>CM065700.1:34931527-34934027 GCA_017654935.2 Phymorhynchus buccinoides | reverse complement strand
GGAACGGCAGGCGAACTCTTAGAATAGGAAGACCTGCTCTTCTGCCCTTTCTGTTCTCTGCTTGCAACCACACCCACTCCTAACACACACATACACAAGCGCGCGCGCGCGCACGCACACATACAGACACGCGCGCGCACGCGCACGCACACGCACACGCACACACGCACACACACGCACACACACACACACACACACACACACACACACACACACACACACACACACACACACACACACACACACACACACACACACACACACACAACCATTTCTGAACTTATTACATCATATTTAATTTTCTTTTTCTTCAAGCACTGCCACCCGACAGCACTGCCACCTCACCCCTACCCTACCTCCCTTCCCGCCACTACCTACCACCTTTCTCATTTCTTCTTCCTACTTCACACACACACACACGCACACGCACGCACACACACACACACACACACACACACACACACACACACACACACACACACACACACACACACACACACACACACACACACACACACACACACACACGCGCGCGCGCGCGCGCGCGCACACACACATACACACACTCACACACACACACACACGCACTCACACACCTCCACCCCACCCACCCACACCACACACACACGCACACATACATACACACACACACACACACACACACACACATACACACACTGCCACACACACACACACACACACACACACACACACACACACACACACACACACACACACACACACACACACGCACACACACACACACACACACGGGCGTACACATACACACATACTTACTCCCTCCATTATCTTCTACACGCACTCCCCCCCCCCCCCCCCCCCCCCCCCCCACACACACACACTTTCATTTCTATGCCTGAACGGTCAAGAACTTCGGCTGTTGGGATGCTCCCTGGAGTCTTTAAGTCTTTAAGCCAGCGTACAACAACAACAACAACAACAACAACAACAACAACAACACACACAGTGCGATATAATTTCGACCATTGTGTTACCAGACCACCCATTGGCTACCACTAAAGATGTCCATTTGGCAGTTCCATAACTCTTTGGCGGGCAACAATGTTCCAATCGTTTGCCGCCATTTTCTCCGCTTCCGTTAACATCCTGTTAGGCGACTGGTTTGACTGCTACCTCCCACTTATGGGTGGTACGGATCACTACAGTTTAGGTGTGGGTTTGTTGGTGTTTGTAGTATACAGACATTCCATGTTGGCGTCCGCATTCTCACATGCATGTCTGTGCATGATATGCACAGAGACACGTACTTAGGTATTACACATAAACGGCCAGCGTGAGAGTGTGTTTTTTTTACATGATTGTATATTTTAGTTATATTTCAATCTTCTCACGAATGACAATGCTGGTTAAGACGGGATGCCGGGGGGGGGGGGGGGGGGGGGGGGGGGGGGGGGCAGGGGGGGAGGGGCAGGGGGGGGGGGGGGGGGGGCGGGGAGGGGAGGGGAGGGGGGAGGGGGGGGCAATTCTTCTTACCCCTTCACCCCATCCATCAAACTATCAAGATTGAAATTGGAAACTGAGGACACCTTGAGAGCAGGACATGCAAAGCCAAGGAAATTGAGACAGTTTCTTCTTTGTTTCCTTCTTTTTTTGGGACGATCGATGGAGAATAGTCAGATGAATATGATGAATATGATGATGATGATGATGATGATGATGATGATGATGATGATGATGATGATGATGATGATGATGATGATGCTATGGAGTTGCTTACTGCTCTGACACTAACATGACAGGGCTGTACTCTACAGCTTCCTTTCATATTATGATATCCGGTATTAATTAGCCAGGCCCGAAAACAAACTACAGACACCTGCAGTGTCGGTCATGCAATTAATTAGAGCAACACACTGGACTAAACCCCACTGTGTGGTTTCTGTTCTATTGAGCCCCATAGCGCCACACTGGGAGGGAGTCGGTCCAGAACCGACAAAAAAAACAACCACTCTCGCCTCTGATGGGATTCGAACCCTAGACCTTCCAGCCACTTAGTCCGCGACCCTACCACCGGGCCACGGCGGCTGGCTGATCGTCCAGTCATCAAGCTTATCACTCATCAGGTGCAACGAAGCGAAAGTGGGAATCTTGGCAGTTGCTCACTTCCGCTACCTGTTACCTGCTTCCGATGGGGCGTCGTCGTTTCCTTCTTCTTCGCGCCCGCCTTGGTGGCCTCTGATTGGTTTAACACGACGGAGATAACGAAAGTAGCCAGACTGATAGGATATGAGTGCTAACTGGTGGCAAGGCTGGTACATAACACTATAACAGGGAGGTTAACACACAAAAATGGGGGGGCAGATAAGAGAGTATCATGCTGAGAGTGTGGGTAGAGCGGTTAGTGTCACGTTAGGGGAGTTAATCACCGAGTTAACTGACCCTTGCTAACTACGATAATGTTATTAGCGGTTGAGAGATATGGAGCAGATAATCTCTCTCTCTCTCTGTCTCTCTGTCT
>CM065700.1:34926527-34929027 GCA_017654935.2 Phymorhynchus buccinoides | reverse complement strand
AAGGCACTTACTTTGTGACCCACTCTACGTACGCTACGTGACTTCACGCCTTGTAGATTTTCGTAGGTTGGGCAAACCGGAGGTGATAAACTGTCCTCTGCCGTGTAGAGTTGGTCTGATGGTGGCGATTCTATTGTTACTCCTCGGTGGCGTCAGCGTCCATTTTGGGCTGATTTGGTAGGACTTTCGGTGTATAATTATTATGTGGTGAAATCACGAAGCCATTGTCACCTGAGGTTGGGTATATTGCGGTGAGCGCTTCTGGCCGCCAAACTAGGGATCACTCTCCCTAATTAGATCTTCTTCTTCTTCTTCTTCTTCTTCTTCTTCTTCTTCTTCTTCTTCTTCTTCTTCTTCTTCTTCTTCTTCTTCTTCTTCTTCTTCTTCTTCTTTTCTTCTTCTTCTTCTTCTTCTTCTTCGTCTTCTTCTTCTTCTTCTTCTTCGTCGTCGTCGTTCGCTTTTACAGATTCCTGTCATATGAGCGTAGATGCGTCATGCTGCCGTTATGCGCCTAACTAAGATATAGACTATATACATAGCTAAGAAATAGTTAGGCCCAGCATGTCCGACTTTGGCTGAAGAAATCTTTGTAAGAACTTATAGACAATAAGGCAGGAGAATAGAACAGTAAGATAGAACGATAGCAGATGACAGTAAGCAAAGGGAAAAGGCAGAGTCAAAGAGAGTGACAGATTAGAGGAAGTTACAAGCACAGCACTTCCAGAAGGTGGGGGAATTCCAGAATAGTCAACATACTGACCGTGGGCCCTGAAAAGAAGAAGAAGAAGAACTATTTGTACGAAAGAACCCCCCCCCCCCCCCCCTCCCCCCGATATCCGGGTTAATTAGATTACTCGCCTTTGCCGAATAAGAAGCCACATTTGAGAGAGAGAGAGAGAGAGAGAGAGAGAGAGAGAGAGAGAGAGAGAGAGAGAGAGAGACAGACAGACAGACAGACAGACAGACAGACAGACAGACAGAGACAGAGAGAGAGACAGACAGAGAGAGAGAGAGAGGTTCGCGTTCCTAGAAACGGCCTCTAATATGGAACCGCCACCTGGCGCGAAGGGCTAAGGATCATAACTCCACCTAAGCAGCTCAATTATTATTGGAGGGCTCAGCTGAGAAGTAAGGTGTGTGTGTGTGTGTGTGGGGGGGGGGGGGGGGGGGGGGGGGGGGGGGGGGGGGGGGGGGGGGGGGGGGGGGGGGGGGGGGTGGGGGGGGGGGGGGGGGGGGGGGGTGGAGCAGTGTCAAGCAGCCCGTCGTTATAAACCAACTGTTCACACTCGAAGCTCTTTAAGTCCACCGGTAGTTGTCACCTCGGTGCGCTGACAAACCCCCGCATAACAAAACCCCACATGACAAAAAACCCACACGGGGTCAATTATACCCCACTGGATTTTAAAAAAACACCCCACCTCAGGACAATAAGACACTGGACAAAACCCCACAGGACAATATCCCACCGGATAAAACCCCACACAGGACAATTATGCCCCACCAGACAAAGCCCCCCACACAGGACAATTATGCCCAAAGGACAATACCCCACCAGTGAAAACCCAACAGGACAATATCCCACCGTGAAAACCCAACAGGACAATATCCCACCGGTGAAAACCCAACAGGACAATATCCCACCGGTGAAAACCCAACAGGACAATATCCCACCGGTGAAAACCCAACAGGACAATATCCCACCGGTGAAAACCCAACAGGACAATATCCCACCGGTGAAAACCCAACAGGACAATACCCCACCGGTGAAAACCCAACAGGACAATATCCCACCGGTGAAAACCCAACAGGACAATATCCCACCGGTGAAAACCCAACAGGACAATATCCCACCAGTGAAAACCCAACAGGACAATATCCCACCCGTGAAAACCCAACAGGACAATATCCCACCGGTGAAAACCCAACAGGACAATATCCCACCGGTGTAAACCCAACAGGACAATATCCCACCGGTGAAAACCCAACAGGACAATATCCCACCAGTGAAAACCCAACAGGACAATATCCCACCGGTGAAAACCCAACAGGACAATATCCCACTGGTGAAAACCCAACAGGACAATATCCCACCGGACAAAATGCAACAGGACAATACCTATCTTGCAAAAACACTTGACGTTTTTCGCTCAAGTCATCATACCAGGGCCTGTATTCACGTTGAGATAGCATGAGACTTAGCATGATGCTAACTTCGAAGCTCTTCCAAAAGTCCTATTAAATCCTATAGGACATTGGAAGAGCTTCTAAGTTAGCATCATGCTAAGCCTCATGCTATCTCAACGTGAATACAGGCCCAGGTTAACACTTTGTTCTACGTCCTCCAAACATCCTCACCCTTCCTGTGTATACACAAATATATCATTTGTGTTTCTCCAGCAGAATTTACTCTCATCTACCTTTTTGTTTTCTTAAAGACGGAACTGGGGACTAATCATTAAATAATTTATCTGCCTCTCTCTCTCTCTCTCTCTCTCTCTCT
>CM065700.1:34886527-34889027 GCA_017654935.2 Phymorhynchus buccinoides | reverse complement strand
GTGGCAGATAAAAGGAAGTTACAAGCGCAGAACTTCCAGAAAGTGGGGGAACTATTTTTACGAAAGAGCCCCCCGGTATCATATCCCCACGGGAAGAGACTCGTGGAAGGGAGGGGGGGGGGGGTCGTCCAGCTCTCCGTATGGAGGCACGAGGCATCCACCCACTGCTCCAGTACTTTCTTCCAAGTCAAAGAGAAAGAAATTAAAGTAACGTTTTGTATTTATGAATACATTTGAAACGGGTTTTTTGGGGGGTTCTTATTATAATTGCAACCTTTACGATTTGTTTGAGTTCCGCATCACACTGTGTGATGCGACTGTTGTCTTCCAGTTTGGGGAAAGAGCACGTTATTGTAACATAACGTAATTAATGTTATGGCCGATGAGTCTGCTGTTTTAATATTAAGCGAAGTCTTCTTTTTAGAAAGATACCGGTATCTATTACAGTTTTGTTAATTAATTATGTTTATTCTTTGTAGATGCAAGTTCTCTTCTTTTCACTAGAGGACAAAACATAATTTGTTTTTCTTTTACGCATTTTAAAAGCATACGATGAATTTCTCAAGTTTATAGAACGATATCGATGAAGTTTGCAGAGAGTTTGTAAATTATAATGTTCTGTAAATCTGAATACTGAAATCTGGAGTTAAATCGGATTCATCGCACACCAACAGTTTCATTTTTCTTTATTGACGTAGTTTTCTGTGAATCTGCATACTGAAATCTGGAGTTAAATTAGATTCATCGCACACCAACAGTTTCATTTTTCTTTATTGACGTAGTTTTCTGTGAATCTGTATTCTGAGATCTGGAGTTAAATTAGATTCATCGGATGGCACACCAACAGTTTCATGTTGCTTTATTGGGGTAGTTTGTATGGTAATTTTTTTTTTCTCGCGCATCTATGCGCCTTCAAAAACAGAAAACAAACCTAATCCAGGAAAAAGAAACTATTGTGCTTATAAGCAATGTGTCTTAAATAGGCGAGCATTAATCTGAGTTGTTTTTCTTGGCGGATGTTTGAACTGTTGGCGTTTTTTCGTATATAGCTTAATGTTTAGTTTCATTGTCTTGTTCGTATCTGCTATAGAATAATAATTATGAAGAAAAATGAAACATGTGGGAAAATTCGAAACTAGGTGTTCCCATGAACCCCTCAACTGACAATCTCATATACACCCACCCTTTCTTTCCCCCCCCCCCTCTCTCTCTCTCCTTTCTTTGTTGTTTTCCTCTATTTCCCATTCTTAAAGACCCACTGACCCACCACGATTAAGTCCCTTGTTGTTTTTTTTTTTCTGGGTAGCTGTGATCCACATGCAAATGCCCCCCCCCCCCCCCCCCCCCCCCCAATTTCAAACTGAGGCTTCTTTTTTTTTTTAAATGCTTCGTTTTAAAAATTGGGGGCATTTGTATGGGAGTCAAACCTGATCAAAACAAAAGGTCACACGTGAAACCCGCGATTTATACACGTGATCTGATGGGTCTTTAACACCCATCATACTACAATTCTCTCTCTCTCTCTCTCTCTCTCTCTCTCTCTTCTCTCTCTCTCTCTCTCTCTCTCTCTCTCTCTCTCTCTCTCTCTCTCTCTCTCTCTCTCTCTCTCTCTCTCTCTCTCTCTCTCTCTCTCTCTCTCTCTCTCTCTCTCTCTCTCTCTCTTTCTCTTTCTCTCTCTCTCTCTCTCGCTCTCTCTCTCTCTCTCTCTCTCTCTCCTCTCTCTCTCTCTCTCTCCTCTCTCTCTCTCTCTTTCCCTTGTCCATAATTTATGCCTCAGTAGTCTTTGATTTTGTCCAGTGTCCTCTCCAGGTAAAGTTCCTTTGTTTTCTGACTGGGCACGTGAAACGCGAAACCGATCATCACTGACCGCTGTCAAATCCACCTAGAGAGCGACGACACCCTGATGACAGATTAGCAGATAAGTGGACTGGACTGGACTGGACGGAAGACAAGAGTCTGATTCATCATCACCATCACCATCATATTCTTTGTGTCCATGTAATATTATCACTGAGCGCTGAGACCTCTCCGTAACCCTTGACCCTTTAAAAAAAAAGGTCGACCCCAAAGCCTAAATACAAAGAGTGATTTACTTCGCAGCCTACAAACCTTGCAAAGAATGAAGCCAAATTTCGTACTTCCCACCTGGAAGGTGAAAAGGTGGAAGGTAGGAAGCGTTAAGTATGGCAACAGTAGGCAGTGAGTGAAAGATACACTGACGCACCACGATTAAGTTCCCTTATAAGGGGAAAACCCGTGAAACTTTTTTCTGGGTAGTGGGGGGTCTGGGTAGCCGTGACCCACATACGCTTGCCCCCAATTTCAAATTCAGGCTGCTCTTTAAAATGTTTCGCTTTGAATTTGGGGGCATTTTTATGGGAGTCAAACCTGGTCAAGACAAGATTTCTTACCAGCTATAAGAGGGAAAACAACTCCGTGATTTTGATACGTGATCTGGTGGATCTTTAACAACGATCCCCAACCTGTAGCGTAAGTGAAA
>CM065700.1:34879027-34881527 GCA_017654935.2 Phymorhynchus buccinoides | reverse complement strand
TTGGAAGGAGAGCACGTCTGTTCTGTCATCTCTGTTTGTCTGTGTGTGTGTAACTCTGTGAACAGTGTGATGCTTTGTTGTACTCCCAGTTGAAAAAGAACGGGAGTAACGTTGGAATGGGAGTGATGACCTGCCTGTCTTCTCTATGTCTGTCGGTTATTCTCTCTCTCCTCTCTCTCTATCTCATCTCTCTCTCCTTCTCTCTCTCTCTCTCTCTCTCTCTGTCTCTCTCTCTCTCTCTGTCTCTCTTCTGCCTCTCTCTCTCTCTCTCTCTCTCTCTCTCTCTATCGTCTCTCTCTCTCTCTCTCTCTCTCTCTCTCTCTCTCTCTCTCTCTTCGCAATCTCTCTCTCATCTCTCATCTCGCGCTCTCTCTCTCTCTCTCACTCTCTCTCTCTCTCTCTCTCTCTCTCTCTCTCTCTCTCTCTCTCTCTCTCTCTCTCTCTCTCTCTCTCTCTCTCTCGCCATCTCTCTCTCTCTCTCTCTCCTCTCTCTCTCTCTCTCTCTCTCTCTCTCTCTCTCTCTCTCTCTCTCTCTCTCTCTCTCTCTCTCTCTCTCTCTCTCTCTCTCTCTCTCTCTCTCTCTCTCTCTTCTCTCTCTCTCTCGCTTTTATTTTCTTCCCCTCGCGGGCATGGTGTAAAGAAGCTTGAGCTTATCCGTGTACCCTCATTAAACATTCGTATTCGTATTCTCTCTCTCTCTCTCTCTCTCTCTCTCTCTCTCTCTCTCTCTCTCTCTCTCTCTCTCTCTCTCTCTCTCTCTCTCTCTCTCTCTCTCTCTCTCTCTCTCTCTCTCTCTCTCTCTCTCTCTCTCTCTCTCTCTCTCTCTCTCTCTCTCTCTCTCTCTCTCTCTCTCTCTCTCTCTCTCTCTCTCTCTCTCTCTCTCTCTCTCTCTCTCTCTCTCAATCTATCTCTCTCTCACTCACTCTCTGTCTCTCTCTCGCGCGCGCTAGCGACAAAAAATAGATTACACCTTCTGTTTGATCAAAGAGGACTCAAACTGGCCACAACAGTTGCCTCCCGCCCGGTCACCAGAAGAGCGCATTATGTTGCGGTCTTTCAATAGTGCCCAGAATAAATGGGGCCAGAATGGTCAGCTCATTGACCGTGGGCCCTCAAGAGAAGAAGAAGAACAATACTGTTCTCGGTTAGCCGTTCTTCTGACACTCGTGACACACCCGGTTTATAAGAATATGAGAGCAAATGCTTCATCATATTGGGTGACCTTATCACTTCACTGTGTGCGTTTGGTCATCGTGTTGTGCACATTATCTGTTTCTGTCTCTTTTGGGGGCATCCCCCATCCCCCCCCCCCCCCCACACACACACACACACACACACAAAAATCACAGAAAACCCCTCTCCACCTTAGTTAGATTGAAAGGAGCCTGTCATTTAACTTTTTTTTTGTGGTGGTGATTTTAATCTTTGCTTTAAATCTGTTGACAGATCACGATTAAGAGTCAGAGAGAGAGAGAGAGAGAGAGAGAGAGAGAGAGAGAGAGAGAGAGAGAGAGAGAGAGAGAGAGAGAGAGAGAGAGAGAGAGAGAGAAAGGGAGAGAGAGAGAGAGAGAGAGAGAGAGAGAGAGAGAGAGAGAGAAGAGAGAGAGAGAGAGAGAGAGAGAGAGAGAGAGAGAGAGAGAGAGAGAGAGAGAGAGTGGGGGGGCTTATAGCTTCAAGATCAAGCGCTCTTTAGGTTTTCTTAATATATACGAGAGAGAGAGAGAGAGAGAGAGAGAGAGAGAGAGAGAGAGAGAGAGAGAGAGAGAGAGAGAGAGAGAGAGAGAGAGAGAGAGAGAGAGAGAGAGAGAGAGAGAGAGAGAGAGAGAGAGAGAGAGAGAGAGAGAGAGAGAGAGAGAGAAAGCTTCGAGATCAAGCCCTCTAGAGAGAGAGAGAGAGAGAGAGAGAGAGAGAGAGAGAGAGAGAGAGAGAAGAGCTTAAAGCTTCGAGATCAAGCCCTCTATAAATGTTCTTAATAAATACGAGAGAGAGAGAGAGAGAGAGAGAGAGAGAGAGAGAGAGAGAGAGAGAGAGAGACAGACAGACAGACAGACAGACAGACAGACAGACAGACAGACAGACAGGAGTTTTACCTCTACAGAACTTCGAAAAGCCTCTGCTTCAATATTTGTTTTGAAGAGTTTTTCGCAAAACAATTTTTGCTCAGAAGAGGTATGTTTAGATTCGGAAAAGGGTCTTGGAAAACGTGCACAAAATATACAATCCACAAAATCTATGTTTTCGTTTTCCTCCGATCTTCTAAGGGATACAAAAAATAGATATAAACAACATTGTCAATAGACCCGCATTTTCACCCATTCCAAAATGGGAGCAGGCAAAAGGGTTTTTTTCCGATATTGATCACACTCATTTATCTAAAAAGGATTAGTTTGAGAACTTCTGTGTACACTCACTTAGAGACTAATTACAACCATCATACACGAAGCACGCGTGGACAGAGAGAGAGAGAGAGGGGGAGAGAGAGAGAGAGAGAGAGAGAGAG
>CM065700.1:34844027-34876527 GCA_017654935.2 Phymorhynchus buccinoides | reverse complement strand
TTATTGTAGATTATTCTCAAGTGTATCACGATATAGAAATCTGTCTGATTAACCCTTTCACCACCAATGCTGCATTTATGCACCACAATGGTTTAACACCCATGTCAGTAAAAGGCATCAAATCAGGGCCTGTTATCCAAATACCCTATTTTCTTAATTTTGGGAGGTAAGGATAGGCCTAATGCTATACATGTCACAGAGAAATTTCTAATATTGCAGATACATTTTGTTTTTTTACTCTACCCAGTTAAACTTAATGGTATTTTATTTGCTGAAAAAATGGCTTGTGGCGAATGGGTTAAACCTTTTTATCTGCAGATACATTATCCAACCCAATTCACCTTTGCCTACATTATTTCAATGTCCTGTCTTTGCCAATGTTTGTCGCTCGTCTGCGCTTCGTTGGTGGTGGTTGACCTTAGCCTCAGGTTGCTGCCAACAGTAAAAGGAGATCAGTACAATGACGTTTTCTTCGATCATGGAAAATGAAGGTAGAGTGTAGTCCTTTGTGGATGACTATATGACTCTAAAATGACTCCTCGACGAACCTGTTATTAAAAGAAACGCACACTATAATGACTTTGTAATTGCCGATCAACTACAAGGTTTAATCCATCATTATTTAGTCTGATGGATAAAGGATGTATCTTCTTCTTCTTCTTCTTCGTCTTCTTCTTCTTCTTCTTCTTCTTCTTCGATCCCCAGACAGTTTCCTGTCAATTATGAGCGCAGATGCGTCCTCGGCTGCCGTTATGCGCCTAACTAAGAAATAGTTAGGTCCAGCAAGTCCGACTTCGGCTGGAGGAAATCATTTTGAAAGTGTTTCTTGAAAAAAAAAAAAAAGGGGCAGGAGAATGGACTGGTAAGGCAGAAAGATAGTAGATGACAGTAAACAAATGGAAAAGGCAGAGTCAAAGAGAGGGACATTATTAGAGGACGTTACAAGCACAGAACTTCCAGAAGGTGGGGGAACTATTTATACACTAGACCCCCCGGTATCCCCACGGGGGGAGGTGTGTGTGTGTGTGTATTTTATTCGAAAGTTGATGTTGGTCAGGTCTGTTGTCCGCTCGCACGTGGTGACAGCCCTGACATGGCCTTAGCTGTCGACGGGGCTGTAATTTTAATTTTGAAATTTTTGTTAGTACGCTCGTGTCAGTGATAAGAAATAAGGAAGGTGAGAGGTGCATGAAATGTGTGGCGGTGCGCGTGCATGTGTGACCCGAAGTTAAGCAGTACACCGCATGTAAACATAATCTTAACATTTTCAATTTTAGTCATGTACAACCTCAAACATGTTCACACAACAAAACGCACCAGCTTTCCTCCTAAATTCTGTCCATCATTTTAATTAAAGCGACGACCTGTTTTTTCTTTGAGCCCATATTAATAACAACCACCACAACAACAACAAAACAAAACACTCTGGCTTGTTGATCAAGTCAAGTGTATAAGTTGTTCATTTCGCGGCTCAAAATGCGAACGTCGTGTAGAGGATTAAATCGTTCGGTGCGGAACAATTCATCATGGCGTGCCCACGTGACAATATGGCGGTGGTGAAACTAGAGGAAGGGGAGGTGACGCTAATGGTATTATAACAGGCGACAGGGCAAGGCGTTTGCAGTGTTCATCGTGCACCTCTTTTGTTTGTTCCCTTCACAATCTCCCGTGTTAAGGAACCGCTACACTTCACACGATTCGACCCCAGTGATAATGAGGAATATATTTAAACTACAAAACGCACTTCCAAGATTCCCTACATTCATTACCTTGTTTAACCCTTTCACCGCCAGCCATATTTCAGCCTAAAATGTCCATCAAATTTACCTGGGTAGAGAACAAAATCCATCTGCAGTATTGGTGATTCTTCTGTGACATGTATAAAATAAGGTCTATCCTTACTTCCCAAAACTAAGACAATAGGGTCTTTGGATAAAAGACCCCAATTTGATGCCTTTTAGTACATGGGTGTTAAATCACTGTGGTGCTAAAGTGCGACTTTGGCGGTGAAAGGGTTAAAGATAGATATAAGATTGGTCGCTATATTGCTGCTATAAATGGATCGCTTACACGGTTCGAGCAAAAATGGTCTTTATATATTTACCTGTTATTGAGAATGACCATACATAGATGTGCACATTACCTTACATGATATACACAAACGATATGGGTGAAGTAGAAACCAATGATGTACTATTTCCCTCTCTTTCTTTTTCTGTCTCTCTCTCATCTTTCTCTTTCTTATAATTGTATTTTGTTGTTGTTGTTGCTCGGTTTATTTGTTATGCTTATTTACTTAGATATGTGTGTACATGCTTGATTATAAATGATTGATGATACATTTGATTTATTCTTACTCTTGTATGTTTTATGTTTCTTTCATTTACATGTTATTATGTTTTCGAAAAAAAAAGCAAAAAGTATTAATTGTTTTTTAAAAAGAGGAATATTTATAATTATAGCGCCCATCCTACTAAGTAGGCTACATGCTACAGGGCGGTCACGGTTGAAACTTCAATTTGGGAGAATTTAAAATCCGCACGGGGGAAGTCCAATTTGACTTGCCCCCGTTCAAAACTGCAATTGGAGTATCCCCTTGGGGGAGAGTTCAAATCCACCCAGGAGAAAGTGCAATGAGAGACTTAGTGCGATTTTGCTCACGCCAGAGGGCATGACGCTCGTGTGGGGCTAATCCTCTCTATATTATTAGTTGGGGATAAAGAAAGAGAGAGAGAGACAGTGAGTGGTCCTACCATCACTCTCTCTCTCACTACGCCCAAGTAAGAAAATCGCGTGATAAGCCCCTAGTGCATTGACTGCCCTCTGGCGTGAAAAATATCGTCATAGGTTGACCATTGGGCGTTGTCCTGTAAGAATTTCACATTCCCCTAGCTGAAACATTGAAATAGGCCTATTAAGTAGAACATTGACATTTTATTTAACCCTTTCACCGCCAAAGTCGCATTTCAGCACCACAGTGATTTAACACCTATGTCACCAAAAGGCATCAAATTGGGGTCTATTATCCAAAGACCCTGTTGTCTTAGTTTGGGGAAGTAAGGATAGACCTTATTTTATGTATGTCACAGAAGAATCCCCAATACTGCAGATGGATTTTGTTCTCTGCCCAGGTAAATTTGATGGACATTTTTGGCTGAAATATGGCTGGCGGTGAAAGGGTTAAAAGACGAAAATTAGGGAAGAGCTTGGTTTGGAGTCAAAACGGACTATCTTTAGATAGCCCATTGACGTATTATTGAAATTATTGCGCAAACTAAGAACTTGTATTACAAAAATGACTGCAAATAATATAAAATGGGGATTAGGCTTTTTATATTTATACAGTCTTTTTCTATACAAGTTAATAGATATCGCAATAATTTCAATAATACGTCAATGGGCTATCTAAAGATAGTCCGTTTTGACTCCAAGCCATCGACTGTTTATGATAACCTTATCCTGGTTTATTTAATAGAGTTGAGAACCGGTTAAAAAACTCGAACCGGTTTATAACCGGTTTTCCCTCTTCGAACCGGTTTTGCCGAGCGGTTTTTTTTAACCAGTACTCTCATCACTGGCTTCACCTATGCAAGCACATTTTTATTTGTTAGAATAGTCACACACACGCACGCACGCGCACACATACACACACACACACACACACACAATAAATAAACTTATGACTTATGACACACACACGCACACTCAACTCAACACTCAGTCAAAGTCAAAGCCACACACCACCACCAACTAGAAACAGCTACTCTTGGTTTACAAACACCCAATCTGCGCTGAGAATCAGTGTTGTTCCTAGAAAAGAATGCGTTATTCTAAGAAAAAACGTACTTTCAGTTTGCAGTTAAAAAACCGGTTCAAAGCAACTCGAACCGGTTTTTCGAACCGCGAAAGTTCAGCACCGGTTTTTCGGTTCAAACCGGGGTTTTTCCCCACCTCTAGTATTTAACTATTAAGGAATACAATATAAAATTCAGGCACAGCAAATGGGTTAAGCCAATATGTAATGTGCATTTTCTGTCTTGCTGCAAATGAATTATCTAGAGTTACAATGACATTCACTTTAATTGCTAATGTTAAAAGCGCAGGTGTGCCTCTGACCCGAATTGAAGATTGGCTTCTATGTATTCTTGTTGCATGGTTGCATATGCATGTTTTACTAATTAGTTGCATAGATGATTCATTTACTGCGTTGTTTATTCCTGTCTCTCATTGTTTGTTTTTTTTTTTTTGTTTTTTTGTTTTCTTCGTTCCTTTGCTCACAAAGGCGCTGCTTTTTGTTTGTGGCTCAAGCCACAAACCTATAACTCACTTTGTCGGTCGGTCGGTCGGTCTGTCTGTCGGTCCAAAATTGTCGCACATTTTGACAAAATTGTCGCACTTCAAATCGAGGCTACACTTCAAAATTAATTGAGGCCGCTCTTTAAAATGATGTATTTTAAAAGCGTACAAAATAATAAACATACGTAATACAGACACTACAACAGACACGACGAGTATGCGGTGCTTCTTGCGATGAGTATAAGTAGGATACATAGTTTTAAATGTTTTCCAAAAGATATAAAAAGTTACGAAATGGTGCAGAGATAACATTCTGGTTTACAGATTAAAATTATTGAAAAGCCAGGGGAGGTAACTCATGATTGGAGTGGTAAAAATAGACCGCGTGCCACAAACTATTGCGATTTTCGCGCTTGTTTTATGATGTCTTACACCTCTTTATCTTAATCGTTGTTTTCTTTTTGTGTGTTTGTCTTGCATAAATTATTTATTCTGTTGTTTTTCTTCTTGGGTGAGAATTGATCATCACCTTCTGATTATGTACTGTGTAGGAGGGGCACTATGTACTACAATACACCGCGATTTGTCACAGTTGTGGTTCGTTGCGTTTTTCCGTCTTATACGGTGGGGGGTAGGGTTAGGGTTAGGGCTAGGGTTAGGGTTAGGGTTAGTATTCCCAAAAGGTTATTAGCTAAAAATGTTCCTAAAATACAGCTTTATGTATGGTAAGAAAGGCAATAACGGAAAAATACAATTAACCGAGATAGGTAGGGGGGGTGGCACATCTTGACCTTTACCGGGGTACGTCATAAGCATTTGCTTGTTGTTACCCCCTCAACCTCATTACTGTTTAGTTCCTTGTATTGGTATTTGAATAAAGTTGTTTAAAGCAAATGGGTTAACCCTTTCGCCGCCAATGTAAGCATTTTAGCACCACAATGGTTTAACATGCATGATCACTACTGTTCAAATCAGGGCCTGTTATCCAAAGACACTATTTTCTTAATTCTGGGAGGTGAAGGATACGTGGCCTAATGTTATACATGTCACAGAGGAGTTCGCAATATTGCAGATATTTTATTTTCTCTACCCAGTTAAGTTTAATGGTATTTTGGGGCTGAAAAATGGCTGGCGGCGAAAGGGTTAAAGTCGTACCATTGATGATTGTTGCGATCAGCACTGGGAAACTGCGCTTATGGTTAGTTATATCCCCTTCTTTGTTAATACAGTCAAAAAACACAAAAAATCTAAACACATCGCTTACATCAAAATTGAAAGGACTGACATTTTATTTTGAGATAGCCAATATTTTGAATGAAAACAAGACTTTTCAACATAGAGATTATTATACTGGGACCCCAACATTATTGCGAGTTATCCAGTGTTTTTGAGTTATCCATTTTTTGAGTTATCAGATCTCCGCTGTATCGCTTCTTACTTTCGAATTGTTCTGCCTTTTGTTTCCGATTCTAGTTTGTCTGTTCTCTGCTAGAACGGTGTCCCTTCTTCTTCTTCTTCTTCTTCTTCTTCTTCTTCTTCTTCTTCTTCTTCTTTTTCTTTTTCTTCTTCTTCTTCTTCTTCTTCTTCTTCTTCTTTTTCTTCTTTTTCTTCTTCTTCTTTTTCTTCTTCTTCTTCTTCTTCTTCTTCTTCTTCTTCTGCGTTCCCGGGCCATAAGGCCACAATGGGTACGCATGTGTCCGTTTTCCAGTTTTCACTGGTGTCCTCGCTGCATTCAGCCGACACATTCCGATTTCGGAGGAGCTCAAAGGAGAACACTTATTTGGAAGATTTTTTCTTCTTCTTCTTCAGGAGAATGGGCCAAAAAGTCAGAAAGATAGTGGATGACACAAAGCAAGGAAAAAGGCAGAGTCAAAGAGAGAGACAGATTAGAGGAAGCTACAAGCACAGAGCTTCCAGAAAGTGGGGGAACTATTTGTACGGAAGACCCCCGGTATCCCCACGGGGAGGGTGTCCACCAATAGTTATAGCGCGCCGAATGACCAAAACTCTATCTAGCAGTTCGACAGAGTTTAAAAACCCTATCGAACTGTTAGATACACTTTCTAAACTATAGCTAGCAGTTAGATAGAGTTTCAAAACTCTGTCGAGCAGCTGGATAGAGTTTCTCGTCGTAAAACTCTATCGAACGCGCCATTTTGATACTTTTTTTAAACGAAGCGTTTCATTGGTAGATAGGACTAGTATCTTTGACTGTGTAGGGCCTAGGCCTATTGTCTTATTCAAATTCACGGGTCACTGCCCTGCCAAGGCCACAAACTTGTCGCTGAAGCCATGTACCAATCAGAAATCGCGATAGAAAAACTATATCTCGATAGGGTTATTTTGTGGAAACCCTATCTAGCTGTTCGACAGAGTTTTAAAACTCTATCGAACAGCTAGATAGGGTTTTCAAACTCTATCGAACTGATAGATATGGTTTCGAAACTCTATCGAACAGCTAGATAGAGTTTTGTATCTTTGGCGCGCCCATAAATAGTGTGTAGTCTGGGATAGGGGGAGAAGACAGGAAGGGGAGATGGTAGTGAGGGCTGAGGGGGGGGGGGGGGGGTGTGGGGGGGGGGGGTTAGAAATTGAATTGGGCGGACAGTTTGAGTTGGGGATAAAACTCAAACTCAAACTCAAACTCTTTTATTTGTCGTAAAACCATCAGTGGAGTTATTGACACAGAAGTGGTAAGCACATACCACGAAAGAAAATAAAACAAAAAGCACAAGGTAAAGTTGGTGACGAAGAAAAAATGCAGCAAATAACGAAAATAAAAAACTTTTTTTAAATTAATCGCGTAAACATTATTTTACTGCGGACAGCAAAACCATTCATGAATGTACCTAGCTATTTCAGGTTGAAAGGAATTTGAATTTAGTACGAGACTTGAAAACTGAAGATCTGTTAAGTAGCAATGAAGAATGCAACTGTTTGTTAACACAATTAATAAGATCAAGCCCGAGAGGAGTGGGTAGGGTGTAAGTGATCAGAGAGAGAGAGAGAGAGAGAGAGAGAGAGAGAGAGAGAGAGAGAGAGAGAGAGAGAGAGAGAGAGAGAGAGAGAGAGAGTCGGAGAGAGAGAGAGAGACAGAGAGAGAGACAGAGAGAGACACAGAGAGAGAGAGAACACTGAACACTGAACACTGAATGGTTTAATGTACATTGGCCTTGGGCCACAATACATTAATGTAAGGAGCCTTGGGCCACAATACATGGAGAGAGAGAGAGAGAGAGAGAGAGAGAGAGAGAGAGAGAGAGAGAGAGAGAGAGAGAGAGAGAGAGAGAGAGGGGGGGGGGGGGGGCATTCTTGTGACACAAAATATCGCTTCTTTCACCACGGGCTATGGCTGACAAATCTGTCCTCTCTCTCCGCACACCTTACTGACTGTGACAATTGTCACGTACACCACGAACTTGCTAAGTTAATAACATTTTTCTTCTTCTATTTGCTATCTTCTTCTTCTTCTTCTTCTTCTTCTTCTTTTCTTTTAGCTACATATCTTTTGTTTTGTTTTTATTACTCGTACGTACATAAATATACATGTACTCGAGGAGCACACTTCGCGCTCATTCGCACGTACGCAGAACGTACGCCCCACCCCGCTGTGTCCAGTGCCCACCTCACCCGCGCGCACGCGCGCGCCGCGCACACGCACACGCACACACACACACACACACACACACGCACACACACACACACACACACACACACATGCACGCAGAGAGGGAGAGAGAGAGAGAGAGAGAGAGAGAGAGAGAGAGAGAGAGAGAGAGAGAGAGAGAGAGAGAGAGAGAGAGAGAGAGAGAGAGAGAGAGAGAGAGAGAGAGAGAGAGTTCAAACTTCAAGCTTCAAATACTTTATTTACGCCCCCCTGGGGATACCAGGGGGTCTTTTGTATAAATAGTTCCCCCACCTTCTGGAAGTTCTGTGCTTGTAACTTCCTCTAATCTGTCACTCTTTTTGACTCTGCCTTTTCCCTTTGCTTACTGTCATCTACTATCTTTCTGCCTTACCGGTCCATTCTCCTGCCTTTTTCACGAAACGCTTTCAAAAACATTTCCTCCAGCCGAAGTCGGACTTGCTGGGCCTAACTATTTCTTAGTTAGGCGCATAACGGCAGCATGACGCGTCTGCGCTCATAATTGACAGGAAACTGTCTGAGCGATCGAAGAAGAAGAAGAAAAAATTTATTTTACAAGGCTAAGAATTTAGGCTGGGCCTAGTCTTCCATTCTGTCCTTGGTTCTAAGCATGCAACATATACAAAAGAAAAAAACCGCTGAACTAAATAGGTTGTGTTGTCCTTTTTTAATATGAGGAAAACAACGTTTCAAGGAATATCCTCGTTATCAAGTGGAAATAAAAGAAAGTAAAGTAAAGATCAGAGATTGAAATAGCAAAAAGAGAGGACTGAGCAGATTTCAAAATAAATGTGAGGGCTGGTAAAAACAAATATATAGTGAGCACATACTAACCCTGCATTGAACATCAAAACTAACATAGCAACCAAAAACTTCTTGGGATATTCCTTGAAACGTTGTGTTTTTCTTATATTAAAAAGGACAAAACAACCTGTTTAGTTCAGCGTTTTTGTTTGTGGCTCAAGCCACAAACCTATAACAACTCACTTTGTCGGTCGATCGGTCGGTCTGTCTGTCTGTCGGTCGGTCCAAAATTGTCGCACATTTTGACAAAATTGTCGCACTTCAAATCGAGGCTACACTTCAAATTGAGGCCGCACTTTAAAATGATGTATTTTAAAAGCGTACAAAATAATAAACATATGTAATACAGACACTACAACAGACACGACGAGTATGCGGTGCTTCTTTCGATGAGCATAAGTAGGATACATAGTTTTAAATGTTTTCCAAAAGATATAAAAAGTTACGAAAGGGTGCAGAGATAACATTCTGGTTTACAGATTAAAATTATTGAAAAGCCAGTGGTAATTGGAGTGGTAAAAATAGACCGCGTGCCACAAACTATTGCGATTTCGCGCTTGTTTTCTTTTGTGTAGCTTGTCCTTCAGTGGTCATTTCTTTATTTGTTCATGTAACATGTAACTAATACTATAAACGAACATTGAGACACAGGCAAATCGTCAACAGAAACAACAACAGTCCAGGTGACCCTTCTCTATGTGTCCCCCGTCTGTGTGTGTACCCGTCCCTATGTGTCCCCATTACATGTATTGTGTCCCCGTCTCAATGTGACCCAGAGAGAACGAACGAACGAACGAAATTTTATTTATACAGGGCAATGAGATAAGTATACATACTTTTTTACACCCAGCCCTGTGGTAAACGAACATGTCGAAATAAACAACAATTACAAACAACAACATCCAATGAAAGAATATAATAAACGACAACCATGAATATCATGTAAAAAGTGAAAACGTTGAGGGAGAGAGGGAGAGAGAGAGAGAGAGAGAAAAAGAGAGGGAGAGAGAGAGAGAGAGAGGGGGGGAGACAGAGAAAGAGAGAGAGAGAGGGAGAGAGAGAGAGAGAGAGAGAGAGAGAGAGAGAGAGAGAGAGAGAGAGAGAGAGAGAGAGAGAGAGAGAGAGACTTATTCTCTCAATAAAGGCAACATTACTGGGGCTTTTTTATTTTGAATAAACATGATTTTGCCATGGCCCTACCGTTCATAATGGTCTCTGACCAATTGGTCAGAGACAACAGTCCAGCCTCCTACAGCCTCCCTCAATTAAAACGAAAACTTATGGCGATAGATCCTTTTCTTTTCAGGCCCCAGCTACTTGGAACAAACTCCCTCTGTCTCTCAGACATTCCAACTCCCTGTCAGTTTTCAAAACCAACCTGAAAACCCATCTATTCTCTGAACACTACTGTCCACCATGATCGGATTGTGAGAATGAAAGCGTGTGTGGATGATGAATGGCATGGGAAAGTTGGGAGACAGAAAGTGTGTGTGTGTGCATGCGCGCGCTGGCATGTGCTTATGCACGTGTGTGGGGATGTGTGTGTGTTTGTGTCTGTGTGTATGTATGTATGTATGTATGTATGTACGAACGTACGTACGTATGTATGTATGTATGTACTGTATGTATGTGTGCATGCGCGTGTAAATGATATGCTATGTTCGTCAGTGTGTGTGCTTGTGTGCGTGCGGGCATGGGTATTGATGTGATTTGATTAAATGTATTTTTTGTAAAGCGCCATGAGCAGCTAGCCTGGAATGTGCGCTATATAAGTTTTCTTCATTATTATTATTATTATTATTATTATTGGACGCTACTCTCATCATCACCATGGCCCTAATTTACTTTCATACCGAGATGTTGCAAATGGAGGCCCAATAGTAAGCAACAATGACGGGTCACTGTAATGCAAATGAAGAAGACATGTCCAGGTTGAGAAATCTGTTAGTTAATGCTATGGATTTTAAGCAAAAGACTGATAGGGGTGAAAATCTGTTCAACGTCCTCCGGTCTGGAACAGACACATATGGGACATTAGTAGATATAGCGATGATGGGAACGATCCTGGAGGCAATGCCCGGAGACAGTGCAACACCAGTAAAGTCCAGAATGTTTAACAAATATATAGTAATTTTGTTAAAAACTTTTTTGTCCCTATGTTTTTTTAAACGAACATTAAAACCCAAACCAGTTATATTAACTTGGTATTTTGATCTATGTTCTAAAAAACATAAAGGGTGCTAGCTTAGTTTCTCCTCCTTATTTAGGGAGGCATTGGCAGAACCCAGCCGAGGACAGCTGTTTCGACTATAGGGAGTCTCATCAGCTCGGCACTGGATGGGGCATATATATATATATATACATATACACTTTCGTCCAGAAAACACATAACAGACTGGAAATGTATGTCCCAAATTTTCGTTGTGAAACCACAACTTCCTCAGGGGAAACTTTATTTTTCAATGACTTTATGACCATCTCAAACTTACCACGAGCTCAAAGAAAGAGGCAAAAACATATACATATACAAGCGCGGATTCGCAATCGTTTGTGGCACGCCCAGCGGTCTATTTTTACCACTCCAATCATTACATACACTGAGTCGCCTCCCCTGGCTTTTCAATAATTTTAATCTGTAAACCAGAATGTTATCTTTGCACCATTTCGTAACTTTTTATATCTTTTGGAAAACATTTAAAACTATTTATCCTACTTATACTCATCGAAAGAAGCACCGCATACTCGTCGTGTCTGTTGCAGTGTCTGTATTACGTATGGTTATTATTTTGTACGCTTTAAAATGAAGATTCATGTGCTCTGTTCAGTATATAATTCTTTCCATACGTTAGGACTGTAGGATATGTAGATATGACAACTGAAATGTTACTTTATGCCCAAGGATTTTTTTCTGTTTTACAATATGTGCGACAATTTTGTCAATATGTGCGACAATTTTGGACCGACAGACCGACCGACAGACCGACAGACAGACCGACAAAGTGAGTTATAGGTTTGTGGCTTGAGCCACAAACAATAATAGCACAAGACCGATTTGACCATGAATCATTCTAAAACGGACTGGACATATTATAATGGGCTCCACGTGTTCTCTGATCGTGTATGTACGTGCAGGCATGCTTGATATGCATGTTTAGGGGCCTAGAACAAAGGCAAGGGATGGGTGTGTGTTCTTGTTCTCCAGGAGATACTCGTGTAGCTATGCCTCTGCCTCTAATCTGTCTATCTGTCTGTCTGTCTGTCTCTCTCTCTCTCTCTCTCTCTCTCTCTCTCTCTCTCTCTCTCTCTCTCTCGTGCGCGCGTGTGTTCGTGTTCGTGTGTGTGTTGCTTTGTACTTGCTGACACGTACACATCTTTGATGACATCTGAATTATGGCATAGTTTATAGTTGAGCTGATTTCGATGTTATTGTCAGGAAAGTCCGGCACGGGTCGATACGGAGTGTGTATACCATATGCATTGTTAAATGATTTCATTCCTTGTTTTTCTTGTTTATCCTCCCCCCCCCCCCCCCCCACCCCTGATAATCCTGAAGCCTAATTTAACGTTATAGCATTCAATTGTGTAAATCATGATAGCTACTAGCCGCCGTATGAACAATACATTATAATGATATTGTATTAAAAGTAGACACAGTATACGCTTTAAGCTTGCTCACGCCATTATTCTTACTTTGAATACATTTGTTGCTTTATATCTACTAATGTCCCATATGTGTCTGTTCCAGACCGGAGGACGTTAAGCTGAATTCCATCGTTGATATATATGTGTTATTGACGAATGAAAACCTATTTAAAAGCAAACAAAAAACTATATAAGTGTATGCGTGCGCAGGAGAGATTGTGTTCGGCTAGAGGCCGGGTGGGTGGGGGGGGGGGGGGGGAGAGCTTGTGTCGAGCATGTGTCTGTGAGTGTGAGTACACGTGAGTGTTTTTATGTATGTGAGTGCGCGTGTGCGCGCGCGCGCGCGCGTGTGTGTGTATGTGTGTGTGTGTGTGTGCGCGCGCGTGTGCGCGTGTTTGTACAAGTGTATGTTTGAGTAAGTTTGTGTGCGTTTCAGTGAGAATGTGTTTTCTGTGTGTTTGATGAAATGTGTGTGGGGATGTGTGTGTATGTCTGTATGCAAGAACGCGTTCACTCTCGTGCGTGCACGTACGTGCGTGTGTGTCTGTTTTGCGTGTGTGTCTGTTGTACGTGTGTGTGTGTGCGTGTGTGAGTTTTTCAATGCTGATTGTAAAGCGCTTTGTGCTCGATAAAAAGCGCTATATAAATATCCGTTTATTATTATTATTATTATTATATAAAAACCAAATGGATTTGTTTTTACCACAAGTTCCCCTATTACCTGAGGGTCGGCTTTTTGCCCCATACTTTGATTCACATATTGACTTCACGAATAACGGGTCTTTCCTGATATTGCAGTACCTCCAAGATCGACCCACTATCTCTATGTCTAAAACATGTCCCATTATGTGCCTGGTTCAGGCTGGAGGATGTTAACTCATTCGCATCGCAACGATTTTGAACGATTAAAAAACCCACTCACAAATCACTCCCGACATACACACAAACAAAACATACATTGAAACTAAAGGAGAAATGAAAGACGATTACGGGTTTTTACTTCAGGTTTAGACATAGGGAAGTGGTAGATGAGACTTCCTTATAATATATAGACTTTATATAGAAAAAAAACCCTCTCCACACGGATTGGTTTCCCCCCCGCAACAAACCACTACAAAAGCAACATCAAGAAGCAAAATTGTGGCATGAGGGAGCGAAGCGAGTTTAGAAGTGACCAAGGTATGGTGTGCACCCATATTTACTTCCCTTGAAGCAAATGCATCAAATTGACAGCTATCTATTAATTCCGCACATAACATATGGCTGAAACGACTTGAAAGAGTTAAAACACATTTGCTTCTCCTTTGCCATCTTTCCCTCCACTGAGAAAGAAGGTAGGGGGGACATTAATTGTGTAGGCCAGAGGGGGAAATCAGCGTGTTCTTGGTCACTCCTGAGGAATGCGGCGACCGAAGGCGCCCCGAAACTAAGAGGGGGAAAGTCCACGTCACGTGGACGGACGCCATCTTGTAAGTACATCCGGGCAACTAGACAGAAGCCATCACTCTAGCCGAGCTCCCCTCCGCGTCAACATCTCTCTCTGTGTCTCTGTCTCTGTCTCTGTCTCTCTCTCTCTCTCTCTCTCTGTGTCTCTCTCTCTCTCTCTCTCTCTCTCTCTCTCTCTCTCTCTCTCTCTCTCTCTCTCTCTCTCTCTCTTTGTATCTCTATCTCTGTCTGTCTGTCTCTCTCTCTCTCTCTCTCTCTCTCTCTCTCTCTCTCTCTCTCTCTCTCTCTCTCTCTCTCTCTCTCTCTCTCTCTGTCTCTGTCTTATCTCTCTCTCTCTCTCTCTCTCTCTCTCTCTCTCTCTCTCTCTCTCTCTCTCTCTCTCTCTCTCTCTCTCTCTCTCTCTCTCTCTCTCTCTCTCTCTCTGTGTCTTTCTCTCTCTATGTCTATCTCTCTCTCTCTGTCTCTCTCTCTCTCTGTCTCTCTCTCTCTCTGTCTCTCTCTCTGTCTCCCTCTCTCTCTCTCTCTCTCTCTCTCTCTCTCTCTCTCTCTCTCTCTCTCTCTCTCTCTCTCTCTCTCTCTCTCTCTCTCTCTCTCTCTCTCCCGCCATACACACAGGACAGATTGGAAGAATAGGCGTTGCCTAAAATCTATATCCTTGGAAAATAAAGTTTAAGTTTTCAAGTTTTCAAGTTTTCTCTCTCAGTCTTCACTTCTTCTGCTCTGCTCCTCCTCCTCCTCCTCCTCCTTCTTTTGTTGTTTTTCTTCTTCTTTCCAATCTCTCCCCACCCCGACCCCACCCCCACCCCCACCCCCACTCCCTTCCATAGATGTTGCTGATTACTTACTGTCTCTGGTCTGTTTCCTTGTTTAAAAAATAAAGAAGTTAATCCCCCATCCTTGTAAAACAAAATGTAGGCCTACCTAACTCCTTGGCCTGTTCCAGTTTTCCCACGAGACTTACATCAATAAACTAATAACCTGAAAACAATAAGGGGGAAAATCGTACTAAAATAAGAGCATATCCCTTTCTTGACATGATTTTTTGGCTCACTCGTGTTAGCGAAGTTATTAACACGAAGTGAGTCTATAGTATGATAGTTGTTCGGTTGTATGATAGTTGTTCGGTTATCTATTTTGGCTCACTCGTGTTAACGAAGTTATTAACACGAAGTGAGTCTATAGTAGGATAGTTGTTCGGTTGTATGATAGTTGTTCGGTTATCTATACGCCAGCTCGCACTTTACGTTCAGTTTCTGACCCGCTTTCTCTCCAGATCCCTAGGTATAAGATTTCAACTGTTGGTCGGCGCTCTTTCGCTGTCTCAGGACCGACCTCCTGGAACAAACTTCCTCTCTCCCTCCGTCAGCGACCGACCCTCTCTGCTTTCAAAGCTAACCTCAAAACCTAGCTGTTCCCCCGTCATTAAAGCTCCGCTCTCTTTCTCTTCTCTCTCTTGCCATTAGGTCTGTTTCTGCTATATTCCATTTATGTTATCCGTGTGTTCGCTTTGTATTGCGTTGAATGCGCTATGAATGCTAACGTGTGTGTGCGCTTCGATTTGATTTCTATCAAGATTCAGCGCCGTATAAATACTGTATGTTATGGTTGTTGTTGTGTGTCTGTGTGTATATGTGTGTGTGTGTGTGTGTGTGTGTGTGTGTGTGTGTGTGTGTGTGTGTGTGTGTGTGTGTGTGTGTGTTGCGTCCGTGGTCTAATCTCCAAACTTTAACGTTGGTATTTTCTCGGGAAATAGAAGGCGTGCATTGTTCACACTTTGCACACATATAGATGTCTATGTAAGCTTTGAATCAATAACGATTTGAATAATTAAATACTTAAAACAACACTGTAAACAGATAACGAACAGATAACATTTTAGATTAGTGGGTTAGAGAGTATTCGACAGGCAACATGAGTTAAGACACTCATCAACACTGAAAGACTCAATAGCTCATTGGTAGAGTGTCTGTCTGTCATGCTAATGGTTCTGGGTCGGATTCTCGGCACGGGCTCTTTTTGTTTTTTAAGTTGTATCCATTAACGATAGTTTCGTTTGTACTTTAACATTTTTGGGGGCAATCTTGTACTTTAGACACCCCCCTCAGTCTTTGTTTGTTGTTGTCCCACATGTTCCTGTTCGAGTGAGCCTTGAAGGCTTTGCCTCTTGTTTTTCATGAAACCCAGGGACGGTATTCATGTCGAGATAGCATGAGACTTAGCATGATGCTAACTTAGAAGCTCTTCCAAAAGTCCTATTAAATCCTATAGGACATTGGAAGAGCTTCTAAGTTAGCATCATGCTAAGTCTCATGCTATCTCGACATGAATACCGTCCCTGGTTGATAAAGTATGGCTATCATGCCTTGATGTAGAGTCAGTATTGTACGTAACAGTCTAACCTTGCCCCTACAAGTAATACAATTTCCTTGAATATTAGGTATTAGGTACATTATAGTCACAGAGGCGTCTCTGTGAAATTAGGGTTGCTCCCACCTGGAATGCGCGTCGAAGCCAGAGGCGTGCCACCCATTTCTTTTTTTTGTTTTTGTTGCATGCGATTTTTGTGTGACTGATGAGGAAGGAAATGTGTGTGTGTGTGTGTGTGTGTGTGTGGGGGGGGTACATTTTGACCAAACAACTTTTTCGTTGCCGTTTAACGTGTATGTTTTTGCCTTTATTTCCTCGTTTCTCTTTTTTTTAAATGTTCCTTGTTTGTTATATATTCTTGTTGGACTGTTTCCTTCCAATGCCTTTGTTTGTATTATGTAAGTATGTTATCTGTGGCAGTCAATTCCGCGTAATTTGATGCGTTTGTGTTTTAGCTTGTTGTATTTCAATCACGTATTGTTTTACTGCTGCTGGTGTGCGTGTTTCTGGAATAAAAGTCGTGTAAACCAAATGAACGCTGTACAATAAATGAGTTTCTAGGGCAACAGAAAATCATGGTAGCCTACAGTTTAGAGTTTAGTGAAACTGTTGCTCTAGAAACTCATTTTATTTCATTTACAGCGTTCATTTGGTTTAAACGACTTTGATTTAGTCTTAACGAAAAACATGGGCCTTGTTTTGGTCTATCTCTGTCTCTCTGAATGTGTTTGCCTTTTCTCTCTCTGTTTCCTTTTCCTTGTTGTTGTGTCTGTCTCTCGCTTTCTAACACACCCACACACACACACACACACACACACACACACACACACACACACACACGCACGCACGCACGCACACACACACACACACACACACACACGCGCGCGCGCAGAGAGAGAGAGAGAGAGAGAGAGAGAGAGAGAGAGAGAGAGAGAGAGAGAGAGAGAGAGAGAGAGAGAGAGAGAGAGAGAGAGAGAGAGAGAGAGAGAGAGACACACACACACACACACACACACACACACACAGCGCGCGAGTACGTTAGTGATTGTGAGACAAAGAGAGACAATATAAGAGGAGAAGAGACAGAAAGTGAGAGACAGAGACTTGTGAGACAAAGAGAGACAATATAAGAGGAGAAGAGACAGAAAGTGAGAGACAGAGACTTGTGAGACAAAGAGAGACAATATAAGAGGAGAAGAGACAGAAAGTGAGAGACAGAGACTTGTGAGACAAAGAGAGACAATATAAGAGGAGAAGAGACAGAAAGTGAGAGACAGAGACAGATAGTGGTCATGCAAACGCCCACCACACATACACGTACGCAAACTCGTTAATTGTACAAACACGCGGACTAATTGTTCAAAGCCAATCACGAGACCACCATGTCTAAAAAGAACTGGCAGCTTTTATTTATTTTTACTTTTATTGCCAAAAAACCCTAAAAAAACAAATAAAACATCGACCAGTCCAAAATACGCTTTGACAATACAAAATGACATGGGTACTAATATTTCACCAGACGCTCACAAAGTCATAGTTACTATTCACAGCATCTACAGAAAGAAAGAAAGAAAGCAGTCTATTATGCACATGTATTTATACACAGAGAGACCTACCAACAAGTTCAAAACACCTGTTTCACAAAACCGGACCACAAAAGAGTTAATTTAGACCACAAAAGTGAATGCTCTGATCAAGAGGAACCACAAAATGACAACATTGTTCAATATAGATAATAATACACACACCCCCACCCCCACCCCCGTTGGAATACCGGGGTTGGTGGGTGGTGGTGGTGGGGTGGGGTGGGGGCTTTTATATAAATAGTTCCCCCACCTTCTGGAAGGTGTGTGCTTGTAATTTCCTCTAATCTGTCACTCTCTTGGACTCTGACTTTTTCCTTTGGCTTACTGTTATCTACTATCTTTCTGCCTGACCGGTCCGTTTTCCTGCCCTTTGTTTTTTCTCTCACGAAAAACTCTTTCAAAAACATTTCCTCCAGCCGACGTCGGACGTGCTAGGCCTAACTCTTTCTTAGTTAGGCGCATAACGGCCGCATGACGCATCTGCGCTCATAATTGACAGGAAACTGTCTGAGTGATCGAAGAAGAAGAAGAAGAAGAAGAAGAAGAAGAAGAAGAAGAAGAAGAAGAAGAAGACGACGACGATGACGACGAAGAAGAAGAAAAAGAAGAAGAAGAAGAAGAAGAAGAAGAAGAAGAAGAAGAAGAAGAAGAAGAAGAAGAAGAAGAAGAAGAACGAAAAAAGGAAGAAGGAGAAGAAGAAGGGCACGTACACACATACGCGGAAGTTCCGTGGCGGAAACCCATGCACAATCCTCCAAAAACAAATCTGGAAGTCAGAAATATGAAGGAGCATGTACATGACACGCATTTAACTCATACGCAATCCCGTCCGCTTATTTCGCATACAAGTGTATGGGGTTTCCGTGCGGAACTTGCGGATTCCGGATGTAATGAATACAAGCTCTAAGGCCGTGTACACACACACATGAGCGGATATTCCATGCGGAAACCCGTGCGCAATCCATACATAAGTGAAACAAAGAAGAGAAAAGATTTTGCGCACGTGTCCGAAAGAATACGCGTAAACTTTTATTCTTCTTTCTTCCACTTAGTAAGGTGTTTTTTTGTCGTACGGAACTTACGCGTCTAATGTGAACCCGGCCTTAAGGTATCTTCACGAGCAAAATGCTGACGAGTATATTAAGCTAGAAAAGGATGACCACAAGCGTAAACAAGAAAACCATGGCAATGTTGTATATTAGACACTTCCCAAAATTTTCTCATACCAAAAAATAAATAAAAATTCACTGAGAAACAACAATCTGCCGTTCGCGGGGGGAAAAGGGATAGGGTTAGAATCAGCCTACGGTTATTTAATTGTCACGAAACTGAAACAAAACCAAACTTTGAGCCTGAGAGTCGTAAACATGAGGGGAGGGGGGTGGGGGTGGGTTCTAAGCTACAAAATGATGACTACAAGTGTAAAGAAAAATACGCGCACTTTATTTACGTAAGTAAATTTTATATCTATTCCGTTGACAGTTTATTTTTAAAAAAAGAAAGAAAAAAAAAGGATGATCACATTGAGTATTTTTTTTTTTTAAAAGCAACTATGAAATAATAAACTTCAAAAACTCGTTCGATCTTTTCAGGAAAAAAACCAAACCCTTCAATGAAATGAGTGAATGAATGAATCTTTAATTTAATGTCTTTTCACACGAATAGTGATTTTAGACAGTATCAAAAATTAAGGAAATAATTATGCAATCGTTCAGAGTATTGTGGCTAATACAGCGGAACCTCCCTTATAAGACCTCCCACTATGAGACTCCCTCCCATGTAAGACCTACTTCTCTTGAGACACTGCTCTTCTTTGCCAGCATTAAAATTACCTCCTTTATAAAACTCCCTCCCTTGTAAGACCTCATATGTGGATGGTTTTTGAAGGTCTTGTAAGGGAGGTTCGACTGTGCATCATAGCTACCACCGGATAATAGTAACGCTTCAGAGTAATAACAGAAGCTTTAGCTTAGAATGCAACGTGTATATTGAAAGCAAAAGACTAGTAGCAAAAGACTATACTGGTCTCCAAAATTTAAGGGCCGGAAGAACGATCTTCTCTCTTCTGTCTTGGAGGCATGCTTATTGAGAGCTCTGGTTGCCGCCCTTAAATACACATTCGTGTCTAACTTTTGCTCAGCAGTGTTCACTACAGTCATGCCTTGCACGTGCAATAGGCAAGAAACCTGCATCAGCCCTGATTCTTCAGCGAAAAGAGACCAAACTTTCGTGAAATTCTCGTGAATTTGCCACATTTTAAGCGTACCTGAAAACGCTGTTGCTGTACTGCAATGTCTGCAAAACTGGTTCAGGCACGTGCAACAGGAAGGAAAGTTATTGAGTAGCCTAAGTTTTGCCGTTTTCTTCATTGTTGTCTTAGTGTACAATAAATAGATATCAAGCTACTGAAAACAGAAGCCGGCCCTTAACTTTTGGAGACCAGTATATAATAATGGAGTGACCACTTATCTATGTACAGTGTAACCTCCCTTATAAGACCCCCTCCCCCCCCCCCCCCATGATAAGACTATCTGTATTGTTTGGAATTCGGGACTTTACTGGTGTTGCACTGCCTCCGGGAATTGCCTCCAGGATCGTTCCCACCATCTTTATAATCTACTAATGTCCCATTATGTGTCTGTTGCAGACCGGAGGACGTTAAGCAGAATTTCATCATCAAGACTCCCTCCCACTTGAGACCTACTTCTCCGAGGCATTGCCCTTCTTTGTAAGTATTAAGATTACCTCCCTTATACAACTCCCTCCCATTCAAGACCTCGTTTTGGATTATATTTGAAGGTCTTAGATAGGGAGGTTCTACTGTACGTTTTTTCATTATGGACAATACAACAAAAGTCATGTCTTATGTCTTGGGTTTTTAAAAACTAATCAACAATATTATTCATCAGGGGTGAGTTGGTTCCATTCGAAATGGAAGTCTCTTTTTAAAAAAAACACCCAGAAAGTGTATAAACATATAAAGCAGTTTCTAAAAGAAACACAAAACGCGTTGCAATTGTTTAGTGTACTCCTGCACACAGCGGCTTATACAACAGTGCGGTGGAAAACAAATCGTTCACGCACGCACGCACACGCACACACACACACACACACACACGCACACACACACACACACACACACACACGCACACACACACACACACACACACACACACACACACACACACACACACACACACACACACACACACACACACACACAGACATACACACACACGCACGCACGCACGCACGCACACGCACGCACGCACGCGCACACGCACACACTTACTTTAAAATATTCGATAAACAGAAATAAATTACATAGAGAAAAAAACCCGCCCAACAACATTCTGTAAATAAACATGTATACGACTTCACAAAGAATCAACCCCCCACCCCCACCCAGTTCCACGTGTACGTTTGTTGGATTTTCCACCCTCTCCCCAAAAGCATTTGTTCTGAAAATGAAGATTTCACGGAAAGAAAAATAAGAGAATATTATGCAGTGTCACTTGATAAATGCATGAATCATAATGAGTAAGTAAACAAATAAACGAAATGAGTCACAATATGATAAACTGGACCTATGTCTTCCACATTCGTTGTTTCCAGCATGAACAGTCATGTCAGAACTAGGTATACGTGTCAATTAAATAATAATTAAAAAAATAATTAAAAAAAATGAATGAACGAATACATGACGAGATACATAATGAGATAAATGAAAGAAAGTAGTTAAATCACGTATGTTAAGTCCTCTCGCGTAATGTTTGTCCTTATGTGCATATTAGTCTAAAATGACCCCGTTTCTGATTGTTTTTGGTATTTATTGCAAGTATGTATTTCGTTACTCGCCATGTTACATTACCACACAAAGTTTGAAGCCATTCTACCCACTGGTTCATGAGATACAGCTCGGACATGAAGGAAGGACATTTCGGTATTGTGAGTCTTCCTTGGCGGAGGTTTGCAGTGGCGGTTCAAAATTCAGGATATGAAAAGGCTGTGACATGCTGATCAAGAATATATATGGGTATGGGAGACCCTAGGCTTATTGTAGGTCATGGTATCCGCGAGAGAACAAAATGTTTGCGACAGGACTTAACAGTTAATAGTTAAATCACGTACTTATCATGTTTTTTCAAAATCATGTGTCGAATACGTATAGCCATATAAAAAAATATCAAGTCTAGAACTAGTTATCCTGTCTGAGAGCATGATAGCAAACACATACACACAAAACAAAAAACCTGAACAGTTCTCTGCTTCCCATATTGATTAAGGGCTGGCCCGTACAATACCAGTTACTATGGACGCCATTTGATCTAATCCACCGCATCCTGCGTGCATAGACTTACGTGGATCAACAGCATCATCAATGATTAAGTGAGAAAAACAACAACCCATGTCTGTCTTAACTAATGGTCAACCTAGCTCGCCAATTGGACCGCCAGGTGGCAACCAACTCAATAGGGGTTTATCTCGTGATTTATTTAGTTGGGGGTAGAGAAAGAGAGAGAGAGAGGGAGGGACTTCTCTCTCCCTCTTCCCTCTCTCTCTCTCTCTCTGCATCCCCAACTAAGACTATAGAGAGGATTAGCCCCACTCGAGCGTCATGCCACCTGGTGGTCAAAACAGCCAGCTAAGCCGCTCATAAGCAAGCCTTTTTTCTTAGAAATGAATCGAGGTTGAAATAAATCGACAGAAGGAATTTTTAACTATCCAATCTTCTCTGGAGAAAGCCAGAAGACACTATGGCCGTGGACACACATAAGCGCATATTCCATGCGGAAACCCGTGCGCAATCCATAAATAAGTGAAGCAAAGAAGGGAAAAGATTTGCGCACGTGTCCGAATTTCCCCATTATGCGTGCACTTTTATCCTTCTTTCTTCCACTTATTTAGGGTTTTCCGTACGGAACTTACGCGTCTAATGTGAACCCGTCCTATGACTTGAGACTTCTTTGTTTTGTACTTCCATTTTTGTAAGATCAGGAGTACATTGGAATGGGAACGAGGGACTCTGCCTTTCTCTGTCTGTGTGTGCGTGCGATATAAAATGGATTCCACTTCACAGCGCACAAACTACCGAACCAATCTTGCCGAAACTGGGCAGAAGGGTTCTTTCGGCACTCTAGATGCGGCCCGTCGTGTCCGATTTAGCATACGACAAGCCATATCAACGTGATCCTAGTGACTCAGATTTGAATATTACCACACAAACACCCCACCCTGTTTATTTCAAAGATAACGGGTGGATGTTAACCAAAGTTGGCTTGGTGACAAAAACAAGTGTCATCTAAAGCATTCGGGGGTGAAATAATTAACTATTGCATAATTTATTGCCACGCTAATACAGGAATTGTTCTAGCAAAAAAGAAAACGGCAAAAAACCACCCCATCGCAATAACCCAAGAGCCCTTTTCTTCTTCCTCTTCTTCTTCTTCTTCTTCTTTTTCTTCCTCTTCTTCTTCTTCTTCGGTCACTCAGACAGTTTCCTGGCAATTATGAGCGCAGATGCGTCATACCACCGTTATGCGCCTAACTAAGAAATAGGCCCAGCAAGTCCGACTTCCTGCTGGAGGAAATGTTCTTGAAAGCGTTTCTTGAAAAAAAAAAAAAAAAAAAAAAAAGGCTGGAGAATGGACCGGTAAGGCAGAAAGATAGTAGATGACAGCAAGCAAAGGGAAAAGGTAAGAGTCCAAGAGAGTGACAGATTAGAGGAAGTTACAAGCACATAACTTCCAGAAGGTGGGTGAACTATTTATACAAAAGATCCCCCGGTATTCACACGGGGGGGACCCAAGAGTCGAATTTTAATCATCTCCCTTGAATTTCATCACCAAACTGGGAGTCCAGTTTATATGGCTCTGTTTCCTGTCGTAATAGTACATTCTGGTATTTACCCGAGAAGAATGATAGTACCTTCTGGCTTATAACCATCCGAAATACTATGTTCTCCCCCCCACAAAGTCTGTGTTATAACAGTTGACTACAATTCATGTTGGAGGTATATGTATGTCCGTGGTAAAAACCACAACATAAACGTATAACACAATAAAAGCTTCGGTTTCGAAAAACGAAAGAATATTAGAAAACACATTGTAAATTTGCATGTCTCATTCCCCTTTTTTAAATATTTTTGTATTTTTTGTATTTTAATAATTAATTAATATTTATGACAGACAATAAAACTTCAATCCTCGTAATTTCTAGAAATTAATGACAATAACTGACACAGTAATTACAAACAAAAACTGCTTTTAAACGATGTTGCAAACACTGTTATTTTTCCCCGGTGAAACCTTGAAGCTAAATAAGATCACTAGACAATGACGTTATGAATATGCAAGGCGAAGTTTTGTTAGGGGAAAAAACCAAACACATCGACAATAATGAGCTGTGAATATGTTTTTGACGATGTGAGACAAATAAGGCTACATATTATTGAGAAGTTGGAAGTGTGTGTGTGTGTGTGTGTGTGTGTGTGTGTGTGTGTGTGTGTGTGCGTGTGCGTGTGCGTGCGTGTGTGCGTGCGTATGCGTGCGTGTGCGCGCGTGTGTGTGTGTGTGTGTGTGTGTGTGTGTGTGTGTGCGCGTGTGCGTGCGTGCGCGTTCGTGAGTAAGTGCTCTCGTGCGTGTGTCTTTGACTGTGCTCAGAAAGCCCCTCTAACAAGCAGCAAAGCGTTTGGACACCATCACAGAACGCCCGCAGAACACTCAGCGACAAGGAATGCTCCACAAACCCTTATTTATATTTTGCTCCATTCGTCCACATTGAAAACTCTCTCTCAACAACAAGAATTGAAAGCCGACATTATATTTCTATATTGATAAACAAAACACCCACCAAATCGGGTCTTCCCTGGTGTTGCACTGCCTCTGGGCATTGCCTCCAGGATCGTTCCCACCATCTTTATATCTACTAATAATGTCCCATTTGTGTCTGTTCCAGACCGGCGGACGTGAAAGACCCACCAGATCGCGTGTCAAAATCACGGATTTCACGTGTTTTCCCTCTTGTAGCTGGAACGAAATCTTGTTTTGACCAGGTCTCACTCCCATACAAATGCCCCCAAATTCAAACCGAAACATCTTGTTAAAGAGCAGCCTCAATTTGAAGTTGGGGACATTTGTATGTGGGTAACAGCTACCCAGAAAAAAAACCATGGGACGTAATCGTGGTGCTTCAGTGTATCGTTAAGCAGATATCCATCCAAGAATTGAAAGTAGCCATATCAAGTACACAGTTTCCATTAAAACAAACAAACAAGCAAACAACAAGGGAAAACATGAAACACACATATATATATATATAGTTTCCTGGTTGCATATATAAAAGATCGCTTCTTTTTTTGTTCTTTGTCTTTTTGCCCGTGGGTGAGGAAATAAAAACTCCGCACAATAATTATGTTCGTGGGTGAAGTTACAGCAATAATACTGACTCTGAGAAGAGTTGCTTCCTTTGCCATGTTATAATTATAGATGTCTAGAAGATCAATACAGTCTTGAACGTATAAAACCATTTGTCATTTAAAACAATACAGTAAAACACAGTCGGTGCAGAGAAAGCATTCATTGTAGAGTGCGGTTGTTAAAAAACAAAACAACATTATTTGGGGAAACATAGCATGGAGATGTGACCATATATAAATGTATAAACTAGAAATGCATTGTGACACTGACACCCCTGCCAGATGCGGCACGGGCACCGACATTGTCTTTGCCCCGTTCTGCCCCCCCCCCCCCCCCCCCCCCCCCCCCCCCCCCCCCCCCCCCCGACTACCTCCGCACCCCCATCTTACACCCACCCTCTTTGACACCTCCACCCCACATTTGAAGCGATTTCGTCGAGCGGTTCACGATATACAAACCTGGGAGATATACAGAGCAATGAGACAGAGGTACAAGATACAGAGAAAAAAAAAAGCTAGGTCAAAGGTGAAGGTCAAGGTCAAAACGCTTCAAAGATGTCTCCCACTGCATTCATTGAATGATGCCAATGGAGAATATAGTATGGGGGGTGTTATGAATTATTTTCATGCAACATCCGCAAGGTCAAATGTTAAGGTCAAGGTCAAGAGGCTTCAAATGTCCCCCACTACATTCCTTACGTAGTGCTGATCGAGAATATTATATTAGGTCAGTGTACTGCCCATGATGTTCAAACAATGGCCACTGCTGAAAGAGACTAGTTAGTTCGTCTTTTATGGTCCTGTCAACAGTAGTGGTGATCTCAGGATTGTCACCAAGGATGCCTAGCCCTCTACCAAATTTGATTACAATCCGTCCAGTAGTTGTTCTGTTTTTGAGCAAATGTATCTTGAAACACACACACACACACACACACACACACACACACACACACACACACACACACACAAGTAAGCCCTCCCCTCCCCTCCCCTCTGGCAGGCTAATAAATAGAGATGAAGATTGAGATTAAGATTAAAATTATAGCCCCGTAGTCTGTCATTAACATATACCTTTAAGAAAAAGAGAGGGAAATGGAATAATCAAGTATGCAGTATGTAGTAACTGAGTCAAGAGAGACAATACTTACAAGTGGTGAAATGATCTAATAGCAGTAGCAGTAGTCAGTAGTAGTCGTAGTAGTAGTAGTAGTAGTAGTAGTAGTAGTAGTAGTAGTAGTAGTACTAGTAGAAGCAGCAGTAGTAGTAGTAGTAGTAGTAGTAGTAGTAGTAGTAGTAGTAGTAGTAGTAGTAGTAGTAGTGTTGTTGTTGCTGCTGTTGTAGCAGCAGCAGTAGTAGTAGTAGTAGTAGTAGTAGTAGTAGTAGTAGTAGTAGTAGTAGTAGTAGTAGTAGTAGTAGCAGCAGCAGCCGTAGTAGTAGTAGTAGTAGTAGTAGTAGTAGTAGTAGTAGTAGTAGTAGTAGTAGTAGTAGTAGTAGTAGTAGTAGTAGTAGTAGTTGCTGAATTATAGTTGCTGAATTGTAAAAACCAACAATAATAAAAAAAATAATAATAATAAAATAATAATAATAATAATAATAAAAAAAAACTATACTGATTAAAATGATTGTCTCGTGGACAAGTAATTAGATTAAAACACACGAAGCAGCAAGTACTAATAAATATACAGTAAAGTGACGAAATGGATTCACGATTATCTTTTTTTCACAACTGAACGTAAAATCTTCTCAAACTGATACGTGCACATAATCGCCATAATACTCGTAACAATTAAACGACGAAAAACAAAGCAACCCACTTAATAGATACACTTTCAAAGCGTTATAAAACGCTGGTCTAACTGTGCCAAAAAGAACAAAAAGAGTCAACTTTACACTGCATTCAAACATTGTTGTTCAAAATAAAACATATAAACTGCTCTGCCCACTTTATCAAACGAAATAGTTATTCAATTGTCAATAAGCAAAAAACTGAAAGGCCGACAGTTTCAATAAAGCAAACAAACAAAAAAATTAAAAAAATGTACTCAGCAATGTTGCGGAACAACGAACAAACAAAAATGGACAACGTAAATGCAGGCAAAAGTGACCTCTGTTTCCTGTGCTTCGTCCAGGACAAGTATCCAAAATTATATAAAAATACAAATATGCATAAATAAAAAAAGAACTATTATAAAAATGGTATCACAACATTGCCATCCTGTTCTATTCAAACTTGTAATAATAGTTAGTTAACTGCAATAGTCCGAGAACCAGTGTTTTTTTTAACTTTATGCAGAAAACAAGTCTTTGTGCTGGAAACTGGACAAACTCCATTTCAGAAGAAGGAAGAGGAAGGGGGAGGAAGAGGAGGAGAAGAAGGAGGATGAGGATGAAGAAGAGGATGAACAAGGATGAGTTGGTGGAGGGGAAGAAGAAAAAGAAGGAAGAGAAGGAGGAGAAGAAGAAGGGGGGAGGAGGAGGAGAAGAAGGAGGAGGAGAAGGAGGAAAAGGAGGAAGATGAGAAGGAAGATGAGGAGTACAAGGAGGAGGAGAAGAGGAAGGAAGGAGGAGGAGGAGGAGGAAGAAAAGGAGGAGGAGGAGGAGGAGGAGGAGGAGGAAGAAAAGGAGGAGGAAGAAAAGGAGGAGGAGGAGGAGGAAAAGGAGGAGGAGGAGGAGGAAAAGGAGGAGGAGGAGGAAAAGGAGGAGGAGGAGGAGCGGGTGAGGAGAAGAGGAGAAGAGGAGGAGGAGGGAGGAGGAGGAGGAGGAGGAGGAGGAGGAGGAGGAGGAAAAGGAGGACGAAGAGGGAGAAGGAAGATGAGGAGTAAAAGGATGAGGAGAAGGAGGGTGGATGGGAAGGAGGAGAAGCGGAAGGAAGGAGGAGGAGGAGGAGGACGAAAAGGAGGAGGATGAGGAAAAAGAGGAAGAGGATGAGGAAAAGGAGGAGGAGGAAAAGGAGGGTGAATGGGAAGGAGGAGAGGAGGAAGGAATGAGGAGGAGGAGGACAAAAAGGAGGAGGAGGAGGAGGAAAAGGAGGGTGGATGGGAAGGAGGAGAGGAGGAAGGAATGAGGAGGAGGAGGACGAAAAGGAGGAGGAGGAGGAAAAGGAGGGTGGATGGGAGGAGGAGTGGAAGGAATGAGAAGGAGGAGGAGGAGGAGAAAAGGAGGGTGGAGGGAAGGAGGAGAAGAGAGGGAATGAGGAGGAGGACGAAAAGGAGGAGGAGGAGGAAAAGGAGGGTGGATGGGAAGGAGGAGAGGAGGAAGGAATGAGGAGGAGGAGGACGAAAAGGAGGAGGAGGAGGAGGGTGGAGGAAGAGGAGGAGAGGAGGAGGAGGAGGAGGAGGAGGACGAGGAGGAGGAGGAAAAGGAGGAGGAGAGCGGGTGGGAAGGAGGGAGGAGGAGGAGGAGGAGGACGAAAAGGAGGAGGAGGAAAAGGAGGAGGAGGAAAAGGAGGAGGAGGGTGGATGGGAAGGAGGGAGGAGGAGGAGGACGAAAAGGAGGAGGAAGAAAAGGAGGAGGAGAGCGGGTTGGGAAGGAGGAGAAGAGGAAGGAGGAAGAGGAGGAGGAGGAGGAGGAAAAGGGGGAGGAGGAGGAGGAGGAGGAAGAGGGCGGGTGGGAAGGAGGAGATGAGGAAGGAGGGAGGAAGAGGAGGAGGAGGAGGAGGAAAAGGGGGACGAAGAGAAGAAGGAAGATGATGAGTAAAAGGAGGAGGAGGAGGAGGAAGAGGGCGGGGTGGAAGGAGGAGATGAGGAAGGAAGGAGGAGGAGGAGGAGGAGAGGAAAAGGAGGAGGAGGAGGAGGAAAAGGAGCAGGAGGAGGAGGAGAAGGAGAGCGGGTGGGAAGGAGGAGAAGAGGAAGGAGGGAGGAGGAGGAGGAGGAAAAGGAGGAAGAAGAGAAGAAGGAAGAGGAGGAGTAAAAGAAGGAAGTGGAGGAGGAGGAGGAGGAGGAGGAGGAGGAGGAGGAGGAGGAGGAAGATGAGGAGGAGTAGGACAGCGGGTGGGCAGGATGAGAAGAGGAAGGAGGGAGGAAGAGGAGGAGGAAGAGGAAAAGGAGGACGAAGAGGAGAAGGAAGATGAGTAAAAGAAGGAGGAGGAGGAGAAGGAGGGTGGATGGGACGGAGGAGAAGAGGAAGGAAGGAGGAGGAGGGGGAGGAGGAAATGGAGGAAGAAGAGAAGAAGGAAGCAGTAAAAGAAGGAGGAGAAGGAGGGCGGTTGGGGAAGGAGGAAAAGAGGAAGGAGGAGGAGGAGAAAGAAAAAGAGGAGGTGAAGAGGAGAAAGAGGAGGACGAGAAGAAAAAAAGAGGAAGATTGGAAGGAAGAAAATGGAAGAAGAGGAGGTAACTAATAACACTGCATTGCCGTTTCACCTGGATCTTCGTCCTTTTATAACACTGTTCTTTGAAAGAAAAAGTGCAATACATGTCAAAAGGAAAACGAACAAGTGCAACGCCGAGCGGCTGCAAAGTCCCCTCGCAGCATCGCCGAGCTACTCCGAAATCGGAATGTGTCGGTTGTACACATACATAAAAACGCATCAAAACAACACGTAGCTACATAAAAACGCATCAAAACAGCACGTAACTGAATAGGTTTTTTTGTATATAGCCTTGGGGTTCGGACCCGTGATTTGAGCGCGCGCGATCATGCGCAGTCGAGCGCACAGAAAAACTCATGACAACTGTGTTATAGACCATTCATCAAGAAATGTTGTGAAAAAAACTGCATTGAAATACATGCAAAACTTCGCGAGATATTAGCGATTATGTGTTTCGGGGTTTGAACCCCGTAACTGGCGCGACCTTGACCTTAATGTAAAACTAAATACATCAGTGGATAGCTTGCATCTTGGCAAACTAGTATACCAAATTTGATGATGATAGACTGAATAATTTTTGAGAAAAACGGACGAATAGCCGGACGGACGGAGGCACGGCGGACGGACGGACACCGGACGGACGGACGGACCAGACAAAAACAATGGCTCCCCGAACCTTCGGGTTCGGGGACTAAGAAAGAAACAAGGGGAAGAGAAATAAGAAAAGAAAGAAAGAAAGAAAGAAAGAAAGAAAGTAATTGTGATTAAAGTATTAAAATAAAGGAAAATATACTAAACAATGTTCTTTTAGTCGGTAAACTGCCTCAAAGAAAAGGATCAGCATTTTGTATATTCAAACAAAACTATATATTGTTCGTTCCATCCCTTGCTGTGTAATATGGTTGTGTTTTTCTCCTATAACATTCATATTGAAATACATCTTCCACAAAGCCAAAATCAATGTGCTGAGTACACATAAAAGAACAGTACGCTACATCGAACCTTGATATGACCAATATACTAATGTTCTTCATTTTATTTCTAACTTGAAATCCAGTGTCCCTTTCTGATTAATGAACGTCGATGATGACTATAAATCAAATGGAGCAAAACGAATGTAAGTGGCATAAAGTGCCGTAGAAGCGATGACATTTTACGCACGCATACACTCGCGCGCACATACATACAGACTGATAGACAGGACAGGCACAGAGACATGCAGATACACACGGACACATGCGAAGACACACATGCACACAGAGACACAAACAGAGTGAGAGAGGCAGACAGACAGACAAACAAAGTGAGAGAGGCAGAGAGACAGACAAACAGAAACAGAGAGAGAGAGGGGGGGAGAGAGAGAGAGAGAGAGAGAGAGAGAGAGAGAGAGAGAGAGAGAGAGAGATTAAATGATTTTTTGTATTCACAAAAAGGCCAAAGCCCCAGAGAGAGAGAGAGAGAGAGAGAGAGAGAGAGAGAGAGAGAGAGAGAGAGAGAGAGAGAGAGAGAGAGAGAGAGAGAGAGAGAGAGAGAGAGAGAGAGAGAGAGAGAGAGAGAGAGAGAGACTATTCACTTTCAAATAACCACAAATAAATTTTAATAATTATGCTCGTGTCATTTATGACATAATCGTGTTCCGTTGAAGCTTAAACGAAATTTACATTAAAAACACACAAACATAAAATCATGCATTTATAACTTTTTAAACAAAAATCTAAGATTGTTTTATTTTTAAAAAGCAGTCACGATAAAAAAACAAGAAACGCATGTCGTCAATATGCACTAATAAAACAACAACAACAACAACAACCGAAATGCTAAAATAAAGATAGCCCATGGTATAACGTACAAGGTTATCAATCAATAATGTCTGTCTTTATGAAGAATATAAAGTGCTTACGTGTATAAACGGCTGGGTTGGTTTTTTTTTGTTAATTTTTTTTTTGCCAACAACATATTCCATCTCTTCAAAAACTTTCTTCTACAAATAAAAGTCAACCACCACCACAAACCTCGTGTCTAAGGCTAGTTTTATAGATTATATCATATTCATAGCACTGCCTTTGTTTTTTTTTTTTGTTGAATCAATAATGTCTGTCTTTATGAAGAATATAAAGTGCTTACGTGTATAAACGGCTGGGTTGTTTTTTTTTGTTAGTTTTTTTTTTGCCAACAACATATTCCATCTCTTCAAAAACTTTCTTCTACAAATAAAAGTCAACCACCACCACAAACCTCGTGTCTAAGGCTAGTTTTATAGATTATATCATATTCATAGCACTGCCTTTGTTTTGTTGTTTTTGTTGAATCAATAATGTCTGTCTTTATGAAGAATATAAAGTGCTTACGTGTATAAACGGCTGGGTTGTTTTTTTTTGTTAGTTTTTTTTTTGCCAACAACATATTCCATCTCTTCAAAAACTTTCTTCTACAAATAACAGTCAACAACCACCACAAACCTCGTGTCTAAGGCTAATTTTATAGATTATATCATATTCATAGCACTGCCTTTGTTTTGTTTTTTTGTTGAATCAATAATGTCTGTCTTTATGAAGAATATAAAGTGCTTACGTGTACAAACGGCTGGGTTGTTTTTTTTTGTTAGTTTTTTTTTTGCCAACAACATATTCCATCTCTTCAAAAACTTTCTTCTACAAATAAAAGTCAACCACCACCACAAACCTCGTGTCTAAGGCTAGTTTTATAGATTATATCATATTCATAGCACTGCCTTTGTTTTGTTTTTTTGTTAGTTTTTTAAATTTTTCAGTTTGAAACATCAAGCGTACCATTTAATTGAAATTGCCTGATACACAACGTCAACTTCATAGCCGTTTTCAAGACATAATTGTAGCGGTGTAGGATTCAAGGCACGAAACAAAAATGACAACAATCAAACCAAAAATAATAATCACAAACTCGTTCGTAAAAAAGGAACACAAACAAAATCAATAATATACTTTGAAACATTATTCTGGGGATGCAAAGAT
>CM065700.1:34814027-34839027 GCA_017654935.2 Phymorhynchus buccinoides | reverse complement strand
CCCAGCCTGCCGGAAAATAGCAGCTGCCCCCTCTGTTATCTAGCAGTCATAGTCGGAAACGACAGACAGGTCGTCCATATCAATTACTTTATTGCAAATGTTGTAAAATCGACAAATATGCTTCATTGTCCAGACAATTGCAAACAAAATGTAACACTAATATTTGCAACAACCTCATACTCTTTTATCCACCCATACATACATACATACATACATACATACATACATACATACATACATACATACATACATACATACATGCATACATACATACACACGTACATACAAACATACATACATACATACATACATACAGACAGACAGACAGACTGACAGACATACATACAAACATACATACATACTCTGTCACAAAACAAACAGCTAAGACAAGTAAAGGTTTGAAATTACTCTTTTTTTTAAAGGGGGGGGGGGGGGAGTTTGGGGGATAAACAACTGCTTTTGTGAATTGATTCCCATGTGTATGAATTAACGAAATTAAAAGACAAAACGCTAGGTGAAGGTAGGACAGGCACCAAACAAACCCAACTGCTTTAGACATTAACAAAACATAATAAACAAAGGGACAAAAAGAACCACAACAAAAACAGTGTTAACGTTTCTTACGTCTCCTCATGCTCGTTGCACAAATCTTTGTGCGATGTTTTAAAAGTTCAATGTCCAATTTGACCAAATTGCACATAATTATCAGAAAGCAACAAATTGGTTGCCCCTCGCCATATATTTCCAAATAATATTATGGTTTGTACATAAAATAATCGAATTTAAAAGCACGTTGCAAAGTACTGATCCATCAGAAATCTCGGCTGCTAAGCATTAGACGTCCTGTTTCACCATTTTAGTTTCTAAAGCTTACATGGCAACAATGGTAAAGTAAATAAACTGGTAAGCAAACAAAGAACTCATACTCAACGTTATCCATTAATAACATATTTCATCAATGCACTATGCTGGTTAAAAAAAACACGTCAAGATCTCGTCATTGCAAATCAGTGGTACAATAAGTACTATGTTATGTCGGTATATGAAGAAAAGTATCAAGCCATTTTGTGGGTGCAAACATATGCAAAATGCCCGTGCTGATAAACTGTATAAATACATTAAAACATGCTAAGTACTCATTTCAATGCCAAACAAACAAACGTAAATCGTGACAGTTTTTAAACAGATAGATAGCTGAAGTTATGATGTCGTCATTGACCATTTTTGTCAGCAACTTAGCTCAACTTTTAATAAACTGGTCATGTGTTGATTAAGAGTTCTGAAGGGTTAAGAAAAACACCTTAGCTTCAAATAAAAGACTTTTCCTGCAAAAGACCCGTTTTCTGCCAAATATTATTTGACGATACCATTTTGTTGGTTTGTGGCAAATGCGATATGTTGGTGTTTTCCTCACCACCACGTCATTCTGATTTTAATCTGCATATATCAAAACCAGGGCCTACGTTTGGTATTCCTGAGTACACAATTCCACCACCATTTAAAAACAAAGTTCTCGATTAAAAACAAAATTACTATGCAAAGAAGGAAACTGTTGTTGTAGAGTAGCATGAGAATGTAGAAGACATAATTATACTGATGTATTTAACAAAATAATGAAAGATAATATCAACGCTAATAATCGTTAAACATCACGTGTGAAACAATTCTTCAAAGTGTGACAGTCTAAGAAAACAATTGAAACACTCACGTCATTCAGACGTTTTCAATGCATCAATTAAATTGCGGTTCACTGTCCCATAAGTCATTAAAACACACTCATGAATGTTGAACTAGTAAACACCAAACAATATCAAGAAAGGTCACAAAGAGTAGATTCTGTATTAAAAGAAACGCATCAATGTAACAAAAATGAAATAAACAGTAATCAATTGATTCTGAAACATACCCGATAACTATAGTATTAGGATGGGGCTCAAACGCAGTTTTTCATTGATTTGCTTCTTTTATTGAAACCACAAAAGGAGTACAAAACAAATACGTTCAGCGGACAGTGAAAGAAAAAAGGATTTCAGACACACAGGGAAGCAGTTTATGTTTTTGTAAAAGAAAAGAATAGGTAAACTTGATAAGTTTCGGTCATCGTCATAAAATACATTAAAAATGGGAATTCTAAATGGTCGGTCATCAGACGGAGGGCTTATGTTGCTGCTATAATTACTGTCTCTCTCTGTTTGTCTGTCTCTCTGTTTATCTGTCTCTCTCAAGTTCTCTTTATCTCTCTTATTCGTCAGTATTCTGAATAAACACTCTTCAGTCTACATCTCTCTCGAACGAACAGACAAGAATGCTACCATATAAAAAAAGAGATATATAAGACTACTAAAAGACCCACAAAACTTAACATTTTCTCTTTTCTTTGTGGTGGTTATCAACGCAATTGCAACAACAATAATATAAAAAATATTCTTAAGTTTTCTTAACATAAACTGTAGGTGACTTCATCATCGTAACCAATACACTAGAGTAACTAGGATGGAAAAAAGAATAACCAAATTATACCCAAAAAAACAGTACAACGTAAGATCATTTTCAGTCGTTACTTGGTAGGGGTCCCCAAAAGACAAAATTTACTGGAACTGGAAACCTACAAAATAAACACACAAATAAATGAAAACAACGACAAGGATACCACGGTAAGGATAAACAATAACGTTTTGCCAATGTTTTCAAAATTCCCATTGCTACAAAATACGCTAATGCAGCACATTGAAATGTAAGTTTTAATTATTGTGCAAAATCAATATAAGATAATTGTTCAGTGATAAAACAAAACTTCAGCTTGCTCGATTAAAAAACAAACAAGAAAAATACACACAAAAAACACACCCAACAACACACACAGGAACAATCACTGTTTTAATTTTAATTTTCATGTCCTCACACGTTAAAGATAATAAACTGTAGCAGATGAAACTAACAATATTGCTTCAATTACGGTTTCCATAACTTTTTGCAAGCATCGTTTATATCTGCGTCAGGAATGAAGATACATGGTCACCCTTCCTATTCCATTCCCTCAAAATCCCAGGAACAAACAAAGCACCGTCCAATAAGAGAGTAAACACCTGCTTGCAAAGGGCACAAGAGCGACGCCTCCCCAATGTTAGGCCATCCCTGTAACAACATGGGGAATTTCTGAGGTATGACAAAGAGTGGTCATCAGAGGGGCGACTGAACATCATTTTAAGTGTTCTTGAGTTCAGCAAGAACGATCGTAGTAAACTGTGATTCTGGGCTTGGTAACCTTGACACTAGCAACGAGCAACAGGGACAAGCCTCTTAACAAACGGAACCATATCTTCGGCGCACAAACAAATGCTGTTCAGTCACGGAGAAGGAGCAGCTTTCAAGTCAAATTTTCAAATGGCAGACATATTGTCCTGTCTATCATTTAAATGTTCACAAACGTGAAAACGTGAGATGTACGTGATTCTTCATGGCGTTTATATTCTAGAATTATATATTCTAAGGCTCCATCATGCTTTTAGTTACTCGTTTGGAGTGCTGATCGATGTCACATGGTTTATAATCAGCAGAGGAAGGCCAGCACCTTTATGGGTGACGTTAGGCAAACAATAGACTGTCTTCCTGGAGGATACGTCTGTCCATGCAATGTATTCCATCACACTGAGGAGTTCGCAGAAAAGACGAAACTGACAGTCTCTCCAAAACATTGCATCATGTCAATTTTCAACAGCGTATTCATCTTGCTCCCTAGAAGGATACAAATGATATTCTGTAAGACTGTTTCAGGTAGAAATGACAAAAACAATACCGATTTCAAAATGGTGTCCCAAAGCCTATCGGCCGTAGTGGCAGTGAACTGTTAGAGGTTCACTGTGTCAAGGACACGGCATCATGGAAGGCGGAGCCCATCTCTCTCCTTCCGCTGCCTTTTAACCTTCTCTAAACGGATCAGGTACCCATTCACTGCTGGGTGGATAGAGAGGGTTTTCAGGCCCAAAAAAATCCGACTCCGAGCGTGAATTGAAGATCTTGGGGTTCAAATCTTTCTGATTTAACAGTGCCCAGAAAATTAGAAGCTTCCAAACTCAGAACTACAGACTCTTGTCTACATGTACTGAGGTTGTCTCCCTCTGGCTCGTGTATGATGATAATAATAATAATAATAATAATAATAATAATTTAATAATAATAATAATTAATAATGCTTATATAGCGCATAATACTCATGGAGTCGCAAAAATGGGAACATTTGCTTCAGTTTTGCCCTTCTAATAAGAAACCTCATGGTGTCGGAGAGCTAAGCAACAACCTTCTATCAAGCGCCTGTTGTTTCGCTGCAAACGAAGACGATCTTCGTGGTGCAGACTTGCTCGACCACTTAACTGCATAACCTCTGTAAGATCGCTGAGTGTGAAATATATGAACAGGAGACAACATGAACGTGAAACGTAAGTGACAGAGTTAGATTCTGTTTCTGTAATTATCATATCAAGTTTGTTGTTGTACAGCTTCGTCTTTTGAGAAGACTGTACTTTATCTTAGTCTTTGGAGTCGTCTTTCCCAAAAGTTGACTAACCTGAAGTGAGATTGTCCGAGAGAACGCAGTGGATTATCAGTCCACCAGATAGACCCCCCAAAATAGGGGTTTTCATTACCACCTGGGGGGGGGGGGGGGGGGGCAATTTCTAACATATATTTTTGACATCTCAAGTGTAGATATGGTAGCCATCTGTCCGTTATCACGTGATTTATCAACGTACCCCTTAGTATGAAGCATGGAACAAAAGCTTATCAGAAAAACCAATGCATGCAAGGAAATACTCTTCTTTGAAAATGTTCACCCAGCAATGTTTAACAATTGCTGAAATCTGTTTTTTTTATTTATATATATATAGATTCAGTTCTTCACTGTTGTATTAAAATACAGTGTGTGTGTGTGTGTGTGTGTGTGTGTGTGTGTGTGTGTGTGTGTGTGTGTGTGTGTGTGTGTGTGTGTGTGTGTGTGTGTGTGTGTGTGTGTGTGTGTGTGTGTGTGTGTGTGTGCGTGCGCGCATATAATATTAAGTTTATTATAGATTAATTTACCCCAAATGAACAATCACCATGATAAATTGTTCCCCACCCCATGTGGTAATGAAATACCCACCCACCCCAAACCTGACGGACTATATTGGGCAAGGTAACTTCCACAATAAAGTCACCACAGCCTATCAGAGAGAGAGAGAGAGAGAGAGAGAGAGAGAGAGAGGAGAGAGAGAGAGAGAAGAGAGAGAGAAGAGAGAGAAAGAGATTTAGAAACTTGATTATGAATAAAAGAAGGATTGAAATTATAAACACATGGGGGAAATCACGTCTAGAAACTTTGTGTCTTTTTTCCGAAAATGGACCTGGTGACATACTGTCATCAACAATAAAACAATGATAATCGAAACATTACTAACCAAAAACATTAGAATCTGTAACTGTGCATGTAGGTTAGCATTAAGACCAAATAACAACAAAGCATGCACTGGTGTTCACAAGTTAGCCTCCTATTTCAGCAAATGATTGGATTCTTCGGTGGATAGATTTTGCTGGTAGCCAGTGGACATTCAGTGGACTTGATGATTTTAACCATTCAGAAGAAAAGAAAGGGGAAATGTAAAAGCGCAGAGAAAACATTCACTGAAAAGAAACATTTATCAACATTCAACGGATCATGGAACAAAAAAAGTCTTTTTTCTTCTTCTTTTTTGTTGTTGAAAAAAATGAGTCATTGTCCATACCAAAAAAGACCTACGATTATGAAAACTTGCTGCCAGAACATTTTCATTTTCACTCATCTTACATCGTCATCATCAATCCATGGATCAATGAAGAGGGCCGAGGCCTTCAAAATACTTTGCTTCCCATTAATGTGATGTTTTTTTGTTTTATGTCTATGCAAACAATGTAAATGAATGCGTGCGCAGGAGAGATTGGTTCACTAGGGTAAAGAGTACACGTGAGTATGTGAGTGCGTGTGTGTGTATGTGTGTGTGCGTGCGTGTGCCAAGTGTATGCTTGAGTAAGTTTGGGAAAAATGTGTTTTCCAACGTCTGTGTGCAAGAACGCGTTCACGCTCGTGCGTGCACGTACGTGCGTGTGCGTCTGTTTTGCCAATACTGATTGTAAAGCCATAAAAAGCGCTATATAAATATCCGTTATTATTATTATTATGTCTATGCAAACAATGTAAAAATGGAGGGTAAAGACAAGGTACCCGTGAAAGGGAAAACTCCAACGTTTCGTTTACCCACCATATTTATGTTGATTTCCAAAAGCTACTGCAGTCAATTTTTCATCTTTTATCAAAACATTTTTTTAATTTCAAATGATTGTGCAAAACATGAAGGTATGTATCTTCAGTAAAAAAAAAAAACAGTAAAAACAAGCGCGAAAAATAGTTTGTGGCACGCGGTCTATTTTTACACTCCAATCATGAGTCACCTCCCCTGAATAATTTTAATCTGTAAAAAGAATGTTATCTCTGCACATTTCGTAACTTTTTAATCTTTTGTTTAAAACTATGTATCCTACTTATACTTCGTACTCGTCGTGTCTGTTGTAGTGTCTGTATTACGTATGTTTATTATTTTGTACGCTTTTAAAAACATTTTAAAGAGCGGCCAGAAGTGTAGGCTCGAACTTTTGTCAAAATGTGCGACAATTTTGGACCGACAAAGACAAAGTGAGTTATAGGTTTGTGGCTTGAGCCACAAACAAAAACAACAGTTGAGAAAAAAACATAATGTACGGAAATTGTCGCCAATCAAACACGTGATGAACTAGACAACAAATACCACAGCTTGCTCTCTTAAGTTCAATGATGGGCGCACTGTCTCCTTTTTGGACAGAAACTAAACCCTTTGCAAAACGTAGAAACGCCTACTATCTAAGGACATCAATAAAGAAAGCAAGTGATGTTAATGGTATACAAAAAAATAGAAAGAAACTGAATAAGTTGCCGCTTCTAAACTAAGCATTACACCATACATATAACTGGCATTTTAAAACAAAAGCTAGTGTGGTCGATACACTGTTTTATCAATATCAAAATATAAACCCCCAACACCGCAGTACTTGTATACATTTAATTCACATTGACGTACATATTTAAAGAAACAAATCACGAAACAGCTAGCATTATCATCATTGCAAAAGAATGGATGTCAATTGTAAAATAATTTTGCTGTGGTAAAAGATTTTCGAAAAAAGGAAAACGAAAATGGACAACGAACATGAAAAACAAAAAGGAAAGAAAAACAAACAAACAAACAAACCCATAAACAAAACAGTAACAAACAAAACACAAACAACTGTGAAACAAATCATGATATAGCTAACATTATTTTTTTTAGTTAAATACAGCTACGTCAATAAACTGTAAAAGATTATTTTGCGGTAAATGAGTACAATGAAGTTTAGCCCCTGTTATACCCTATTCACACCGATAAAAACACATTGAACACGCACAACCCAAAGACTAAAAACACAATATTTAGTAATAGCAGAGCAACGAAACCAAAAGTCAATATATCTACATTTTGATGCTTCGCCATACAAGTTTGCACAGTGGTTGCGAAATACAGACAGATAAGAGATGTCAAGGCAGTAAAACCGTTCCTTAAAATAACTGGATCAATAGGGTTAACTGCAGGCTGCTTCAGGAGTTTGGGGTTTTAAGATGATTAGTCTAATGCAAATATGGCCAGCGTGACCTGATGATATAGTTGCATTAAGCATTTTTTAATTGAAAATAAACTATGTTGAGTCTGGTTAAATCGTGCAATGGCTCCAACCCACCTGCGTGCGCATCTCGACCATTCCAACGGAAGTGTCGCCATCTTAGTCCTTATTTGTGTGTAAACAAAGTGAAAATGTTATCTAAATGTGTAAAGAAAACATCCAGATGTTATAAATACAGTTTAGATTAAGTTTCGAATTGGAACAGCCAAATACGCAACATCGATCTGGCATTTTTCAAAAAAAGGTAAGGACTAAGATGGCGGTCTCCCATAATATGGCGGTCCTTGTGGCCGGATATGACGACACGTGGGTACCAGCAATAGTTCAAACCCACGCTATTTTCGTTCTAAACTAAACTTGCATTTAGGTTGTGTCGTCACATATTATGGCAAATACAATGCTCTACATTTCCCAGAGACTGCTAATAAAACAATTAACACTTCCAATCACTGGTTATCAAATGTGATTTGCTTGTCATATATGTCTTAACTTTGATTTATTTTTTAAAAAGGTTACGTTAATGTACGTATTTATAAGGTAACGCCAGAAAGACATCCATTAAAATTGTATTGCTGATTTTCCCTGTTATTTCACTTGCGACCCAAAATAAAATCGAGCTTAAAACCAATTCCACAACAATGCAGTAACACATGGAAGCTTGAAAATGATGCTGGATGTTAAACAAGTTTAAAAGGAAAACAGTCAGGTACAAAAACCGATCAAAGTAACAGGAAGCAAACATAGCGATATAAATATTAAAAATAAAGAACAGATTAAATGTACCTTTTTATGTTTACTAGACCGGTTTTGCAGTAGTTGGTTGAATTACTAGGAATAACGTATGTATCCTGCCAGCTGTAGACACACTTTTATGTAGCCAAGTAAGTTTAATGGAAATGTTTGGCTAAAAAATGGCTGGCGGTGAAAAGGTTAAACAAGGACTGATTCTAGTAAGCAAGCCTCAAACAGAAATACAGGTCTTCACAAATTGCGACTTCATTATATTCGTCAACGAATTTTTTAAAAAAGCACTGGATATACGATAGTACTGTGATGTTGTATTTGTGTTCGTTTGTTGTTGTTTCAAATGGCATGACATTTTAACTGTTAAAATAAATTGCGCTGTCACTTTTCAGGTTTAAAAAGAATATTTCAGTGCCTTAGATTTGCACCCTCAACCATACCTCATTGGTACATTGTGCACGTTTGTAGATTTTATTTTTTTATGCAAACAATATTCTTTAAAGAGTAGTATTCTTTCTTCTTCGTTTGATCCTTTTTAATCCTGTTAAAGCACTAGTTACATACATTTATTGTCACATACAGTTAGATTGGTTTGTTGCCAGCTTCAGCTTAATACACTCTCTGGTGTGTACTATTCTTTCGATTTAAGACTTGGGGGAAAATGGACAAAACAATTATTGAACACAAAACATTACTGCTCTCATTGAATACTTTCCACCCCCCCCTCTCTCTCTCTCTCTCTCTCTCTCTCTCTCTCTCTCTCTCACACACACACACACACACACACACACACACACACACACACACCACGCGCACGCGCACGTTTCACGTCTTACGTATTTGTTGGTCGAGTGGCGTAAAGTTTTGACGTTGCGTTATTGAGACAATCAGCACAAACTGGTAAAAAAAAACCAATGTACACCCCCTCCCACCCCCCACCCCCTACCACCCACCCCCATGAAGCAAAACATCAACAACACAACAATAAACCAACGATAATGTTTTCTCAGTAATATTCCATCACTCAAAGTCAAGTATTAAATATATTATAGTTTCCTGTCCTCAGTGTCAAAAACGTATGAGGAAATTTGAAGAAAGGATGGAGGAGAAAAAAACACTTAAGGAAAATTGGATGGATTTTGAAAACGAATCTGTGTAGAAATGTCACTTCTTCTGTGGTGCATATCAATGTATAAACAACTACAGAAAATCAAAGCCAAATACTGCCTCAATAACAGCATCTAAAATATACATAATTAAAATCAGACAAATGCGAAAACAATGACAACGAGTCTAGTCAAAGGCACATCCATGCCTGCAACATGCTCGTGTAAAAATACAGTTTTAATTCAAACAGAATCACATGTTTAGCGGACATTATTTTCTACAATCTGGATTCCCCACACTTGCGACAGAAAAGTTTTTCTTTTAATAATCAGCAGATCTAGGAAAGATATATCAAAGTAAATGAGACTGCATGCTACTATAAGTATTGTTAGCCTTTTTTCCCCTAACATACATTGTACCAGTTTTGGTATGGCATCATGTAAAAAAAATGTTGACTGGGACACACGCATTTAAAAAACATCTTTAGAAACTGCCATCCTTGTTATACCAAAAATATTTCGGAACTAGATTGATAATACTTGTTGACCATTGCTTTTATTTTACTGACAAAATTAATGTTTTTTTCCCAACACTTAGATATATAGTTCAACTGTTAGGTCTTGTTCGTGGGATTTGGGGTACTTAGCCTGCGAACGAAACCAAACAAAAAATATCCATCACGTGTGTAAAGGTGTTGTTTTAAAAGTTAATCTAAGTAAATAAATAAATAAACTGGAGAAATGACAGCAAGTTCCCTTTATCGTAAATAGCAACCTTCATTCACGCATTGCATCAAAGCAATAGGATGGACAAGTGAATTTAATCAGAACTAGACAGAAACTATTTTGTAGAGCTTGATTCAAATTATTAACTAGGTATCAATCTAAAACTGTTCAACAACATAATTCTCCATGTCCCTTTTCCTGCATTTTTCTTACACCTCGATTTCCTAAAAAACCCATCATTACTACAGTAATTCCTGCTGCCATATTTCATTTTAAAATAGTTTATCTGATGAGCTGAAACTCTCATTCAACGTTGCAAAAAAACTGTAACTAATGTTTTGAAGCAAACAATAACTCTGGTCACCATTAAACACTATTTTTTTTATATGTATATAAAATATTAAAAGACAATACGTTTGTTAAATTGACCCCCACTCCCTTACTCGGATTTAAACGTTTGATACCCAACAACAATACATTTCACTGGCAGCAATTGTTTCTGTGTTGTGTGGGGAAAACGTTTGCAAATTTTCTTGTACAAAACGAATCAGAAAACAAATTCATCAGCAACAGATTTATTTCTGGCTCGCCAACAGAAATTTGTGGTGTTTAGAATTCAACCGTTATTCAACATGTAGCACTATTTCTAAGTTGCGTTATATTAAGCAAAGAGCCAGTATGGCTGCGGTTATGTATAGAAAGAAAGAAGACAATGCACGGAGGTTTAGGAACCAAAAAGTACATTGATTAATCGTTTTTTTTTAAATCAAAACAATAACAGCAATAAAACTTTATGCAGACAGAGAGGCCCACCCGAGTCTCTGCATTGTGGTATCATCATTATAATAAAACATGGAAGAAAAGAAAAAAACCCAGCAATGACAAGAAACATAATTATATCTACACAACAGTACCACATCTCATCGCCAGAAAGAGTTTATATAGGTTAAAGTTCAGGTTTTCTTTTAATAATAATAATTAGCACAACAATCGTCAAAATGTCACGGAACTATCAATATATATTTTTGTAATGTTCAGACATAGCAAACAATGTGCATACAGAAACGTTTTTGTTTTTTCATTTACATAAATTCCTGGGATCGAACCAATGGCTAATTGGTTTTGCTAAAGAAGCGAGGTGCCTGGATGCAGTTTTTGCTAGATTTATGCACGGAGCTCTATCCAGATACTTTTGTGGTATTCTAAGCAGCTGCGTCGAGAGAATTTTGTGGTTTCAAGAAGCTCCATTCACAGAATGTTGTGGTATATCAAGAAGGATCCATCCAGGGAATTTTGTGGCATTTCAAAGGTGATCCATCCAAGAAATGTTGAGCTATTTCAAGGGGGCTCCATCAGGACATGTTGTGGTATTTCCAGATATTCCATCGACATCATTTTGTGGATTTTGTGGTTTTGCCTGCAGATTATATGCACAATAATAATGTAACACTCTCACAATTGGTCAAAGCTCTCCAAGGATTTAAAACAAAAGTCATTGGACCTGTCGGTATTCAAACTGAGGCATGATAACCGTAAACAAAAGCAAAACAAATATTGAAAAAAAGCATTTGAAAAGACAAATCCAACAAAACGACAATTTCTGGACTTCCTCTTTATCACGTTACAGCCAATCAACCAACATTGTACAAGGGACATTTGACTGGCAGCGCAGTTTCGTTGAATCAACCGTTCAACATTTGATGTTGTTGTTTTGTGTTTGTGTGTATGTGTTTTGTTGTTGTTGTTGTTGGTTTTGCTTCATTATTTTCCCTTCAGTTTGTTTTTCGTGTATTTGTTGTGTAGGTAATCCTCTGCAAGACTTTCAATGTCCACCAATGCTCTGAGCAGAGTTTCGCAAAATGCGAATGTTTTGAATCTTCATTGGTAAAGCGTCCGCAATCGCCTTCAGGGGTGAAAGAAACACAACCAAATATGTTCAGTTCTGTCGGGTTTCGTGTCACTTATGTTTTGCAGAAAGGGTCAGGTGGGGTGGGTAGAGAGGGGAACACTATTTTAAAGCAACACTTGTGTCACAGTTTGCTCATTTGTTTTTATAAACAGCATCCATTCTCGTGATAATAAATAATACCACAAACACAGCACTGAAGAACTTAAGTGGGTTTTTTTCCTGTTCTCCTCTGCTTCTGTTGGGAGCAGACAGCGAGCAAACTGATTCGATGCCCACAATAATACGGCAAGAATTAAATGTAATAATTATTCATAATATGAAACTCTGTGCAGATTAGAATAAGGTCTTTCAGACAGCTGAATAGTCAAACGTCTTCACATATGAATATCCCTCTCGAGTAAAGGGAGTCAGGCCTCAAATCTCTAAACGCAAAGAGGACCAGGAACGTCCAAATCCATGACTTCTGCTATCCTTATTTTAATCAACGTTTGCTGCTGCAATGGTATGATCTCCTGCTATGAAGTCCTGGGTGTTGAATTCCACCGGTAAGAATCTTGACACATCGCTTTCAGCCTGTCTGATGTCCACTCTGGAATAATCTTGCATTGTGAAGGGATTTTTAAAAAACGATGAAAAATTAACACCGATTTCATCTGACAACAGTTTGAAGTCATGGTGTCACATCCACCATCTCGAATTTATCACTCTTGTCATTTTTATATGTATGACAGTTGTCGATGTAGTTGACCTCATAATGTTCAGAAGGACTACAAAGCTCAACACAACGAAGGTGGCTGACTAGTGGCAGAAGAGTTCTCCATCTCTTCTTCAAGACCGTAGGAACAATGTTTATGTTGGTGCATGGATAGATACAATGGTTTACGACTTCAAGTAAGTGGGAAATTCCCCCCCTTCATTTTCCTAACAGCTCGAAGATAAACTCTGTCACACCAGTCAAAGACCTCTCCATTGATATAATACAGCACTCCTTCACAAACATACAACTGCTGACAATGCCCAATCACCAAACTAGCAAGTTTCTGAAAGCTAAAGTTGAACCTCAGTATTGCAACCACCCTACAGACTGGCCCAAACTGTCCGTAATTGCGAGGTGGTCGCTATGCTGAAGATTCTTTTTAGTAATGAATAAGAAGGGAAGAGACTGAGTAAAAAAACAACAGTCCGGATTATTGAGGTGTCAATGATACTGAGGTGCCCGTTAAGGGGGGTTGCCACAGTATCTCTGTTCTTTACATCATTGACCATGGTCTAGTGCTGCTCTCGCGGTGTTGCCGCTGTCGGTGGTGGTAGTGCTGACTCCTTCTCCGCCCGTTGAAGTCCGCTCAACATCCGCTCCATACGCGACAGATCCCCGTTGCGGGCGCCGCTGCTCTTGAACGCGTTGTGATGCTGGTGGGGGTGGGGGAACGGCGGCTGGTCGGAGGGGGAGGAGGTAGAGGAGGAGGAGGAGGATTCCTCATGCCCTGGCTGCGGAGGAGAATGATGACCCCCCTCCCTTCCCTCTCTGGCATTCTCTAAAGGAACTGCGGAGGAGGAGGAGGAAGAAGCGGAGGCGGAGAGAGGAGGGGTGGAGGAAGGGCGAGGGAAAGCATCGCTCTCCTCTTTATTGTCAGGCGAAGCTTTGTTGTCCACGCCTTGTTGAGAGGCGCTGCTACTGGGGGGAGTCGTGGTGCCTGGGTTCCCGCCTGAGCCTGAACACGGGCTGAAAGACGACGAGGGAGTCCTGCAACTGCCCGGGAAGGAGGCGTAGTACGGATGGAACCGGCTAGCGTGAGCCGCCGCTGCGTGAGCGTGAGCGTGAGCGTGAGCGTGAGCGGAGCTTCTCCCGGGCGGGAACAGAAATGAAGCGAAGGGCGAACCGGCCGCGGCGGCCGCGGTGGCAGCAGCAGCAGCGGCCGAAGCAGCGGCCGCGGCCGCCGCCAGACCCTCCCTGGTAAAAGCGGCGAAGGGCAGGTGCTGAAACAGCTGAGGGCCCAGCAAAGAAGACAGGGTGCTGCCGCTCAGCAGGGACGACGAGGACCCAAGGTGAGCTGAAGCCAGGGGGCTAAAGTCTAGGGAAGAACCCCCACTGGTGGAGAGGGGGTAGGGGAAGGACAGGGCCGGGTGGGGAAGGTGGTGGTGGTGGTGGTGGTGGTGTGGGTGGGGAGAAGTGAGGGAGAGCGGAGGGGTGGTGGAGGGTGAGATGGTGGTGGATGTGGTGATTGAGGAGGAGGAGGAAGGGGGCAGCATGGCGCTGACGGGGAAGGAGAGAGGGGTGGGCTTAGAGGAAGAAGAAGAGGATGAGGATGAGGATGAAGAAGGCCCTCCTCCCCCTCCTCCTCCTCCTCCTCCTTGAGGAGTGGCCGTGGCTGTGGTGGCGGTGGAGGAATCGGGAGACACGCTCCGACAGGTCGGCGACACGCTCCCCGCGCTGCTGCCCCGTTCTCCTCCTCCTCCTCCTTCCTCCCTCGTAGGTCTCCTCCCCCCACCTTTACCCCCACCGCCGCCCTGGGACATCATCATCATCATCATCCCTGACCTGGCGAGGTGACCCGAGCAATGACCTTCGCCTTCTTCACGGGAATCCCTCCGACCCCCACGCGGAGCCCCCGCTCTCGCCCCCGCCACGCGCCTTTCCCATTTCCGATCCGATGAACTGGAACTGCCAAGGATCGGAGGAGGAGGAGGAGGCCCCGCTCCAGGGGAGAAAGCCGAGCAAGCTTCCTCCTGCTCCGGTTGGTGCTTCCTCGGAGGTCCGGCAATGGGGAGGTCCCGGTGGTAAAACGCGTCGTGCTTCTTATTAGTGAAGGTGTCGTAGTTGTCGTAGTGGTGACGACAGCGTGGGGGAAAGGAGGGGTGGTGGTGGTGGGGGGAAGAGGCGTCGAGTGACGTCACATCCGCCGGATGTTTGAGGCTGTACAGGGACGGGAAGGGGCCATCCAATCGACGCCCTGTTGATGGCAAAAACAAACAAACAAATGAACAAAACACGTGGATAACCTGACAGTGATTTCACTCTATATGCACACAAAAAACATGGACTGATTGTTTGGGGCTGGCTGCTTTGTTCGATGCTCAGGCAAAGTCCATTTTCGCCCGCAAGAGAAGATTATAAAGCAGGTTGTGTCTTGCGATGTCCCATATGTGTCTGTTTCCTGACCGGGCAGGCCTCCAGGATCGTTAACCACTTTATAACAAATTCAGGACTGTTCTGGACCGTTGGACGTTAAACTGCCTCAATTCACTTTCTGCACTGCCTCCAGGATCGTTCCCACCATCTTTATATCCACTAATGTCCCATAATATGTGTCTGTTCCAGACTGGAGGACGTTAAGCAGAATTTCATCATCATCATCTTCTTGTCACCAAATGATTTCTCTTACGATCGCAAATGTGGATCGAGTCAATGTGGATGTATGAAAATAGTGGCAAGTCATAAGGTCTATAACCTGGAGTAATGGTTCTTGTGGTAATAATTGCTAGCAAAGGCGATCAAAGACACTTCCACCTTGTTGCGCCCATTGAGATTGCCATGGGATAGCTTGAGTATGGCCCTTTACCCAAATGGCTTTTATCACTGGTTGACTTTAGCCCGTAGAAAGGGCCAATAGTAAATGAGAGCTGTTCTATAAATGATATTCTACAGTATTGGAATATCATGCTACAGCTTGGTCTTTCGTGGAAGACTATATGACTCTCGAACGAGGGGGCCCTTGCACCGGCTCTGGTGCTGCAGCCAAAGGGATTGGTTGGCCTTTGGGGGAACCTTCACCAACGCCAACTCTCGTCCTCAAATCCCTTTGGCCGAGAGAGTGGGGATGTACTCTGGGCAAGGCATCTCCACTATGAACTAATTCTCGCCCAGCCCGCCGGATTAGTATCTGACCTCTCTGCTATCTGGCAGTCATTGTCGGAAACGACAGACAGGCAACACAGCCTTGTTGATAGATCAGGCCATTTTCTTCAGACATAGCATTTAAAAGTAGCAAACTTTTAACTTTGGGTGGTGGGGGTGGGGGTGTTGTGAGTGTATTAAACTTTGAATTTCTGTTAAAGAAACGACTGCCCTTTCTTCAGTCCATTATTCAAAACTCATCCTACACCGCCTTTGCAAGCACACACACACACACACACATGCGCGAGCGCACGCGCGCCAACACACACACACACACACACACAAACTCTCTCTCTCTCTCTCTCTCTCTCTCTCTCTCTCTCTCTCTCTCTCTCTCTCGTGTTCACAATGGCACAAGTGTCTCTCTCTCTCTCTCTCTCTCTCTCTCTCTCTCTCTCTCTCTCTCTCTCTCTCTCTCTCTCTCTCTCTCTCTCTCTCTCTCTCTTTCTCGGGTTCCTCCATATGGAATTCCCTTCAGTCCGACATTAGATTATGCTCCTCTATCTCAACCTTCAAAACGAGTCTCCGAGAGACACTTACATTCGACCCTCCATGATTTTGTTTTCTTATTCTTTTTTTGTTTTTTTTCATATATCCCCATACTATATTGCTAATTACGATGTCATGTATTTCACATCACTCTGTTTGTTTACTATTCTCCAACAATGTGCTAAAATCAATGTTTAAATTGTCTGCACTTTATTGCTAATTGCTACCGGTTTCATACCATAGGCTGCATTAGTTTGCCTTGTTCTAAAATGTATAGTTCTTTTATTATACGTGCTTCAACATATATCTGTGTGTATGTGCATGTATTCTTGCGTGTGCCGCGCGCACGTGCAGGTGTGTGCGTGTATGGTTACACGCATGTATGCCCGCACAAGTATTAACAACTATACATGCGCGTACGTAATTCTATAAATTCGTATTTCAACCTGTCTTTATCACAATACCTGCTTTGCTACCTTTATGTTTAATTATGTATGTGTAATTCTATGCCTTGCCATGTTTGTATTCTATGTTCGTATATGTACCAAGGACAGATTGGAAGACTAGACGTTGCCTAAAATCTTTATCCTTGAAAAATAAAGTTAAAGTGTTCAAGTTTTCAAGTTTTCTCTCTCTCTCTCTCTCTCTCTCTCTCTCTCTCTCTCTCTCTCTCTCTCTCATCGCTGGACTTACTATGCATTTCTCTTTCCCTCTCCTCCTCCTCCTCCACCACACAAATCTCCATACTGTCGCACTCCTCCTCGCCCTCCTCATCACCGGACGTGACGTCATTTTGAGCATGCGCACTGCCGGCTTCCTGGCTGCCCGAGTTGGACAACAGTCGTCTGAAACAGAGAAGCAAAGATTGGTCAGGTCAGGCATTTGGGATAACTAGACCTCGCGGCCTAAGTCCTTTCTCATAATTGTTTCTTGTTTTATGTTTTGAAGCTGGCACGGCTATTAGGCCGGGTTCACATTTGACACGTAAGTTCCGTACGGAAAACCCTAAATAAGTGGAAGAAAGAAGGATAAAAGTTTACGCATATATAGGGGCAATTCGGACACGTGTGCAAATCTTTTCCCTTCTTTGTTTCACTTATTTATGGATTGCGCACGGGTTTCCGCATGGAATATCCGCTTATGTGTGTACACGGCCTATCCCGTTTTTTAGCATATAATGATAAAACTAATCATAATTGTATTTCAATATAACAATTTGGGGGTTATTGTCAAGGTAAGTTCTTGAATTGGTTAATGTTAAAAGCAACTTTAATTTGGACAGTAAGAGTGTTCCAATCTATACCTATATATAATAAAATTCATTTGGCCCCCCCCCTCTCTCTCTCTCTCTCTCTCTCTCTCTCTCTCTCTCTGTTCGCCCTGTAACTCATGCACCGGGTCCGGTACATAGAATCGCTTCACATTTTGTGTGGTGGTGTATCATGGTACACAGATGGTCCCATATAAAATGTGAACCTCTAGTAAAGACCTCCGTTAAGGAATACATGTTCGCCCTCTAACTCACATACCATTGGACAGAATCAATTCAAATGTTGGGTCGGGGTGTGTCAAGGTACTTTGATTGTCTCATATAAATTTTGAACCTCCACTTCAAACCTTCGCCAAGGAAGACTCATTATTCTGTAAGATGTTTATGCTCCCTGTAACTCCTGAACGGGTGCACATAATCACTTCACATTGTGTGTGATGGTGTATCATGCTGCAGATATGGTGTCATAGAAAATTTGAATCTCCAGTACAAATCTCCGCCAAGGAAGACTCACCTTTCTGTAAAATAGGTTTGCCCTGTGACTCACGCACCATTGGACAGATTCATTTCAAATTTTGTGTTGGGGTGTGTCATGGTAACTAGATGATTCCATAGAAAGTTCTCCAAGGAAGATTCACAAAACCGAATTGTCCTTCTTTGTGATATATATTTCATGTCTGAGCTGTATCTCATGAACCAGTGGACAGAATGGCTTCAAATTGTGTGCGGTTGTGTACCATAGTGGTACACAACCACACACAAATGGTCCCATTGAAACATATATAAACGTGCTGACCTTGACCTTGAAGTTTGACCTTGAAAACCAACATTTTTTCTTTAGGCCATATCTTTCACATAATTGGACTTGGGATGGGCAAGCATTGGCTAATAGTGATTTAGAATTTGGGTACCAATGAAGGTCAAGGTCAAGATCAAGGACATAGAACTTGGAGGTGTAAAATTGGTATTTGGGCTATATTGTTCACATTTGTTTCAGTTACCGGCTTCAAAGTTGGCAGGTAGGCAGACTCCCTGAAAGGCATGTGTGGTGCAAAGTATTGGTTATCCTAATGACCTTGACCTTGACCAGAGAGACAGACAGACACACACACACAGAGACAGAGAGACATGCATACACACAGAGACAGAGAGACAAACATGCACACATACAGACAGAGACAGACAAACACACAGAGACAAAAAGACAACACAGACACAGAGACAGACAAGCAGACAGACAGACATACACATACACACACACACCTTTTTGGGAGTTTAATATTGTTAATTTATTGTGTGTTTGTTTTGTTGGTGGGTTTTGTTTCCCATCTTTAAATATTTAGAAGTAAGTCTAAGTTTATGTATTTCACTGACGTTTCATTAACATAGGGTCTAAATCATACAGGTACTCAGATACACATACCATCACCCCATTTATTCATGTAAATTATATGCATGCATAGATTAACAATCCTCCCGTATCTTCCTACACGCACACCCACAAACCCCCTTAAACGGACAGTTGCACATAATCATACACATACATTTTGTGTGTGTGTGTGTGTGTGTGTGTGTGTGTGTGTGTGTGTGTGTGTGTGTGTGTGTGTGTGTGTGTGTGTCTAAGATCACTGTAAGGTGGATAGACGTTAAATTAAAGAACGAACACACACACACCACACACACACACACACACACACACACACACACACACACACACACACACACACACACACACACACACACACACACACACACACTCACACAGAGCCATGACACTCACTTTTTCTCTCTCTTTCCTCCCCCGGTGTCACGGAAGCCTTTGGCGAAGGGGTTGTGGTCAATCTTCAGCTGGGTGATCTGAAACACAAAGACACAACAGTATCTGTATTGTTAAACATTCGGGACTTTACTGCCTCCTGGCATTGCCTCCAGGATCGTTCCCACCATCTTTATATCTACTAGTGTCCCATATATGTATCTGTTCCAGACCGGAGGACGTTAAACAGATTTCCATCCAATGATATAGACTACATATGCATTGTTAAAACTTCGGAACTTTACTGGTGCTGCACTGCCTCCGGGCATTGCCTCCAGGATCGTTCCCACCATCTTTATATCTACCAATGTTCCATATTATGTATCTGTTCCAGACCGGAGGACGTTAAACAGATTTCGGTCCAATGATATAGACTATATCTGTATTATTAAAAAATCGGAACTTTACTGGTGTTGCACTGCCTCCGGGCATTGCCTCCAGGATCGTTCCCACCATCTTTATATCTACTAATGTCCCATATTATGTGTCTGTTCCAGACCGGAGGACGTTGAACAGATTTCCATTCACATGTACATATCTGTATTGTTAACAATTCAGGACTTTACTGGTGTTGCACTGCCTCCGGGCATTGCCTCCAGGATCATTCCCACCGTCTTTATATCTACTAATGTCCCATATGTGTCTGTTCCAGACCGGAGGACGGTAAACAGATTTCCATCCAATGATATAGACTATAATTATTGTTAACAATTCGGGACTTTATTGCCTCCGGGCATTGCCTCCAGGATCGTTCCCACCGTCTTCATATCTACATACGGGCACGTATGACTGTCCGGTTTTCAGTTTTCACTGGTCTCCTCGCTGCATTCAGCCGACACATTCTGATTTCGGATGAGCTCAAAGGAGAAATCTATATCAGTATATGGAAGATTTGTTTTGTTTTTGATTTTGATTTTGTTGGGGGGAAGACAGGAGAATGGGCCAAAAAGTCAGAAAGATAGTAGATGACAGAAAGCAAAAGAAAAAGGCAGAGTCAAAGAGAGTGGGAGATTAGAGGAAGTTACAAGCACAGAACTTCCAGAAGGCAGGGGAACTATTTTGTTTACGAAAGCCCCCACCCCCGGTATCCCCACGGGGAGAGACTCGTGGAGGCGGGCGGGGTCGTCCAGCTCCCCGTATGGAGGCACGAGGCATCCACCCACTGACCCATACTTTGAGCCCAAACTGCATAGTTCTAACACGCACCAAGCACGCTATTTGGAGAGGTTCACGAGAGACCATCAAACAAAACACCACCCAAGGCTGCAGCACTAGGAGCTAAAGCAAAGGTCCTCCTAATTTTCAGTGACATTGCCATTCACCCAAAGCCCGCCTTGGCTTACATTAAAGACCCACCAAACCACGTGTGAAAGTAACGGGTTTCACGTGTTTTCCCTCTTATAGCTAGAAATAAATCTTGTTTTGACCAAGTCTGACTCCCATATAAATGCCCCCAAATTCAAACCGAAACATCATTTTAAAGAGCAGCCTCAATTTGAAGTTGGGGACATTTGAATGTGGCTCACAGCTACCCAGCAAAACAACAAGGGATTAATCGTGGTGCGCCCGCGTGTCTTTAAGGCTGTGTCGAGACCAATTTACATACTTAGGCTAGAACACCAAGGCTACATCAAAATGGTGTCATGATGTGCATAGTTGTGCGGGGATTGTCTTTAGCCATGACAAGCTCCTAGCGTAACATCGTCAGTCTCCAAAGTCCCCCCCCCCCCCCCCCCCCCCCCCCCACCCCCAGAAGACGGAGTGTGGCTGCCCACGTGGCGGGGTAATCAAATAAACGGCCACACACGTAATGTTCTCATCCCTAGCTGATGCACTTGTACCACAGTGTTCAAGAGCTTTTCGCTGTCGGGATGATCCCTGGAGTCTTTTAGCCAGGGTAAGCCAACAACAACAAACAACATTCACCACAAAATAACTTGCACTGTCTAAGGTTCATACTGCCAAGCTCCTCCGAAGTTGGAGTGTGGCTGCCCACGTGGAGGGGAGGGGGGGGGGGGGGGGAGGGGGGGGGGGGGGGGGTGGGGGGGGGGGGGGGGGGGGGGGGGGGGTCAAAAAAAAATGGTCACACACACGTAATGTTCTTATACCTTGCTGGTGCATTTGTACCATAGTGTTCAGGTGCTTCGGCAAGAAGACAATATTCAAGGCTTTAGTTTAACAAGGCCACCGGTGCAGAGAGGGATGACTACCAGCTATTGTCCCCGGGAGCAGCAAGTAGTTCTGGTGCGCATGTGCACCGGCCACACTACAACAGGCTCAACAACCTCATGCATCGGAAGATGAAGCTGGCACCATCACACGTTTGTCCCTGAGGTCTGGAAGACCAAAGAACAGAACATGTCCTCCAGAGATGTCCCCTTCACAAGGAGGCAAAGGATGAAGCTGGTACCATCACCAGTCTGTCCCTGTGGTCTGGAAGACCAGACAACAGAACATGTCTTCAGCAGAGATGTCCCCTTCACGAGGAGGCAAGAGATGAAGCTGGCACCATCACCAGTCTGTGCCTGTGGTCTGGAAGACCAGACAACAGAACGTGTCCTGCAGAGATGTCTACTTCACAAGGAGGCAAAGGATGAAGCTGGCACCATCAGCAGTATGTCCCTGTGGTCTGGAAGACCAAACAACAGAACATGTCCTGCAGAGATGTCTCCTTCACAAGGAGGCAAGAGATGAAGCTGGCACCATCACCAGTCTGTCCCTGCGGTCTGGAAGACCAAACAACAGAACATGTCCTGCAGAGATGTCTCCTTCACAAGGAGGCAAGAGATGAAGCTGGCACCACCACCAGTCTGTCCCTGCGGTCTGGAAGACCAAACAACAGAACATGTCCTGCAGAGATGTCTCCTTCACAAGGAGGCAAGAGATGTAGCGTGGCCCATCAGCACACCGCTGTCTACCAGGCTCTATGGGTCCAAGGAAGAGCTGGAGAAGACGGCTCTATTAGTCAGCAGAGCTTCTCTTGTTGTGTAGCAGGCGTACGCCAGAAGAAGAAGAAGAAGAAGTTTCGGCTGTTGGGATGATCCCGGGAGTCGCTAAGCCAGGGTAAAATAACAACATACTGCCAAGCATACTGACACGCCCCGGCTCCTAACGTTTATCGATACAATTCGGGTATTATCAACAACATTTCTCTTAGAAAGAATTGGCCTAAACGAGGGTGGATCCTAACTGTTTGTGCGTAGCATAGATTCAAAACGATGAGATGAAACCCCGCCCGATGTTTTTGTTAATTAACACACACACACACTGAAAAAGACCAAAACGTTGATAGTTTGCTAACGTCTCGAAGTACAGGTTGATTATGCAATAAAGCACAATGTAAGTGGGACAGGTTGATAAAAGCATGTCACGAGAGAGAGCATAATAATAATAAAAAATAATAAAAAAGGGTTTATCGTGTGTGTGTGTGTGTGTGTGTGTCTGTGTGCATGTGTCTGTGTGTGTGCGTGCGCGCGCGCGCGCGTGTGTGTGTGTGTGTGTGTGTGTGTGTGTGTGTGCGTGTGCGTGCGTGTGCGTGCGTGCGCCTAAATACGCATCTGTTTTGTGTGCGTGTGAGTATGTGCGCGTGCGTACATGCGTATGCATCTTGCGTGCGCGCGCGCGTGTGTGTGCATGCGTGCGTGCGCGCGTGTGTGCGTGCGTGTGTGCAAGAGCTTTACACTCACACACACACACACACACACACACACACACACACACACACATATATACACACACACACACACACACACACACACGCACATACACAAGCTAGATGTTTGACCTTTTCAAACAACACTTCACCACATTTAGAGAGAGAAAGACAGTTGTCAACCGCGGGTGCGCAATGTCACGCAAACTGCGACAGTGGATTATAACCAAAACAAAAATCATTTCTAAGACCGGGCAGTACTTTAGAATCGGTACGAAGATCTGTCAAAGTCAAAAACACTTCATTATCTCGTTTTGGACAGCTGGGATTTATACGACATCAGAAGGAAACACTACACTGCGAGTCAATGAAGGTTTTATTCCGTGACTGACACGATCTTTAATGACTTAAAAGAGATTAATATATTTGACTTGATGTAAACTACTGTGATGTTTTTAACTCTGGACGTGTCAGGTTTTTACTTGCTAAGTTTGTGATTGACTAATGGTTTTTAACAAAATTATTTTAACCAAAAACTTTGATCTTGTTTTACCTTGTGTTTGTATCCCTTTTTAATACGTGGTAAGATGCAACGTGTTGAGATGCAACGTGGTGAGATGTAACGTGGTGAGATGCAACGTGGTGAGATGCAACGTGGTGAGATGTAACGTGGTGAGATGCAACGTGGTGAGATGCAACGTGGTGAGATGTAACGTGGTGAGATGTAACGTGGTGAGATGCAACGTGGTGAGATGCAACGTGGTGAGATGTAACGTGGTGAGATGTAACGTGGTGAGATGTAACGTGGTGAGATGTAACGTGGTGTGATGCAACGTGGTGAGATGTAACGTGGTGAGATGCAACGTGGTGAGATGTAACGTGGTGTGATGCAACGTGGTGAGATGTAACGTGGTGAGATGTAACGTGGTGAGATGTAACGTGGTGAGATGTAACGTGGTGAGATGTAACGTGGTGAGATGTAACGTGGTGAGATGTAACGTGGTGAGATGCAACGTGGTGAGATGTAACGTGGTGAGATGTAACGTGGTGAGATGTAACGTGGTGAGATGTAACGTGGTGAGATGTAACGTGGTGAGATGTAACGTGGTGAGATGCAACGTGGTGATGCAACGTGAGTGAACGTGGTGAGATGTAACGTGGTGAGATGCAACGTGGTGAGATGCAACGTGGTGAGATGTAACGTGGTAAGATGCAACGTGGTAAGATGCAATGTGGTGGTGGTGAGATGTAACGTGGTGAGATGTAACGTGGTGAGATGCAACGTGGTGAGATGCAACGTGGTGAGATGTAACGTGGTGAGATGTAACGTGGTGAGATGTAACGTGGTGAGATGTAACGTGGTGAAACGTGGTGAGATGCAACGTGGTGAGATGTAACGTGGTGAGATGCAACGTGGTGAGATGTAACGTGGTGAGATGTAACGTGGTGAGATGTAACGTGGTGAGATGTAACGTGGTGTGATGCAACGTGGTGAGATGTAACGTGGTGAGATGTAACGTGGTGAGATGTAACGTGGTGAGATGCAACGTGGTGAGATGCAACGTGGTGAGATGAGATGTAACGTGGTGAGATGCAACGTGGTGAGATGTAACGTGGTGAGATGTAACGTGGTGAGAT
>CM065700.1:34809027-34811527 GCA_017654935.2 Phymorhynchus buccinoides | reverse complement strand
AGAGAGAGAGAGAGAGAGAGAGAGAGAGAGAGAGAGAGGAGAGAGAGAGAGAGAGAGAGAGAGAGAGAGAGAGAGAGAGAGAGAGAGAGAGAGAGAGAGAGAGAGAGAGAGAAACAGACAGACAGACACACAGGCATATTCTAGTAAAGGTGTTAACACACGTTAACATTTCTCACCCTTTCCCCATGGCAACACAGTGATGTACCAGTCATAAAACAAGGACGTTCACCTTTTCGTTCTGGTAAGTGGTGACAACGATAAACTAAGTTTCCTTGAAGATGTAATCCTGAAGGGGCTGTAAGGCAACATGGGGACTCAGACAGACCGACATACATACGGACACACAGACAGACTAAGAAACAAGCAAGGACGTTCATCGTTTCGTTCTGATAAGTGGTGACAACGATAAACTAAGCTTCCGTGAAGATGTAATCCTGAAGGGACTGTTAGGGCACCTTACAGAGACAGAGGCAGATACACCTGCAAACAGACAGACGCACAGACAGACAGACATACAGACAGACTACAGAGAAACAAGCAAGGACGTTCATCGTTTCGTTCTGATAAGAGGTGACAACAATAAACTAAGCTTCCTTGAAGATGAAATCCTGAAGGGACTGTTAGGGCACCTTACAGAGACAGAGACAGATTGACAAACACGCCTGCAGACAGACAGACACACAGACAGACAGACTAAGAATCAAGCAAGGACGTTCATCATTTCGTTCTGATAAGCGGTGACAACAATAAACTACATTTCCTTGAATACACCTGCAGACAGACAGACAGACACAGGACGTTCACCTTTTCGTTCTGGTAAGCGGTAACAGCGATGAACTGGGTTTCCTTGAAGACGAAGGTCCTGAAGGGGCTGTAGGGAATCTTCAAGATGTCATCGGTTCGCACCAGGTGAAAGCGGGGCTGGTACTTGTGCATCGAGTTGAGAATCGTCTGCGAGACACAGAAACGAGACGGAAAGCTATACACATGGACTCACATAATTGTGTGTGTGTGAGAGCACTGTCACCAACAAATTAATGATGCCAATAAGGGAACTTTTGACAAACGCGACTTTCCATACAACCGAATAAACTCCCTTAATAGAGCTTAATTTAAAACCCTTTCAACGCTAGCAATTCCTCAGCCAAAATTTACCATTGAACTTATCCAGGTAGAGAAAAGATTTTGTCTGCAATATTGGGGATTCCTCTGCGGCGTGCATCATATAGGGCCTATTCGTACCTCCCAACATGAAGAACATAAGGTCACTGGATACCAGACCCTCTATTGATGCATTTCAGTGACATGGGTGTTAAATCATTGTGGTGCCAAGAGGCGATAGTGGCGATGAAACGGTTTTAAAAGTTGTAATTATAAGGCCTGTCCGTCCGTATTTGGCGACGTGCGACTGGTGGGAATGTGTGGGTGTTGGGGGTGGTAAGCTAGGCTCGTACATCATTTATTCTTTCTGTCAATAATGCAACTTCTGTCACTTGCGAGTTCCCATACAACCGAACAAACTCGATAACTGGTATTTGGTATTTTGGTACTTTATAGTCACAGAGGCGTCTCCGTGAAATTCAGGTTGCTCCCACATGGAGAGGAACAAATCCAGCGATAATAGAGCTTAACTTATATATCAGAGGCCTACGGGCCCATAGTTCATGACTTGCAAACGGTGGGCATATGCGAGTGGGTGTGCTGTGGCTAAACTAGGGTTGTACATACTGTAATTTTCGGACTATAAGGCGATACTGTTTTCTCAGATTCAGACTCCTGCGCCTTACTAATAAAATAGTAAAATAATAAAATTAGGGGGTGCGCATTATACAAAGGTGCGCCTTATAAAAATATAATAACAAAATCTGCAATTTGGGGGATGCGCCTTATACAGAGGTGCGCCTTATACTCCGAAAAATACGCTAGTTTATACCTCCAGTCGATCATGGCACTTTTGGCACTAGCGAGAGACCGTACAACCAAACGAACTCAATAATAGATAGAGCTTCATAATGAACATTAGGCCTACTGTCCATATTTTCACGACTGACGAACGGTGGGAGTGTGTGTGGTGTGGGGCGGTTTGCACTTTTTCCACCAGCCGACAATGGAACGTTTGTGTCACTTGCGAGTCCCCACACAACCGAACAAACCCCACAGACCGAGAGCTTAAAGACCCAACAGGTCACGTGTTAACATCACGGGTTTCACGGGTTTTCCCCCTCATAGCTGGTAAGAAATCTTGTTTTGACCAGGTTTGACTCCCATGCAAATGTCCCCAAATTAAAAACGAAACATCATTTTAAAGAGCAGCCTCAATTTGAAGGTGGGGGCATTTGCACGCGGGTCACAGATACCCAGAAACAAAACCAAGGGACTTAAGTGGTGCGTCAGTGTGTCCTTAACTTCTGTTAGGCCTACCCGCATTTTGGCAACATATACTGTGTAGCATTCTCAAATTGGAGTTGTTCTCAAAATGTCTGCGCATGTGCGAAATCGA
>CM065700.1:34796527-34804027 GCA_017654935.2 Phymorhynchus buccinoides | reverse complement strand
ACAACAAAAAAGGAAAAGTGCAACTCCGAGCGGCTGCAAAGCCCCTCGCAGCATCGCCGAGGTACTCCGAAATCGGAATGTGTCGGCTGTACACATACATAAAAACGCATCAAAACAGCACGTAACTACATAAAAAAGCATCAAAACAGCACGTAACTGAATAGGTTTTTTTATGCATAGCCTTGGGGTTCGGACCCGTGATTTGAGCGCGCGCGATCATGCGCACACGCGCGCACAGACAAATTCATGACAACTGTGTTATAGACCATTCATCAAGAAATGTTGTGAAAAAACTGCATTAAAATACATGCAAAACTTCGCGAGATATTAGCGATTATGTGTTTCGGGGTTTGAACCCCGTAACTGGCGCGACCTTGACTTTAATGTAAAACTAAATACATCCGTGGATAGCTTGCACCTTGGCAAACTAGTATACCAAATTTGATGATGATAAACTGAATAGTTTTTGAGAAAAACGGACGAATAGCCGGACGGACGGACCAGACAAAAACAATGGCTCCCCGAACCTTCGGCTCGGGGACTAAAAACTACGGAAAGGTCACAAACCATTTTCATCCGACTTGGTTGGATAGTGTGAGGCAGCTTTAAGTCTGCATGCAGCGCCGAGAGCCAGTGAAGAGGCTTTAGAATTTGAGAGTGATGGTCATTCTCACAAAAGGACTGACATGTGCACTGATGTGCACTGATTTTCCATCACAGTCAAATCGTTAACTAATCATACTCCGCGTCTTCCACTGTTGGCCCTAATTCCAAGCATTGTCCACCGATGATCGATTAATTGCGCTTCAGCTAAGGGGGGGTCATAATTACCGTTTAATTAACAGCTTTCAGAAGGGGGGTGAGGGACATTGTGACGAAGTGATGGTTACGTTTTATGCGCGCGCACACGCGCGCACACGCGCACACGCACACACACACACCCTACACCCCACCCCTAAAAAAAAAGTCTCAGTTCTGTAATGAATGAGATGCCTCTAAAAGCTCTGCTCGCCAGAGGTCGCACTGAAGCCGCAGGGTAAACACTCTCTCACTCTCCCTCACTCTATCTCTCACTCTCTTTCTCCCTCTCTCTCTCTTTCTCTTTCACTCTCCCTCTCTCTCAATCACTCTCCCTCCACCCCCCTCTCTATCTCCCTCCCTCTCTCTCTCTCTAACTCTCCCTCCCTCTCTCTATCTCCGTCCCCCTCTCTCTCTCTCTCTCTCTCTCTCTGTCTGTCTGTCTCTCTCTCTCTTTCTCCCTCTCTCTCTCTCTCTCCCTCCCTCTCTCTCTCTCTCTCTCTCTCTCTGTCTCTCTCTCTCTCTTTCACTCTCCCTCTCTCTCTCTCTCTCTCAATCACTCTCCCTCCCCCCACTCTCTCTCTCTCTCCTCTCTCTCTCTCTCTCTCCCCCCCCCCCCATCTCCCACTCTCTCTCCCTCCCTCTCTCTCTCTCTCTCTTTCTCTTCTCTCTCTCTCTCTCTCTCTCCCCCCAGGACTACAACGAGCAGAATAGGAGGAGCACCCCAAGAACAGTAACCTGCTTTAATTAATGAATAGACGATTTTCAACCCCCCCCCCAAAAAAAAAAAAGAAGAAGATATAGCATGTGTTTTTACACCACAAAATCGGATTGCCCCCCGTGATATGAAAAAGTAGAACAAACGTTTGTCCTACAAATTAATGAAAGGTCACTCACACAAACCGCGAAATTATGTCCCTTGGCTATTTGCGAACTTTTCCTTTCAAAAATCCACCAGATCACGTTTCCAAATCACGGGTTTCACGTGTTTTCTTTCTTATAACTGGAAATAAATCAGGTTTTGACCAAGTCTGACTCCCATATAAATGGCCCCAAATTCAAACCGACACATCAGTTTAAAGAGCAGCCTCAATTTCGAGTTGGGGAAATTTGGATGTGGGTCACAGCTACCCAGAAAAAAACCCAAGGGACTTAATCGTGGCGCGTCACTGGGTCTTTAATAAAAGTCGCCCCGGACAAGATGGCCGATGGCGGCACATAGGATTAAAAATAAAAATAAAAACAAATCCGCTCGCCGCTCTCATCAGACAAACAACATGCAATATAATAACAGTCTAAAAGCCGACGAGATGCAAAACGCGTGTAAATGTACGGCTGCACTGGGGGCCATGGCTTTTTACCTGACAAGCCCAATTAGGGTCTGCTAGGGTCCAGACTCGCCCCCTTCTTCCTCTGTATTGGTAGTAGTAGTAATCGTCTGATTAAAGACGCACCAGGTCACGTGCCAAAGGTAAAGATGCGCCCCCCCCCCCTCCTCCATTTCTCAGTTGTTTCCACTTTTTCAGTCTTGCCTTTCTTACTGCAGATTGAGTACTTCATCCTCTATCGTTCGCTATATTTAACACTAATTTCAATAATAGTAGAAGATAAAGGCAAGACGGAACAAGGGCGTCGCCGAGCGGCAGACATGTCCGTCACCAGCAATGCCACGCACTTGCGACACCCCGTAGAGTGTCACATCCTGACACAAAATTGGAAGGGATTCTGTCTTCTAGTTCACGAGATACAGCTTGAAGAAGAAACATATAGCGCAAAGAAGGAAATTTCGGTTTTCAAGGTCACACTTCAAGGTCAAGGTCAGCATGGTGATAATTTATGCTCGGATGTTTTCTTCTCTAGGGTATACAGTACCACACACAATCTGAAGCGCTTCTGTCAAGTACCAATGTGGAAAATATGGCTTAAAACCCAATGTGTAGACCCCTACCACTTTCAAGGCCTACGGATCGCCCGGACCGTGACCTTGACCTTGATCGGTATGCCACCATCAGAACGGGCATAAGCCAAAGTACCTTCATGCCAAATTTGAAGACTCTAACACTAACGGTGTGGGAGTTATGGCCCCTGAAAGATTTTCGGTTTTCAAGGTCGTACGCCAAGGTCAAGGTCACGACGGCAATAATGTATGCGCGGATGCCTTCCTCTCATGGTGACACACCAGCACACAAAATTTTGACGTGATTCTGTCAACCCGTTCGAAAGATATCCTTGGGACAGACAGAAGGAGAAAAAATGACCCTCCGATTTTCAGGCTCCAGCGATCTTTTTGACCTTGACCTTGACCTTGGTCGGTATGCCATCATCAGAACGGGCATAAGCCAAACCACCTTCATACCAAGTTTCAACATCCTATGTTGATCGGTGCCCGAGATATGGCTAAAAATAGATTTTCGATTTTCAAAGGTCGTACGTCAAGGTCAAGGTCACGACGGCAAAATGGTTTGCGCCGATCTCTTCCTATTAAGGAGGCACACCTTTACACAAAATTTGACGCGATTCGGTAAAGCGGTTCGGGAGATATCCTTGGGACAGACAGAAGGGAAAAAAACAACAAAAAAACAAACAAACAAAAACCCAAACAAACAAAAATACAAACCAGCCCATCGCAATAGCCCGTCTTGGTGACGGACTAAAAACGCAATGAACCAGGACTGTGACAAATGCTCCGCGGCTGTTGTTACATGCTGTACTGCACTACATAGGAGGGTAGGGGGGGGGGGGGGGTCCCTATTAGATAATGGCCTTCATCATGACTGCGATTAATTATTCAACAAAGATAATTAGCAGAAAAAAGTTCATAAAATACAGCTTAATGTTTGGTAAGAAAGGCAAGTGTGAAAATGTACAGCTGCGCGAAATGTAGATAGTGGGGGTGGGGGGGGGGTGGGGGGGGGGGGGGGGGGACATCTTGACCTTTACCGAAATCTTGTTTTTTAACCAGGTTTGACTCCCATACAAATGTCCCCAAATTGGAAACGAAACATCATTTTAAAAGAGCAGCCTCAATGCTTAAAGTTTCAACATGGATATTGGTATGTGGGTCACAGCTACCCGAGAAAAATCCAAGGGACTTATTCCATAAGGTGGTGCGTCACAAGTGTCTTTAATAATCACGTGGCTGGGTTCCTTATTTCTCTCTTACGCAGTATGTTTATTTTGAGAGAGAGAGAGCAGATCGGAGATTAACCTAAAGAGAGAGAGCTTTGTTGTACACAAGCTTCCATTTTAGAGGTAGAATTTCTAAACGCTGATAATCAGATAAGAGTAAGGGAAGAGAGATTTCAGAAGATCAATTTCAATGAGTCTATACAGACTGCATAAATGGTTTTAAATTTTTCTCGCTGAGAGAAGAGAGAGAGAGAGAGAGAGAGAGAGAGAGAAGAGAGAGAGAGAGAGAGAGAGAGGAGAGAGAGAGAGAGAGAGAGACGAGAGAGAGAGACAGAGAAACTGAACTGAACACTGAAAAAACTTTATTTAACAAGGATAAAGATTTTAGGCGATGCCTATTCTTACAATCTGTCCTTGGATAAAATAAAAAATGTTTTGCTAGAAACGAGAAAAAAAGCAAATGAAAAGAAAAAGAAAATTCACTACAAGTAAAAGAAACGCATTTGAACACATAAATCTCTCTCTCTCCCTCTCTCTCTCTCCTCTCTCTCTCTCTCTCTCTCACTCTCTCTCTCTCTCTCCTCTCTCACACACACACACACACCCCCCTAATTTTTACGTTCCTCTTCTTGTTTTTTTTCTCAGCTGAAGAACATCCCCCCCCCCCCACACACACACACACATACACAAAAAACAAGACGAGACAAGACAAGCATCATGTCTCCATTGTTGACCTCTACATGCAATGATGTCCGGCCCGTGAGACAAAGGGCACGTCTGCACCTCGTGCCCTTTGACCCAAACCCTCCCTTATCTCCCCCTCCCCCCTCACCTACTTCGTATATTGTTATAACACCAGGCGTTCAAGACTGCGCATGAGTTTTTAGTCCCACATGGTTAATTCCGGGAGGACGTAAAACAAAACTTTATCTCTGCGCATGAGCATCTCCAAATATGGAACACTCAATTTTATTTTTTTAGTGAAGATTTTTTGGGGGGTTTTGGTGCGTGTTTGACGGTTTAAGGTTTGAGTTAGGGTAAGGCCGGGTTCACATTAGACGCGTAAGTTCCGTACGGAAAACCCTAAATAAGTGGAAGAAAGAAGGATACAAGTTTACGCATATAGGGGAAATTCGGACACGTGCGCAAATCTGTTCCCTTCTTTGTTTCACTTATTTATGGATTGCGCACGGGTTTCCGCAAGGAATATCCGCTTATGTGTGTACACGGCCATAGGGTTAGGGTTAGGGTAGGTTTAATTTCAGGTTTTATGGTTAAAATACACAAATTCTAAACTTATTTTGCTGAAAACCGACGTTGTCGCGCGAATGAGGTCACTTCCCATACATTGCAGTAACCTTTTTGGTAGTAGTAGTAGTAGTAGTAGCAGCAGCAGCAGCAGCAGCAGTAGTAGTAGTAGTAGTAGTAGTAGTAGTAGTAGTAGTAGTAGTAGTAGTAGTAGTAGTAGTAGTGTAGTAGTAGAAGTAGAATAAGGCGTGTTAGGGGTAGCAGAAGTCGTAGTCGTCGTTGTAGTAGTAGTAGTAGTTTAGTAGTAGTTAGTAGTCAGTAGCAGTAGCAGCAGCAGTAGTTAGTAGTTAGTAGTAGTAGTAGTAGCAGTAGTAGTAGTAGTAGTCTAGTAGTAGTAGTAGTAGTAGTAGTAGTAGCAGTAGCAGTAGTAGTAGTAGTAGTAGTAGTAGTAGTAGTAGTAGTAGTTAGTATGTAGTAGTAGTAGTAGTAGTAGTAGTAGTAGTAGTAGTAGTAGTAGTAGTAGTAGTAGTAGTAGTAGTAGTAGTAGTAGTAGTAGTAGTAGTAGTAGTAGTAGAGTAGTAGTAGTAGTAGTAGTAGTAGTAGTAGTAGTAGTAGTAGTAGCAGCAGCAGCAGCAGCAAAGCAGTAGCAGCAGCAGCGGCAGCGGCAGCGGCAGCAGCGGCCAAGCGGCAGCAGCAGTAGTAGTAGTAGTAGCAGTAGCAGTAGTAGTAGTAGTAGCAGCAGCAGCAACAGCAGTAGCAACAGCAGCAGCAGCAGCAGCTTAGCGCCAGCAGCAGCAGTAGTAGTAGTAGTAGTGAAGTAGTAGTAGTAGTAGTAGTAGTAGTAGTAGTAGCAGCAGCAGCAGCCAGTAGTAGTGTAGTAGTAGTAGTAGTAGTAGTACGTAGTAGTAGTAGTCAGTAGTAGTAGTAGTAGTAGTAGTAGTAGTAGTAGCAACAGTAGTAGTAGTAGTAGTAGTAGTAGTAGTAGTAGTAGTAGTAGTAGTAGTAGTAGTAGTAGTAGTAGTAGTAGTACGTAGTAGTAGTAGCAGTAGTAGTAGCAACAGCAGCAGCAGTAGTAGTACAAATGGGGGAAATGTAGTAGTATTCACCTAATCCATAGGCTAAGAAATGAAGGCCACTCCAAAGCTGACCACTTTGTGACCTACCATCAATCAAAGGCTGGCCCTGGGAAAAAGTGTGTGTGTGGGGTGGGGGGTGGGGGTGTGAGAGAGGAATGTAGGAATAATAACGTGAAGGTGAGAGTGAAAGGCATAAGGAAACGGACATGTAGTAGTAGTAGCACATGTTTTTTTTGTGTGAAAATGGACAACCTGACATCAGGAGAAAAAAACAAAAACCACTACAGTGAGGTCAACAAAGTTTCCTGACGGCCTAACATATATTTGCTCCCCTTGGACTGCTGGTCTCGGATTCTGCGACCTCGACAAGCCGGAGGTGTGGCTGCGAACTGGGATTCGGAATGAGCGGTGTGGGAGGAGCAACGCCACTGTACGGCCCAGAAGATGGGACAGCAAAAAAAAAGAAAACAAAGAAAACAAGTTAACATATATACTGTATGTATGCCCGTCTCTCGTTTCCGACCATGGCAGCCAGGTAGCATAAGCAGCAGCAGCAGCAACAGCTCTTCTGGCAGAGCTGGGCTATAACCAAAAAAATGTTTACAGCGGAGAAGCCTTGCCTAGCTAGGATACACCCCTACTCTCTCGGCCAAAGAGATTTGAGGATAGATGGTGTTGGTGAAGGGCAACCAATCCCTTTGGTTGCAGCACTATATAGGTCCAAAGAAAAGGACTTGTGGAGACGAGTCAAAATGATGCAAGGTGGCGAGTACTCCTTGAACGTGCCCTAAGAAGAAGACACTTTTTTTTAAATAATTATGTGACCCAGCACCACGAAAGGGACATTAAGTTAGAAGAGAGAAGGAAACACAGAAGGCTGGAGATGCTTTACAAACACCAGCTAGGCCTGGTTGAAATCAACTCAGCCTACTTGCCAACTCCAACAGGCACAAGAAGGGGCACCAGCAAATCCAACACGAAGGCGTACGACATCCCATCATGTCGTACTCAGTACAGACAGCTGTCGTTCTTCCCACGAACAATACCCGAGTGGAACGCCCTGCCCCAAGACACAGTGGAAGCCGAGACGCTGGACCTTTTCAGGTCAAGGCTCGGCTCCTTGCTCTGATCCTACAACCTTCACTAAATTGACCCTAAACCTATCCCTAACCCTAGTCCTAACCCTAAACCTATCCCTAACTCTTCGCACATGCGCAGACATGTTGAGAACAAATCCATCTTGAGAACG
>CM065700.1:34779027-34791527 GCA_017654935.2 Phymorhynchus buccinoides | reverse complement strand
AGCAGTTAATGCAAAATCATTAAATTCGTTCAAAAATATTAGACAATATTTTTCCAAAACAAAATGTTTTCAGTTAATATACAGATTTAAATGAATAAAACGCAGATGCCTTAGTAGTCATCAGTGAATGAAGCCTAACCTAACAAACATCAAAAATATATTTAGAGGGCAAAAGGCTAAAACAAAATAGCCTATATATAGTGCCATTTATGCTATGCTATGCTATATTCCTCCCCCTTTTTCCTCTCTTCTTTCCATTTCATTCTAAATCCTCCCCTTTTCTTTTTCCAGCATTATGAGGATAACGTAATCAATACTGCTTAAAACGATTTTTATTCTATTTTGATCATTATAATATTATAAATCTGTTTGGTTTAAACAAATCTTTATTCATTTAAAAACAGTCAAACAGAAAGACACTTAGAGAAACAATCTGTATAAATCTGTAATCAGTATAAATCTGTTTGAATGCAGTCTCCATCTATAGTCCGTTGATTGTGTGCTGTAACTTTAATAAGGAGCACGGTATAAGCTTTGAGCTTGTTGGTGCTCTGAATGTATTCATTGTGACTATGTTTTGAATTGAATTTATAATTTTAAAAAAAGCTTGTTTAAACCAAAAGAAAAAGAAGGGCGTTTTGATTGAAACAAACGATAACTACTTATTAACTTCGTAGAGATGCATGTATAGTGATGTCATACTCCCACTTGTGGCGGTACCATAGCCGGTGAGGTTTAACCGAGGCGTGGTCACCGCTACAGCTATCTGTATTAATTTAAAAAATCGGGACTTTACTGGTTTCGTACTGCCTCCGGGCATTGCCTCCAGTATTGTTCCCACCATATTTGTATTTACAAATGTCCCATATGTGTCTGATTCAGACCAAGAGGACGTAAAACTCCATTTCCGTCGCATGTATAGTGATAATACACGAGCTAGTCGTTTTGAAATGTCTGTATAATGTGTGTATTGTTGCTTATAACATGAATGGTGAGTGAAAGCGCATTGAGTTGCTTAGCAAGATTATGCGCTATGGAATCATTATTCATTATTCATTATTATTATTATTATTATTATTATTATTATAATAAATGCCATTTCAGGAGGATAATATGTGTTTGGGTACTAAGTTGTTGTTGTTGTTGTTGTTGTTGCTGTACCCTTGCTAAAAGACTCCAGGGATCATCCCAAGAGCCGAAGCACTTGAACATTAATGGTGCAAGTGCGCTCAGCTACGAATGAGAAAATTTACGCGTGTGACCGTGTTTCTTTTTTAATATTACCCCGCCACGTAGGCAACCATACTCCGACTTCGGGATGATAATAGTAGGGTGCATAAAGTAACAGTTGGCCCCATCTCATCCCCTACTCACCACCCCCCACCACCACCCACACACTACCCCTAACCCGCAACACTACCAATACTTTTTTTTTTTTTTTTTTTTGCACTGACTTCTTGACGTACTAAGGTCACAGAGCTGATAGCTATCTGTCTGTCGCTTTGGCATATAAGTAGTTTGCTTTTGTGTTTTTGTTTGTGTGTGTGTGTGTGTGTGTGTGTGTGCTTTGGGTTTGTTTTTTTTAATACGAGGATGGCAGGCTAGGCAGACAGTAGCGGGAATAAAGAGAAAGTGTGGATGGAGATGATGATGGTCTGGTTGAAAGAGAGAGAGAGTGAGAGAGAGAGAGAGAGAGAGAGAGAGAGAGAGAGAGAGAGAGAGAGAGAGAGAGAGAGAGAGAGAGAGAATCAAATAGGTTTTTATTGCCATTAGCATACATAAGCCTTTATGGCAAGGGGATACTGTCAAATAATATAAATCATTTTTGTAGGCAAATAAAGAAAATCACTCTATTCTTATTAATCTTAATGAAATAAATAAATAATAATGCCCAAAAAAGAGAGAAAGAGAGAGAGAGAGAGAGAGAGAGAGAGAGAGAGAGAGAGAGAGAGAGAGAGAGAGAGAGAGAGAGAGAGAGAGAGAGAGAACAAGCGAAAGAGAGAGAGAGAGAACGAACAACGTTTTAATGAACCGGGCCATCTGCCCATGTCAAAGGGAACAGTGGGAAGGAGAAATTGTTAAATCAAACCAAAAAAGGGGGACAATCCACAACACAAGATATTAAGCAACGTATTAGATATCCTCACAGAGAGAGAGAGAGAGAGAGAGAGAGAGAGAGAGAGAGAGAGAGAGAGAGAGAGAGAGAGAGAGAGGGAGGAGAAGGAGAGAGAGAGAGAGAGAGAGAGAGCTAGATAGAGAGAGAGAGGGGGGGGAGAGGATGCATGCATGGGTAAGGGTGGGTGTTGTGTTGGGAGGGAGACGTTGGTTGAAAAAGAAGTAGACAAAGTCGAACTTGACAGACCAACGGTTTGTACGGGCCTACAAGGCGTGACGAATTTACACGACGTTGCCTCCACCCCCCACCCACCCCATCTCACCCCCCCTAATCTACCCCCCCCCCCCTCCCTCTCCGTCACTGTCTTTGATATTTGTTTCTTTTTATTTAAGTCTTTCAACTTGCTTTCCACTCCGCCCAGCCTTCTACAGCTACAACAACGCAATAATTATTATTATGACTCCTACCATAGCCAGCACCGCCATTGCATAGCGTTATAACTGAATGCAACTCGCCAGCGTTTATCTTCGGTCCCTTCTTCCACTCTACCCCCCCCCCCCCCAACCCCACCCCCCGACTTACACACACGTACACACACGCACACGCACACACACGCGCGCGCGCACACAGAGAGAGGGAGAGATAGAGAGCACACAAACACACAAAAACACACACACACATACACACAGAGACACACACACACTCTCTCTCTGTCTCTGTCTCTGTCTCTCTCTCTCTCTCTGTCTCACACACACAGACACACACACACGCACGCACGCACACACAGACACAGAGCACTGTCGCCAGCATGGCGGCATCAAGGGAGGTCACTGCGTCCTGTCAGAATTCAGAGGACGGCGAAAAGATGGCGCTCGCCAAGGTGTGACAACTTCTCCCTTCTACACACCGTCTGCAAAGCGGAGTGAATGGGTTGGGTTGAAAGCGTGTGTGTGTGTGGGAGTCCAACGGTCCTCCCCCCCCCCCCCTGTTCCACACATCCAATGTCGGTCGTACGACTATCCAATTGTGACGACGTCTGTGAGGTGTTGTTGTTAGCGTTGTTGTTGGTGTTGTTGTCTTACCCTAGCTAAAAGACTCCAGGGATCACCCCTACAGCGGTAGCCACTTGAACGGACACTACGGTACAAAGTGCATCCGCTACGGATGAGAACATTACGTGTGTGATCGATGTTTTGAGAGATAAAGGCAAAAATCGAATCATTTTGTTACAGTTCGCCCTTGCATAAGGTGCATGCTTGGGGCAGAGAGGGATTGGCGGAGAGGGGGGGGGGGGGGGGGGGGCAGAAATCAGAAAAACCTCTCCCCCCGCCCCCTTGGTCAGGTCCTGCCAACAGATTCGTGTATGGGGGTCCTCTAAAATAATGGATAAGAAGTAGGATTTCAACAGTTTGGTGTCAATATTTCATCAGATTCGTACCTCAGTCACAGGCGTAAACAGTTGGACAGTCGTGTGACTGAAGTTGTTGGATATGTGGAGCAAGGACTTGAGAGAGAGAGAGAGAGAGAGAGAGAGAGAGAGAGAGAGAGAGAGAGAGAGAGAGAGAGAGAGAGAGAGAGAGAGAGAGAGAGAGAGAGAGAACAATGTTTTAATGAACCGGCCCATCTCTGCCCATGTCAAAGGGAACAGTGGGAAGGGGGGGGGGGGGGGGGTTGTTAAATAAAACCCACAAAATGGAAACAAATCCATGAGAGAGAGAGAGAGAGAGAGAGAGAGAGAGAGAGAGAGAGAGAGAGAGAGAGAGAGAGAGAGAGAGAGAGATGGAGAGAGAGAGAGAGGGAAAGAGAGAGAGAGAGAGAGAGAGAGAGAGAAGAGAGAGAGAGAGAGGGGGGGAGAGAGAGAGGGGGGAGAGAGAGAGAGAGAGAGAGATCGAGAGAGAGAGAGAGAGAGAGAGAGAGAGAGAGAGAGAGAGAGAGAGAAGAGAGAGAGAGAGAGAGAGAGATGGAGGGCTATTCACTTTTTAAAGCGTTTTATCGCTTCATCGTTTTCCCCTTCTTCTTCCCTATACCCTCACTCTGCACACCATTCTCTCTTTCGTTTTGCTTTCTGGATGGTTTAGAACTCACCCAAAAAAAGACTGTGCAATGCTGTACTTTAGTCACCCCCACCCACACACACCCACACCCCTTCATGTTTGCCATCACCAATCTCAAAGTCTGCTTCTTTCAGTTTTTATAGATACACTGACGCACCACGATTAAGTCCCATGGGTTTTTTTTTCTTCTGGGTATAGCTGTGACCCACATACAAATGTCCCCAACTTCAAATTGAGGCTGCTCTTTAATTAAAATGATGTTTCGGTTTGAATTTTGGGGCATTTGTATGGGAGTGTTGACCTGGTCAAAACAAGATTTATTTCCAGCTATAAGAGGGAAAACACGTGAAACCCGTGATTTTGTTATTGTCAACTGCATACTATATTAACTTGATACTATTGTGGCGGTACCATAGCCGATGAGGTTTAACCGAGGCGTGTTTACTGCTACACATATCTGTATTGTTGAACAAATCGGGACTTTACTGGTGTTGCACTGCCTCTGGGAATTGCCCCCAGTATTGTTCCCACCATCTTTGTATTTACAAATGTCCCATATGTGTCTATGACCGAGAGGACGTAAAACACCATTTTTTTCTCATTTTCAGCCGTGATTTTGACACGTGATCGGGTGGGTCTTTAAGAAAATAATCCTAGGTTGATCCAACTCACCCATATCCACTAAAGTCTTTCCCAAAAAAGGGCAGAATGTTGCTTCACATTGAAATATTTCAATGCGAAAATTTTGAAGACGGGGGTGCATAAAGCACCAGATAGCTCAACAGGGGTGTGGTAATGGTGGGGGTGGGGGGTGACGGAGGGGGTGAGAGTTGCAGGGTGGAGGTGGAAGTCAACACCGAACGAATCATCCGGTACCCTGTCAAGTTTTCTTTTGTGGGGGTGGGGTGGGCAGGCGCCATGTTGCAAACAAAGGCCATAATTGCCAGGGCACGTCATCACGAGCGCGTCTTAAGACAGTCTTAAGACAGGGTGGCAGCATGTGAAATTATATACTAAACTCCCCCCGGAAAACGATTGGCTGCTTAGCCTAGTTTACTATACTACTACCCGTGTTGACTCTCCAAGACGCACTCATGACTATACGCCCAGGTGTCTGGTGAAAGCCAGGAAGTACTAATTACCCGGCCAGAGGCTGGGGTTTTGCGATCGGTTTGTGTGTGTGTGTGTGTGTGTGTGTGTGTGTGTGTGTGTGTGTGTGTGTATCGATTATCTTAAAAAGTACTGTTTGGACTTTGATTACAATTGGCAGAGGGGTAGACAGCTTGAAAAGGAAGCTTCCTTTCGTTAATCAACACGGGGTGGGATCAGTAGACAGTTTTGTGTGCCCCCATTTATATGTGTCATCCTCATTGTGTCCCCGTTTCTACGTGTATCCCCTGTCTCTATGTGCCAACCTCATTGTGCCCCCGTATCTATGTGTCATCCTCATTGTGCTCCAATCTTTATGCATCCCCGTATCTATGTGTCATCCTCATTGTGTCCCCGTTTATATGTGCCCCCCCCCCCCCCCCCCCTTGTTTCTATGTGTCAACCTCATTGTGCCCCCGTTTCTATGTGTCCCCCCCCCCGTCTCTATGTGTCATCCTCATTGTGTCCCCGTTTCTATGTGTCCCCCCCGTCTCTATGTGTCATCCTCATTGTGTCCACATTTCAATGTGTCCCCCCGTCACGTTGTTGTTGTTGTTGTTCTTTAATTTAACGTCTTTTCACTTAGAAGTGATATTAGAAGTTTCTATGTGTCACCCAGTCTCTATGTGTCATTATCATTGTGCCCCAGTCTTTATGTATCCCCGTATATATGAGTCAACCTCATTGTGTCCCCGTTTCTACGTGAATCCCCGTCTCTATGTGTCATCTTAAATATGTCCCCGTATCTATGTGGCATCCTCATTGTGCCCCCGTTTCTATGGGTCCCCTCGTCTCTATGTGTCATCCTCATTGTGCCCCAGTTTCATGTCAACCTCATTGTGCCCCAGTCTTTATGTGTCCCCGTCTCTATGTGTCATCCTCATTGTGCCCCAGTCTTTATGCATCCCCGTCTCTATGTGTCATCCTCATTGTGCCCCCCTGTATGTGCCCCCGTCTCCTTATGTATCCCCCCGTCTCTATGTGTCATCCTCATTGTGCCCCAGTCTTTATGTATCCCCGTCTCTATGTGTCATCCTCATTGTGCCCCAGTCTGTATGTATCCCCGTCTCTATGTGTCATCCTCATTGTGCCCCAGTCTTTATGATCCCCGTCTCTATGTGTCATCCTCACCCCCCAGTCTTTATGTATCCCCGTCTCTATGTGTCATCCTCATTGTGCCCCAGTCTTTATGTATCCCCGTCTCTATGTGTCATCCTCATTGTGCCCCAGTCTTTATGTATCCCCGTCTCTATGTGTCATCCTCATTGTGCCCCAGTCTGTATGTATCCCCGTCTCTATGTGTCACCCTCATTGTGCCCCCGTCTCTATGTATCCCCGTCTCTATGTGTCATCCTCATTGTGTCCCCGTCTGTATGTCCCCGTCTCTATGTGTCATCCTCATTGTGCCCCAGTCTTTATGTATCCCCGTCTCTATGTTTCAACCTCACTGTGCCCCAGTCTTTATGTATCCCCGTCTCTATGTCGCAACCTCATTTTGCCCCAGTCTTTATGTATCCCCGTATCTATGTCGCAACCTCATTGTGCCCCAGTCTTTATGTATCCCCGTATCTATGTGGCAACCTCATTGTGCCCCCATTTCTATGTGTCCCCCCGCCTCTATGGGTCATCCTCATTGTGCCCCCAGTCTTTATGTATCTCCCCGTCTCTATGTGTCATCCTCATTGTGCCCCAGTCTTTATGTATCCCCCCGTCTCTATGTGTCATCCTCATTGTGCCCCCGTCTTTATGTATCCCCCCGTCTCTATGTGTCATCCTCATTGTGCCCCAGTCTTTATGTATCCCCCCGCCTCTATGGGTCATCCTCATTGTGCCCCAGTCTTTATGTATCCCCCCGTCTCTATGTGTCATCCTCATTGTGCCCCAGTCTTTATGTATCCCCGTCTCTATGTGTCATCCTCATTGTGCCCCAGTCTTTATGTATCCCTCCGTGTCTATGTGTCGTCCTCATTGTGCCCCAGTCTTTATGTATCCCCGTCTCTATGTGTCATCCTCATTGTGCCCCAGTCTTTATGTATCCCAGCCTCTATGTGTCATCCTCATTGTGCCCCAGTCTTTATGTATCCCAGCCTCTATGTGTCATCCTCATTGTGTCCCCGTCTCTGTGGGATCAGTTTTATGTACCCCCGTTTCTATGTGTCATCCTCATTGTGCCCCCGTTTCTATGTGTCCCTCCGCCTCTATGTGTCATCCTCATTGTGTCCCCGTTTCTATGTGTCAGCCTCATTATGCCCCCGTTTCTATGTGTCCCTCCGCCTCTATGTGTCATCCTCATTGTGTCCCCGTTTCTATGTGTGTCCCCGTATCTATGTTTCAACCTCATTGTGCCCCAGTCTTTATGCATCCCTGTATTTATGTGGCAACCTCATTGTGCCCCCGTTTCTATGTGTCATCCTCATTGTGCCCCAGTCTTTACGTATGCCCATATATCCGTCTCTTTTTGCCCTCGTCTCTATTTGTCCCAAAGGGATAGGTTAGGGTTAGGGACATAATTTGGGTTACTGGTTAGGGTTAGGGATACGGATAGGGTTTCGCGTTAGGCTTAGGGTTTTGATTAGCGTTAGTGTTTTGGGGGGTTTTGTGTGTCACATACAGACGGATGGATATATAAGGGAGACACATTGAGACGGGGACACATACAGACAAAATTGGGGACACCTAGAGACGGGGACACATAGACAAAACTGGGGACGCTTAGAGACTGGGACACATAGAGACACAATTGGGGACACTTAGAGACGGGGACACATAGAGACAAAAATTGGGACTCTTAGTCTTAGAGCAGGGAACACATAGAGACAAAATTGGTGACACTTAGAGAAGGGAACACATAGAGACAAAATTGGTGACACTTAGAGAAGGGAACACATAGAGACAAAATTGGTGACACATAGAGACAAAATTGGTGACACATAGAGAAAGAGACACATAGAGACAAAATTGGTGACACTTAGAGAAGGGAACACATAGAGACAGAATTGGTGACACATAGAGAAGGGAACACAATGCTATGTCACCTCACGGGTCATCCTTGAATGATGCTCCTCTCTCTCGTCCCTCTCTCTCTCTCTCTCTCTCTCTCTCTCTCTCTCTCTCTCTCTCTCTCTCTCTCTCTTTCTCTCTCTCTCTCTCAGTGCCCCCTCTCTCCCCTTATCTCCTTGTGCAATCTCCTTTTTTTCCACCAGTGCGCTCTACGGTTGCCGTCTGGTTGATTTGATCCTGTTTGACTTTTTGATTTGGGGAGTAATTACTAAGGAGGGAAGCGATGGGGGGAAAAAAGGGTGCCCCAAAAGGTTATCGTGCCCCCCCCCCCTCCTCCTCCTCCCCCCCGCCCCTCCCCCCCCCCCCCCCCCCCCCCCCCCCCCCCCACCCCCCCCCCCCCCCTCCCCCCCCCCCCCACATCCCCCCTCCTCCTTCCTCCAGTGCCATTGCAATCTTCATGCTTTTCTCTTTGGTTCGCTGTTCTCACCCTTTCCCCTTTGATAAAATAATAATTAATTTATACCTATCTACGCCTACTATTTTTAATTAGTGCCACGCATTGTGGTTTTTCCCACCCCACCCTTACCCATCCTTAGTAGTTTGTCGATTTATTTTTCTTCAAAAAAGAAAAAAAGAAGAAAACAAGCGCGGATTCGCAATCGTTTGTGGCAGCGGTCTATTTTTACCACTCCAATCAATACATACACTGAGTCGCCTCCCCTGGCTTTTCAATAATTTTAATATGTAAACCAGAATGTTATCTCTGCACCATTTCGTAACTTTTTATATATTTTGGAAAACATTTAAAACTATTTATCCTACTTATACTCATCGAAAGAAGCACCGCATACTCGTCGTGTCTCTTGCAGTGTCTGCATTACGTATGTTTATTATTTTGTACGCTTTTTAATGAAGATTCATGTGCTCTGTTCAGCATACAATTCTTTCATTACCTAAGGACTGTAGATATGACAACTGAAATGTTACTTTATGCCCAAGTATTTTTTTCTCTTTTACAATAATTATGTGCGACAATTTTGTCAATATGTGCGACAATTTTGGACCGACAGACCGACCGACAGACAGACAGACCGACAAAGTGAGTTATAGCTTTGTGGCTTGCGCCACAAACAAAAATATCACTTTCGAAGTTACTTCGAGTTTATGCATGTTGGGTTCGTCTGTCTGCCGTGGGAACTCCCTTTAGTCACCCTGTATAAGGGCTTTGTGTCGGACAAGGGACTCTGGGGCAGTGGGTAGATGCCTCGTGCCTCCATACGGGGAGCTGGACGACCCCGCCCCCTCCACGAGTCTCTCCCCGTGGGGATACCGGGGGTTCTTTCGTAAAATTAGTTCCCTCACCTTCTGGAAGTTCCGTGCTTGAAACTTCCTCTATATCTGCCACACTCTTTCACCTTTGTTTTCCATCATCTGCTATATATCTGACTTATTGGCCCCATTCTCCAGCATGTTTTGAAAAAACGAATCTTCCAAATATTTTGTTTCTCCTTTGAGCTCCTCCGAAATCGGAATGTGTCGGCTGTACGCAGCGGGGAGACCAGTGAAAACAGAAAACTATACACATGCGTACCTTACCCATTATGGCCATATGGCATGGGAACGCAGAAGAAGAAGAAGAAGGAGGAGGACAAGTGTCTCATCCGCTGTGAGAGACAGTAGCCTTAATCCCTCCCTCAGCCCAGCTGCTTGGAAACAAATGAGTGGACCAGTCGCTTGACCACGGGATGCACGGGGGCACATACGCACACAAGAGGGGGAGAGAGAGGGGGGGCAGGGAGAGAGAGAGAGCGAGAGAGAGAGGAGAGAGAGAGAGAGAGAGAGAGAGAGAGAGAGAGAGAGAGGGAGAGAGAGAGAGAGAGAGAGAGAGACAGACAGACAGACAGACAGACAGACAGACAGACAGAGAGACAGAGATATTTACTGTAAACTGCTGAGGGAAACTATTGCATGCGTCGCGACAATCTCTCGGAGTTGAGAAACAAGGGACAAGGAGTCTACGATCTGAAGTAGACTGTGAACTGAAACATGGACAAAGTCCTACCAGGGACGTTAGAATATGGACAGGGCTATCAAACGATTTTAAAGGTGGACCCTGACGGATGAGATTTTGCAAAGAAACACGTCGAGATCACCAGAACGACAGCCTTTTCAAGGATAGGAACACTCACTTTGCTCTGGTTTCCTAGAAATTAAACCGTCAAAACGGCGACTCCTCCTTGGCGGAGATGCTGGAGAGAAAAGCCATTTTGGGTGTGGGGTGGGGGTGGAGGTCACTCATTGTGGTTGAAGCGTTGTTTTGTTTGTTGTAGTGCAGTAAAAACAAAATGGAGCTATTTCCTTTGTTGTGAGCGAAACTCCTTTAGATAAACTGTATAACATTTCTTTTTAAAAAGGCTTGTATTTCGAAAATTTCGTGCAAACGATTTGGCGGCCAGTAGAAAAGAGGCGGCACACGCCTTCTTTTTGGGTTAAATAATTTGATTTCCAGCACCTCCGCCAAGGGGGAATCGCCGATTTGACGGTTTCATTTCTAAGAAACCAGAGCAAAGTGAGTGTTGCAATCTCTGTAAAGGGTACTTTTCCTGGTGATCTCGACGTGTTTCTTACAAAACCTTATCCGTCAGGGTGCCCCTTTAAACATTGCAACAAGAGCGCAAATAACTTGAATATTATGCATAGATAAGACAACGATGGACTTAGTTTAATTTTGGACAGGACTACAACAGAGAAGACCGTAAGACAGTAACGGATTGCAAACATTTGAACGAGATACAGCTGAACTTTTATACAAACTTCCTTGCACCATGGTACACCACCACACAAACTGTGAAGCGATTCTGTTCACTAGTTCACGAAATAAAGCTGGGGGGAAATTACATAGCCCAAAGAAGGAAATTGCGGTTTTCAAGGTCAAACTTCAAGGTCAAGGTCAGCACGGTGTTGATTAACGAACGGAAGCTTCCTTTTCAAGCTGTCTACCCCTCTGCCAATTTTAATCAAAATCCAAACAGTAGTTTTTAAGATAATCGATACACAGACAGACACACACACAGACACACAAACCGATCGCAATACCTCGGCCTCTGGCCGGGTAACAAGGCTGAAAAAGGATTTAATGGTCAACCTATGGCTATATTTTTCACGCCAGAGGGCAGTCAATGCACTAGGGGCTTATCACGCGATTTTCTTACTTGGGCGTAGTGAGAGAGAGAGAGAGTGATGGTAGGACCACTCACTGTCTCTCTCTCTCTTTCTTTATCCCCAACTAATAATATAGAGAGGATTAGCCCCACACGAGCGTCATGCCCTCTGACGTGAGAAAAATCGCACTAAGTCTCTCATTGCGAACAAAACTGCAGACTACTTTACTGAAATTAATTTGAGAAAAAAAAAGACTGATAAGAAAGAAAGGGTTGCTGCAGATTTACAAACAGGAAGGTAAACGCCTGCAAAAGAAATTGAAAGTGGACAAGACTGAAATGTGTGTACAATCTGCAATGGACTTGACATAGAATGTGAAGATTAGTAACGACATCAAAACGCTGTTCAAACTAGAAAAGCACTTTGAAATGCGGGGAAGAGTTGTAAAGGACTTTTAACATTCTGTGCAATTGTACAATGGGCTTTGAATTGTTTATCCAGCATGGAGAATACTTCAGGAAATTAGAAATGGTCGTTCGTTATCATTATTCATCGTGGGGATACCGGGGTGTCTTTTGTAAAATAGTTCCCCACCACATTCTGGAAGTTCTGTGCTTGTAACTTCCTCTACTCTGCCACTCTCTTTAACCCTTTCGCCGCCAACCATACTTCAACCAAAACATTTCCATTAAATATACCTGGATAGAGAACAAAATCCATCTGCAGTATTTGGGGATTCTTCTGTGACATATATAACTAAGGTCTATACCCCCTTACTTCCCCAAAACTAAGACAGTGAGGGTCTTTGGATACTAGACCCCAATGTGATGCCTTTTTAGTGACATAGGTGTTAAATCACTGTGGTGCTAAAATGCGACTTTGGCGGTGAAAGGGTTAACTCTGACTTTTACCTTTGCTTTATATGATCTATCTTTCTGACTTATTGGCCCATTATCTTGCCGTATTTAAAAAAACAAAAACTTCAAAATAATCTCTCCTTTGAGCTCCTCCGAAATCAG
>CM065700.1:34769027-34771527 GCA_017654935.2 Phymorhynchus buccinoides | reverse complement strand
CTGGAGATGAGTGATGTGAGGATTAGAGGGGACCGAGAGAAGAGATGGGGAGGAGAGAGAGGGGAGAGGAGAGACGGAGAGAGAGCGAGATAAGGGAGGGCGCGCGGGGGATACGGGGTGAGGGTCAGGGGGCGAGGACTGAGCGGGTGGGAGGAGATGGGGGAGGGGACGGACCGATGAGAGAATGAGGGAGAGAGATGAGACGGAGGCACAGAGAGAGAGAGAGATGAGAGAGAGAGACAAGCACAGAAAAAACACCCAAAGACAGACAGGTACGAACAAACAGACGGAGAAACCAAAAAAAGACAAACAGAATAGAAGGGGATCGTGAACTAACGAACAAAGTGCTGGATAAAAGGGACCGAAAAAAATATCCAACAACCACCAAAAACCTGAAGAGGAGAGTACTCTGTCTGAGTCTCTGAGACGTAAGGAAGGGCAACGGAGTGCGGCAACACTGTGACCCTCGGTGCAACCTCGTTTGAGTGGTCGGGTCAATGGATCTTGCTCCGCACAGCAGTCTAACCTTTTCCTCTCACTCTCTGTCTCTGGTCTCTCTCCCTCCTCCCTCTCTCCATCTCCCTCCTCTCCCTTCTCCTCTCCCATCAATCACCCTCCTGTCCTGCTCTCTTCATCTCCTCTCCCTCTCCTCCTCACACTCTCTCCTCTCTCCATGACCTCTTCTCTGTCTCCCTCCCTTCATCTCTCCTCTCTCACCTCTCCTCAATCACCTTCTGCTCGGCTTATCCGCATCTCTCTCCTCCTCATCCTCCCTCCCATCCCTCTGCTTCCTCTCTCGTCCCTCTTCCCGTCCCTCTCTCCCTCCTTCTCCGCTCTCACTTCTACCCTCTCCGTTCCATCTCTCTCCTCTCTCCCTACTCTCCCTTCCCTCCTCCCCTCCCCCACTCTCATCTCCCTCTCTCTCTCCTCCTCTCCCTGTCTCGTCTCCTCTCTCTGATGTCTCTCTCCTTCTCCTCCTCTCTCCTCCTCACTCTCCTCTCTCTCTTCTCTCTCTCCTCATCTCTCCTCTCTCGCTCCTCCGCTCATCCTCCTCCCTCACAGTCTCCGTCTCGTCCTCCATCTCCTCAATCTCTCTCCCCCTATCTCCTGTCGCTCTCTCTCCCTCTCCTCGATTCTCCTCCTCCTCTCTCACTCTCCTCTCCCATCCTCTCCCTCTCGTTCCCTCTCCCTCCCCTCTTCTCGCTCTGTGTCTCTTTCTGTCTGTCTGTCGTGTGCTGGGTCTGTCTGTCCTGTCTGTCTGTCTGTTACTGTTCTGTCTGTCTGTCCCTGTCTGTCTGTCTGTCTGTCGTCTCTCTTCTCTCTTCGTCTCTCCTCTCCTTCCTCGTCTCTCCCTCTACCTCCGTCCTCTCTCTCTCTCTTTTTTGTTCCTCTCTCTTTCTCTCTCTCTAACGCAATGCTTATTTTGTTTGTATATACATAGATGTTTTTTGTTAACCTTTGCTTAGCCTCAGGGCTGAGTATGAAAAAGCAAATTACATGCGTATCTAAACTCTGATTAACAAAATTTCGTTCTTCTCTCCTCGTCTCTCTCACTCTCATCTCTCTCTCTTCTCTTCCCCTCTCTCCTCTCTCTCTCTCTCGGACTCTCACATCCTCTATCACTCTCTCTCTCTCTCCCATCTTTTCTCTCTCTGATTAGGTCTAGGGGTTTTTGTTGGTTAAAAATCAGGGTGTAGAAAGAGTGTAGTCACTTGTATGAAACTTGTTCGTTTCCATACTCGTGGGACTGTAATGGCAAAGATGGAAGTATCATATTATGTATAGTAACAGATTGTATTTATATGGCACAGATTAATTCCCTTTTTTTCACATTGTATCCGACTTAGTTGTCCTATGAACAATGGATATGCACTTAAAGTTTATGTTACCAGATTTTAGAGATTTGGTGCTCTTCGGATATGTCGGTTTTTTCATCAGCTTTTTCGTTCGGCAGCATTCCTCTGAATTGATTCTCGTTTTAGTCCATTATGCAAGAAAAACAAAACTTATAAAGTGAAGTTCATTTTGTGTTCTTTCAGTATACGGTATACTGCTTTAAGTGATCTGAGACATGCATTTATTCTTCTAAATATGATAACGCACCTTCCTGTGTTTAGATCGATTGCTTTGTCTGTGTACTCAGGAAAACCTAAAAAGGTTACTTTGTTTTTCTTATTAACAAAAAAACCTTTGAAGCTTCAGGGGGGGGGGGGGGGGGGGTTCTAAGTTGTGTTTCTTGATGATTGTAGTATTCTTTATTTGGAATATATCATGTCATTTTGTTTTATTGTGATTTACTACCTTAACCCCAACCATTACCCCATCCCTAAACCTACCCTGGCCTGTCCCATGGGTAAATATTCCGATGTCCTCCTCTCTCTCTCTCTCTCCTCTCTCCTCTATCTCTCTCTCTCTCTCTCCCACCCCCCCCGGCGACCAGATCTCCTCTCTCCTCTCTCTTCTCTCGTCTCTCTCTCTCCTCTCTCTCCCCCCTCCTCCT
>CM065700.1:34758682-34761182 GCA_017654935.2 Phymorhynchus buccinoides | reverse complement strand
GAGATAGGGGAGAGAGAAGAGGAGAGATAGATAGAGAGAGGGGGGGGAGAGGACTAGATAGCGAGACAGGGAGAGGGGGAAGAGAGAGGAGAGAGAGTGGAGAGAGAGGGAGGGGCGGGGGAGGAGGACGAGAGAGAGAGGAGAGAGAGAGAAGAGAAGGATAAGAGAGAGAAGGAGATGGGAGAGTGGAGGGGGAGGGATGTGGGACGGAGAGAGATGGAGAGAGAGAGAGAGACATGAGAGAAGGGAGGGGAGAGAAGAGAGAGAGAGAGAGAGTGGTGAGAAGCGACTCAGAATTATCGAGGGGAATTATTATCGAGAGATTCGAGAGGAAACCTTAAGAGAGAGATAGAGAGGAGGAGAAAACAGGGAGAGGGATTGTTTTTTTTTGAGCGGAGAGAGAGACAGAGAGAGACCAGAGGAAGAGGAGAGAGAGTGAGGGGGGGAGAGAGAGACACAGAGAGAGATGGGACAGGAGGAGAGAGAGAGAGAGAGAGTGAGAGAGAGAGAGAGAGTGGGAAAGGGTAGACATTGCGAGAGAGAGAGGGATCGTTGAGAGGGGGGGAGGGAGGGGGGAGAGAGAGAGAGAGAGGGACCAGAGAGAGGAGAGAGAGAGACAAATTCCTCCTCGCAGAGGTAGACGCAGTTTAAATAGGAGGATGGAGAATGAGGGTTTCGAGGAGAGAGAGAGGGGAGGGTAGGGATGGGAGGGGGGGTGTGTTAGACGGGGGGGGGGAGTGATTTTGACCAGGGGAGGTGAGAGGATTGACGGAGGAGAGGACACAGAGATAGACACACAGAGGAGACAACAGAGGAGAGAGACACCAGATAGAGACAACAGAGGAAAGAAGAGAAGAAGCACCGAGACAGACAGAGAGAAAGAGAACAGCTTGCTGGCAAACAAATCCGTACGCCAATTTCCACATACAGCGGGAGCAGTGGGGGGGGGGGGGGGGGGAGGGGACCCATCCCACTACGCCCAACCCCGTTCCTAATCGGTTCCAGAGCCCCACCCCCTCTCTTCCTGTGTCATCTTCATTTATTCATCCGTTGTTGGGAACTGCTTCGCTCTCCTTACTACTACTACATTGTTGTCGTTCGTATTTTTAAAAGCCCCTCGTCACCATCATCATCATCTTTTTGTTTGTGGCTCAAGCCACAAACCTATAACTCACTTTGTCGGTCGGTCGGTCTGTCGGTCGGTCGGTCTGTCTGTCGTTCCAAAATTGTCGCACATTTTGACAAAATTGTCGCACTTCAAATCGAGGCTACACTTCAAAATTAATTGAGGCCGCTCTTTAAAATGATGTATTTTAAAAGCGTACAAAATAATAAACATACGTAATACAGACACTACAACAGACACGACGAGTATGCGGTGCTTCTTTCGATGAGCATAAGTAGGATACATAGTTTTAAATGTTTTCCAAAAGATATAAAAAGTTACGAAAGGGTGCAGAGATAACATTCTGGTTTACAGATTAAAATTATTGAAAATCCAGGGGAGGTAACTCATGATTGGAGTGGTAAAAATAGACCGCGTGCCACAAACTATTGCGATTTCGCGCTTGTATCTCTTCAATTCTCTCTGCGGCCACTTCATCCTAGCATCCCTTTATTTGTCCCTCTTTGTTTATTTTATATATATTGACAAATCATGTCAGAGAGATGAGGGTGGGTGAAGGGACATTTTGGAAGGAAAGGGGGGGGGGGGGGGGGGGTCTGCAGTGAGGACAAAAGGAATAAATACAACGCAGGGAAGAAGAGAAAGACACTCTTCTATAACTAATGATAATTAGTGTAGAGTGGCACAGTGGTATCGCGTTCGCTTCGTGTCAAGTAAACCCGAGTTCGAACCTGGGTACAGGGGATACAGGGGATTTTTTCCTCTCATTCTGCACTAGGCCTTACGGTCTGAACGTGGAGTCTTTCGGATGAGACGATAAACCGAGGTCCCGTGTGCCCATGCACTTAGCATACGTTAATCCCAGTGGCAACGAAAAAAGTTGTCATTTGGTCGAATAAACTGTTCCCTAAACCACCCCCCCCCACCCCCCCTCCATCATCAGTGTGAGAAAAAATCGCATGCAAGAAAAAAAAACCCACCCCCAAAAATAAATAAATGGGGTGGCGCGCCTCTGGCTGCGACGCGCTCTCCAGGTGGGAGCAACCCGAATTTCACAGAGACGCCTCTGTGACTATAAAGTACCTAATACCTAATATAGAGCGGTAAAATCTAACAACCAGATAACTTGGAGCCAGTTGTATGCATGTCTGTGAGTTCATTCAAGAGGGCAAAATAAAGCATTAGGCCTATGTTAATTACGATCAATTATGACATGCGCCATCCCATACAAATTTCATCTCTCTCTCTCTCCCTCTCCCTCTCCCTCTCTCTCTCTCTCTCTCTCTCTCTCTCTCTCTGAAAATTTGGCTAGATTTCCCTACTGTTTTGCAATGGCAATGTCGAATAACGAAATGTCAATATTGTTATATTATC
>CM065700.1:34748682-34753682 GCA_017654935.2 Phymorhynchus buccinoides | reverse complement strand
TTTGTGAATGTGTTGGTTTCAGTAAAGCTTCATCTAAGAGCAGAACATCTATCCTTTGGTACATTTTATAGAAAGGTTGGATTGAAAATGAGATTATACAGTCGTTTAAGAAAAAGTATATCATGTAATCATTAGACTTCAACGTGGCATTCATCTAAGAGCAGAGCATCTATCCTTTGGTACACGTTATAGAAAAGTAATACATTGGATTGAAAAGGAAATCATATAGTCGTTAACCCTTTCACCGCCAGCCATTTTTCAACCAAAACGTTCCATTAATCTTAGCTTGGTACAGAAACACATTTTGTCTGCAATATTAGGCACTCTTCGGTGAGAATGTATAACACTGGGCTTATCCTTACCTCCCAAACTTAAGAAATAGGGTATTCAGATAACAGGCCCTATTCAGATAACAGGCCTGAATTTGATGCTTTTTTAGTAACATAGCTGTTAGACCATTGTGGTGCATAAATGCGACATTGGCGGTGAAAGGGTTAAAAACAAGTTTATCATCTAATCATTAGACTTCAACGCGGTTTTCATCTAAGAGCAGAACATATATCCTTTGGTACACTTTATAGAAAAGCTATACATTGGATTGAAAAGGAAACCATATACAGTCGTTCAAAAAGTTTATCATCTAATCATTAGACTTCAACGCGGTATTCATCTAAGGGCAGAACATCTATCCTTTGGTACACTTTATTGAAAAGTTATACATTGGATTGAAAAGGAAATCATATAGTCGTTAACCCTTTTGCCGCCCGACATATTTCTGCCAAAATATACCATTAAACGGGGTAGGGAAAATAAAATGTCTGCAATATTGGGAATTCATCTGTGATATGGCCTACCCAAAATTAAGAAAATAAGATCTTGAAATAACAGGCCCTGATTTGATGCCTTTTAGTGACATGGGTTTAAACCATTGTGGTGCATAAATACGACATTGGCAGTGAAAGGGTTAAAAAAAAAAATCATGTTCATATTCTGATCGCTTCTCGGCCTTTTGGCTAAGACAGTGATTCAGGAACATAATTGTTTGTATATACCATGGTTGGTTTGTTCAGCCCGTCGTACATGGCGAAAGCCGATACGCGACGTTAAACTGAACTTCCATCCAAAGGGTTAAAATATAAGTTGATCATGTAATCGTTAGACTTCAACGTGGTATTTTATGTTGTCTCGCTGGCCTCTTGTAGTATCAATGTTCTTCTATTCTGACAGTAGAAAAACAAATTATATAAACACTTTGAGGCATACAAAAACAGAACATAGAAAATGCCTGATTACACAGAATAATAATATAAGGTTACAAAATAATGACGTGGAACTGTGAACAGAAACAGCGGCAACGACAACAAAACAGAAGCGTCCGCGACGTCATTCTTCTTCCACTTTTTTTTTTTTTAATGATTACGCAACACATTTATTAACGACGATTGGTTCGAAGGGGGGGAAAAAATCAGGCCCATAATTATTTGAGAGATTTTGCAAAAGGCAATAATAATAATAATAAAAATAATAATAATAATAACAATAATAATATATATAATAATAATAATAATAATAATAATAAAAAGAAGAAGAAGAAGAAGAAGAAGAAGAACAAGAACAAGAACAAGAAGAGGGTCTATGTTTACCTTTGAGAGCAAACATGACAGGATTCTCCTCTCAAACAGCCGTTTGCAAGTCATTCAATATTAAAATTTGGCTAAATGTGGCCATTTTGGTCCCCACTTCCGGTTGGCACTTAAACGATTTCGCCGATTTGGGGGCAAAATTTCGCCGAAAAACGGTAAAATCGGCAACATTTAAATCTTGAATATCTCAAGAACGGCTTAAATCGGCGAAATCGTTTAATATTGCAAATGTGGCAATCCGTTAGTGCCCCGCAACCTTTTTGAACATTCCAGCCAAATGGGATGAAAAAAGGGGAAGAAAAAGAACAAGAAGAAACGAAAGAGGTATTCGCAACTTTTCTGAAAATTTCAGCCAAATGGGGAAAAAAAATGGGAAGAAAAAGAAGAAGGAAAAAAACCCTTTATCAAAGCAATAGTACAATCCTAATAATAATTTAAATTTTTTTTATATAAAAGGATAACGCCATTCAGATTGAAATTCATACCCTGACAATTATCTCACATTCAAGAAGAAGCATTTTTTTCTTTTTGTCACTTTTCTTTCCCCCCCCTACTCCCCCCCCCCCCCCCCCCTCCCCAACCCCAAACCCCTATATCTCAGTTCCTTTCATTTCGGCCGTTTTGTCACCCTTGCTCTGCTGGTGTTGGCTCGATATCATTAGACTTCTTCTTCTTCTTCTGCATTCCCAGGCCATATGGCCATAATGGTTAGGTGCGTATGTGTCCGGTTTTCAGTTTTCACTGGTCTCCCCGGCTGCGTACAGCCGACACATTCCGATTTCGGAGGAGCTCAAAGGAGAAACATTATTTGGAAGATTTGGTTTTTTTAAAAGACAGGAGAATGGGCCAATAAGTCAGAAAGATAGTAGACGATATAAAGCAATTAAAGGAAAAGGCAAGAGTCAAAGAGAGTGGTAGATTAGAGGAAGTTACAAGCACAGAACTTCCAGATCGTGGGGAAACTATTTATTGCGAAGACTCCCCCCCCCCCCCCCCCCCCAGTATCCCAGCGCGTCCAGCTCCCCGTATGGAGGCACGAGGCATCTCACCCACTGCCCGGATCCTTAAGACAAAAACTGGAGATATTGTCTTGAAGATGTTTTGCGTGTGAAACCCCTTTGTACTGCCCACACCGTTTTATTAAGGTCTCTGTACACGTTAACACTTTTCAATCTCTCCCCTATGGCAACACAGTGATATGCAAGTAATATTATCACTGCGTTGCCACGAGGACAGTACCCCCAAAAATGCCAACGTGTATTGAGACCTCAATGCGACTGAACAGCAGCAGAGGCGACGCAAGTCCTTTGCATCGAATCTCATTATGGCTCGGGTCTAATTTCTCCAGAATTTTTCTTCAGTCTTGTGTTATTGTTGTTGCGTATTCTGTGAGGATTCTTTTTCATATCATTATTCTTTCTTTTTTCTCTGAGCCTGATATTCGTTACATTATCACAATGAAACGAACAATGAAACGGAAGTCGCACCCGTCTGAATTCAGAAATCTGGTCTTCCGTCTGAATTCAGAAATCTGGTGGAATAATGAAAAGTGTCATAATAATAATAATAATAATAATAATAATAATAATAATAACAATAATAATAATAATAATAATAATAATAATAATAATAATAATAAAAAAGATAATAATAATAATAATAATAATAATAATAATAATAATAATAATACCATACCCCCATGGGGACACCGAGGGGTGGGGTCTTTTGTATAAATAGTTCCCACACCTTCTGGAAGTTCTGTGCTTGTAACTTCCTCTAATCTGTCACTCTCTTTGACTCTGCCTTTTCCCTTTGCTTACTGTCATCTACTATCTTTCTGCCTAACCGGTCCATTCTCCTGCCTTTTTTCACGAAACACTTTCAAAAAGATTTCCTCCAGCGGAGTCGGACTTGCTGGGCTTAACTGTTTCTTAGTTAGGCGCATAACGGCAGCATGACGCATCTATGCTCATAATTGACAGGAAACTGTCTGAGCGATCGATCGATGAATAATAATAATCATAATAATAATAATAACAATAATAATAATAATAATAATAATAATAATAATAATAATAATAATAATAATAATAATAATAATAACAATAATAACAATAACAACAATAATAATAATAATAATAATAATAATAATAATAATAATACAACAATAATAATAATAACAATAATAAACATGTCCCATCAAACCAAATGGGGTATGCACAAGCACATAGACGTACTCCCAGCAGGTTAATCAAATGGTACGTAACAAATAAATTATTTCATAAATAATTTTAGCAATCGAAGGAACAAAGTCGGTTCTCTCCTCCATACAATTGTTTATTTATTGATAATCCGCTTCTTTACATGTTGACACACACCCTTCCTAATGGGGCAATGCCTTTTCTGGAATAAAATATTGTCATTCTCTCTCTCTCTCTCTCTCTCTCTCTCTCTCTCTCTCTCTCTCTCTCTCTCTCTCTCTCTCTCTCTCTCTCTCTCTCAATAATCCGCTTCTTTACATGTTGACACACACCCTTCCTAATGGGGCAATGCCTTTTCTGGAATAAAATATTGTCATTCTCTCTCTCTCTCTCTCTCTCTCTCTCTCTCTCTCTCTCCTCTCTCTCTCTCTCTCTCTCTCTCTCTCTCTCTCTCTCTCTCTCTCTCTCAATAATCCGCTTCTTTACATGTTGACACACACCCTTCCTAATGGGGCGATGCCTTTTCTGGAATAAAATATTGTCATTGTCATTCTCTCTCTCTCTCTCTCTCTCTCTCTCTCTCTCTCTCTCTCTCTCTCTCTCTCTCTCTCTCTCTCTCTCTCTCTCTCTCTCTCTCTCTCTCAATAATCCGCTTCTTTACATGTTGACACACACCCTTCCTAATGGGGCGATGCCTTTTCTGGAATAAAATATTGTCATTGTCATTCTCTCTCTCTCTCTCTCTCTCTCTCTCTCTCTCTCTCTCTCTCTCTCTCTCTCTCTCTCTCTCTCTCTCTCTCTCTCTCTCTCTCTCTCTCTCTCTCTCCTGATTATTAAGCAAAAACTTCGGGGACTTTTCTGGTATTGCAGTACCTCCAGGATCGTCCCACTATCTTTATAGTTATCAATGTCTCATATGTGCCTGTTCCAGGCCGGAGGACGTTATACGTTAAGTGTCCGTTTATATTATTATTATTATTATTATTATTATTATTATCATTATTATTATTATCATTATTATTATTATTATTATTATTATTATTATTATTATTATTAGTAGTAGTAGTAGTAGTAGTAGTAGTAGTAGTAGTAGTAGTAGTAGTAGTATCATTATCATTATTATTATTAGTATTAGTATTATTATTGTCTTGTTTCT
>CM065700.1:34741182-34743682 GCA_017654935.2 Phymorhynchus buccinoides | reverse complement strand
AAGGCATCAAATGAGGGTCTGCTATCCAGTGACCTTATGTTCTTCATTTTGGGAGGTAAGGACAGGCCCTATTTTATGCACGTCACAGAGGAATCCCTAATATTGCAGACAAAATTCCCGGGTAAGTTTAATGGTCAATTTTGGCTGAAGAATTGCTAGCGTTGGAAGGGTTTCAAAGAAAAAAGTGCACAGACAATAACAGTGACTGACGGCTAAGTAATAGTAATGAAGCGCTATCTTAATTTTCAAATATGTTTTATAAAAATATGTTTTATATCGTGTATTGCGGTCTACGTGAGTATAGTGTACGTAAAATACTAGTTATTTTTAGACGGAAGTATTTCACGTGAATCGTGACTCACAGACATCGTCACAATCGTATCGCGTTGGGGTTCAAATATCGTATGCAGTGTGGCTAGGCCTTTACGGCATGCACTCAGCTAGCTGTAAGTTGTCTTGTATGCCATGCTACCGAGGAAGCCAGTGCAGTTCAACCTCCCTTGTCACCCTTTCTTTCTGAATCATGACTCACAGACATCGTCACAATCGTATCGCATTGGGGTTCAAATCGTATGCAGTGTGGCTCGGCCTTAAAGCATGCACTCTGTACCTAGCTGTACACGGGTAAGTTGTCTTGTATGTCATGCTACCGAGGAAGCCAGTGCAGTTCAACCTTCCGTGTCACCCTTTCTTTCCGAATCATGTCTCACATAGACATCGTCACAATCGCATCGCATTGGTTTTCAAATCGTATGCTGTGTGGCTGGGCCTTAAAGTATGCACTCAGCTAGCTGTACACGGGTAAGTTGTCTTGTATGCCATGCTACCGAGGAAGCCAGTGCAGTTCAACCTCCCTTGTCACCCTTTCGTTCTGAATCATGACTCAGAGACATCGTCACAATCGTATCGCATTGGGGTTCAAATCGTATGCAGTGTGGCTCGGCCTTAAAGCATGCACTCTGTACCTAGCTGTACACGGGCAAGTTGTCTTGTATGTCATGCTACCGAGGAAGCCAGTGCAGTTCAACCTTCCGTGTCACCCTTTCTTTCCGAATCATGTCTCACATAGATATCGTCGCAATCGCATCGTATTGGGGTTCAAATCGTATGCAGTGTGGCTCGGCCTTAAAGCATGCACTCAGCTAGCTGTACACGGGTAAGTTGTCTTGTATGCCATGCTACCGAGGAAGCCAGTGCAGTTCAACCTCCCTTGTCACCCTTTCGTTCTGAATCATGACTCACAGACATCGTCACAATCGTATCGCATTGGTTTTCAAATCGTATGCTGTGTGGCTGGGCCTTAAAGCATGCACTCTGTACCTAGCTGTACTCGGGTTAAGTTGTCTTGTATGCCATGCTACCGAGGAAACCAGTGCAGTTCAACCTCCCTTGTCACCCTTTCGTTCTTGCTCGAGTCAAATCAAAGTGGCCAACCGTGCTTATCAACTGCGTCACACGAAGGTGCATAATGTATGGTGGCTGGGTGTGTGTTTGTGTGAGTTTGTGTGTGTGTGTGTGTGTGTGTGTGTGTGTGCGTGTGCGTGTGCGTGTGTGTGTGTGCGTGTGCGTGTGCGTGTGTGTGTATATGTGTGTGTGCATGTTCGTGTGAGTGAGTGTGTGTGTGTGTGTGTGTGTGTGTGTGTGTGTGTGTGTTCGTGTGTGTGTGTGTGTGTGTGTGTGTGTGTGTGTGTGTGTGTGTGTGTGTGTGTTCGTGTGTGTGTGTGTGTGTGTGTGTGTGTGTGTGAAAGGTGTGGAAGTAAGAATTAAAAGGTACTAGGGGTGGGGGTGGGGCAGAAGGGGGAGGAAAACAGGATGTAGTAGGCAGGGCATGGGGGTGGGGGGTGGGGGGAGACCTGCAAAAACGTAGGAAGATAGAACTGCAGAAAGTGGTGGTGTTGTTTTTATCTTTTTTTTTTATCTCTCAGCTTCCATCTTTAGGTACTAGGTACTTTATAGTCAGAGGCGTCTCTGTGAAATTCGGGTTGCTCCCACCTGGAGAGCGCATCGCAGCCACAGGCGCGCCACCCAATTTGGGTTTTTTTGCATGCGATTTTTGTGTGACTGATGAGGAAGGAAATGGAAATGGGGGGGGGGGGGGGGGGGGGGGTAAATGTTGACCAAATGACAACTTTTTCGCTGCCACTGGGATTAACGTGTGCTAAGTGCATGGGCACACGGGACCTCGGTTTATCGTCTCGTCCGAAAGACTCCACGTTCAGACCGTAAGGCCTAGTGCAGAGCGACAAAAAAAATCCCCTGCACCCACGTTCGAACTCGGGTTTACTTGACACAAGGCGAACGCGTTACCTATGGGCCACTCAATTATTCAATTTCAATGAACCGGTATTCCCAGCGGCAGAGCGGCAAAGATAAGAACAGTGGTTACGTTGTTTCTATTCTCTGTTTCCATAAACATCAAGACAAAACCGATTTGGATCAACCACGGAGAGCGCGTCGAAGCCAGAGGCGCGCCACCCTTTTTTTATACATAATGTGCATG
>CM065700.1:34721182-34736182 GCA_017654935.2 Phymorhynchus buccinoides | reverse complement strand
TCAATACGCTTGTGGTCCTCACCCTTCTCCGATCCCCATCCCCTTCCCACCCCCACCCGTGCCCGTGTCTTTTTCTTCTTCTTTACTCTACCGTATGTCTCGTCTCGGGGCCTAAGAAACACTTTAGAAAACGTTTGCCGAAGAATATTGCAAGCTCTTGTCTGATTGGTAAAAAAAAAAAAAAGTATTATTTTAACCAAACTTTAATGGACCAATCAACAACAAGAAATGTATTCACCCCCCATGCTAGTCACGTGATAGTTCGCCGAGAGATACTTTGTGAGTAGCCACAAAACGTTTTTGGTAAACGTCGGCGAAAGAGGTGTTTTTTAGTACCGTTTTGCCGATTTGCGCTCACGCTACGTAACGTTAGCCCTTGTGAAACGGCCCCCTGCAGGCCGATGGAGAGGAGGAGGAGGAGGAGGAGGAGGAGGAGGAGGAGGGTCGTTTTAACGGACTTAACCCGCCTTGCTGGTCTATCTCCTCGTTTGCACGGGGCATTACCCAGCTCACCTAAACCTCGTAAACCCTCGCGGTTATAGGATAAGGGCTACCACGCGGGCGTGTAATCACGAGCGCGTCTCATAGACAGTCAACGCGGGTAGTAGTATGCAAGCCAATCGTTTTCTGGGGGAGTTAACTGAGTCTTATTTGCATACTGTGTTGTTGACTGTCTCGGAGCATTCGAAAAGCGCGACTTTTCGAAAATCGCGATACGAAATGCGCGAACTACAAGATGCCGAAAAGAGCGAACAGTAATGACAAAAAGAGCGAATTTCAGAGAGTCGCATAAAACTCAGAACGTTAGGGATAGGGTTAGGGATAGTAAGAAAGTAACAGACATTTTTTCTTGTAAGGTACTTCTTGCCCCATCCCAATCCTCAACGACCCTCTCGCTTTCTGTCAGTCACATTCGCTCTTTCTGTCAGTGACATTCGCTCTTTCTGTCAGTGACATCAGTGACATTCGCTCTTTCTGTCAGTGACATTCGCTCTTTCTGTCAGTGACATTCGCTCTTTCTGTCAGTGACATTCGCTCTTTCTGTCAGTGACATTCGCTCTTTCTGTCAGTCACATTCGCTCTTTCTGTCAGTGACATTCGCTCTTTTCGTATGGTCGCGCAAATGGGAATATTCAGAGAGTCGTGCTTTATATTAGACAGTCGGCAGCATGCAAAAAGCGCGACTCTCTGAATATTCCCATTTGCGCGACCGTGGTTGGCTCTTTCTACCCACATTGTATTACATTTTTCAAATCGCAATTTCCGCATTTTAATAACTTATCTATTTTACCCAAAATGTTCTTCATTTTTCTCTTCACCTTGTGCTGGTTTGCTTAAATTGTGGACTTTTCGGCCTAGTGCAGAGAAGACACCATTCTTTTATTGGAAATGTCTTCCTGTTGGGGTTGATCCACAAGATAGTGTCTGTTAGCAGATATACATACTGACGAGAATTCCATAATTCGAAAGAGATCTCTCTGTGTACCATGCTCATACACTGTCTGTCCCCCCCATTGGGACAAAAAGTCAACCAGCACAATCTGTTACTTTTATTTTATTCTTTTCACAAAAAGTATACACAGTTAGTGGTGTTTGTGGTTTCTTTGATAAAAAAAAAGACTGTCTAATATAAGACACACTCATGGTTACAAGCCCTGAAGCAGATCCCCGGTCCCCTTGATGGGAGTTGTCAAAAAGCGCGAATAGGTCCATTTGCGCTACTGTTCCTCTATGCAATTTGCGCGAACATGAAGCATACAATTTGCGCGACTATTCCACATAGAGAGACAGAAAGAGACAGATAGAACGCACAAACGGGGACACACGCACACACACACACACACACACACATACACGCACACATACACGCACACGCACGCACACGCACGCACACGCACACACACACACACACACACACACACACACACACACACACACACACACACATACACACACACACACTCACACACACACACACACACACACACACACACACATACACGCACACACGCACACACACACACACACACACACACACGCACGCACGCACGCACGCACACACACACACACATACACACACACACACACACACACACACACACACACACACACACACACACACACACACACACACACACACACACACACACACACACACACACACACACACACACACATTCAAAAAGTATTTTACATATAAAAAGCAGCTGGATTTGACTATCAGACATTCACGTAAGGGGTTCGCGCTTCTTAGACTATCAGACATTCGCGCATTGTGTAGGGATACAGAAAGCATCCGCGCTTTTCGTATGCTCGCTCAACATTGACGGTTGCCCCGTTTCTTACCCGATGATATCACCCCCCACCCCAACCCCAACCCCAACCCCCATCCTCTCTCCTCCAACGGCACCTTAACCCACTAAATCCTATAAATCTCCCTTTTAACTAGTAACACTCAGCGCGACTGATGTAGTAGTGTAGGGGTGGGGCTTATCATTCTACTCCTCCCGTAGTTTAATAGTCCGTTGACCAAAGTTTGAAAAAAGATTGACTTCCCGTCGGGCAAGATAATCATGGCGGATTATGGGTGAAGTTCCTTTGGGGGAGGGGGGAGACCAGGAACGAGTGAGGGAGAAGAAGGAGAAAGTGTGGGGTGGGGGGGGGAAGGTGGGTGGGGGTGGTCTAATCGGAACAAATATGATAGACGATGGATGAAAAATAAAGCCGGGGAATTTGTAAGTGGGGGGGGGGGGGGGGAGGGGAGGGGGAGGGAGTTAGCCTGGAACAGTTATAGGCTTTGCGGGGCTTGTGGTCCGATAACGAGGGGATCGTCTTTGACATGATAGCGTGATAACCTGGAAATAATATCTAACGGTTAACTGGAGAGAGAGAGAGAGAGAGAGGAGGAGAGAGAGAGAGAGAGAGAGAGAGAGAGAGAGAGAGAGAGAGAAAACTTAAACTTTATTTTCCAAGGATATATATATATATATATATATATATATATAGAGAGAGAGAGAGAGAGAGAGAGAGAGAGAGAGAGAGAGAGAGAGAGAGAGAGAGAGAGAGGATAAACAGTTACAGCTTAGTTGAAAATGCGTGCCTGCACTTCTCTATCAAATCGTGGTTGTTTGGGTAACAAGAGTCGTGGGTAAAGGTGCATAATAATCATGCGTTTCTTTCCTCGTTTTCATAAGATGGCCGGAGTTTCTAAAGGATTGGTGTGGTGTTTTTGCTGTGGAAGAAGGTCAATGAGAAGGATGGGGAGGAGAGGGGAGGGGGGAGGAGAGGGCAGGGGGAGGAGAGGGGAGGGGGGAGGAGAGGGGAGGGGGGAGGAGGGAGGAGAGGGGAGGGGGGAGGAGAGGGGAGGGGGGTGCGGGGTGCGGAACGGATGGGGAATGGCAGTTTTTCGAGGGGAGGCTCGAGAGGATGAGAGAGAGAGAGAGAGAGAGAGAGAGAGAGAGAGAGAGAGAGAGAGAGAGAGAGAGAGAGAGAGAGAGAGAGAGAGAGAGAGAGAGAGAGAGAGAGAGAGAGAGAGAGAGAGAGAGATCTTGACTAAAGAGGTCATCAAGTAAAGAGGACAGTTAACTAGACAGACTGGAAATGCCACGTCGCCTTTTCGATTTTCCAACAACTAAACCCCCAACTCTTCTTCTAGCTCTCCTCTTGTTTTATTTCCCCATTTCTTCTACTGCCTTCCATCACCCTTCACTGTGACTGATGAAAAGCCAAGGAGTAGTAAGGAGTCTTCCCCCCGTGGGGATACCGGGGGATCGTTTGTATAACTAGTTCCCCCACCTTCAGGAAGTTCTGTGCTTGTAGCTTCCTCTAATCTGTCACTCTCTTTGACTCTGCCTTTTCTTCCCCCTTGCTTGCTGTCCGTCATCTTACTATATCCCTGCCTTTCCGGCCTAACATTTTTATAATTTTTATTCTAGCATTTTCCACAAAAAAAAAGATTTCCTCACGCCGAAGACTGACGTGCCGGGCCGAATGATTTCTTACTTCGGCGCATAACGGCAGCATGACGCATCTGCGCTCATAATGGACAGGAAACTGTCTGAGCGATAGAGAAGAAGAAGAAGAAGAAGAAGAAGAAGAAGAAGAAAAGAAGAAGAAGAAGAAGGAGGAGGAGGAGGAGGAGGAGGAGGAGGAGGAGGAGGAAGAAAAGAAGAAGAAGAAGAAGAAGAAGAAGAAGAAGAAGAAGAGAGTCTAGTGACGGGGCATAATTGAGCAGTAATCGAGGTCTCTTCCCAGCCAACGGAAGCGAGCCAACAGAGGGCGGGATACTAGAGGGCCTGGGGGGGGGGGGGGGGTCACATCCGTCACATCCGTCACAGCCCGTGTCCCAATCACGTCACCAGTCACTCCACTCTGCTGCACTTGCACTTGGCCTGGGACAGGTCTGCCATCGAGTCCACGGAAAGGCCCGAAGCCACGACCCCGGTATTTACTCTTCGCCATTGTCCCTCACTGCTCGGCTGACAGGTCCCTGTGTGTGTGTGTGGCATTCTCAAAATGGATTTGTTCTCAGCATGCTTGCGCATGTGCGAAGAGTTAGGGCTAGGTTTAGGGATAGGATTATGGTTAGGTTTAGGGTTAGGGTTATGGATAGGGTGAGGGATAAGGTTTAGGGTAAATGTAGTGTCGAATACACCAAAGATAAGACTTGATGGTACGTCAGAGAGAGAGAGAGAGAGAGAGAGAGGAGAGAGAGAGAGAGAGAGAGAGAGAGAGAGAGAGAGAGAGAGAGAGAGAGAGAGAGAGAGAGAGAGAGAGAGAGAGAGAGAGAGAGAGAGAGAGAGAGAGAGAGAGAGAGAGAGAGAGAGAGAGAGAGAGAGAGAGAGAGAGAGAGAGAGAGAGAGAGAGAGAGAGAGAGAGAGAGAGAGAGAGAGAGAGAGAGAGAGAGAGAGAGAGAGAGAGAGAGAGAGAGAGAGAGAGAGAGAGAGAGAGAGAGAGAGAGAGAGAGAGAGGAGAGAGAGAGAGAGAGAGAGAGAGAGAGAGAGAGAGGTGAAGAGTGAGAGAGAGAGAGAGAGAGAGAGAAGAGAGAGAGAGGAGAGAGAGAGAGAGAGAGAGAGAGAGAGAGAGAGAGAGAGAGAAGAGAGAGAGAGAGAGAGAGAGAGAGAGAGAGGAGAGAGAGAGGAGAGAGAGGAGGAGAGAGAGAGCAGAGACCGATGGGGGAGAGGATCAGACGAGAGTAGAGAGAGAGAGAGAGAGAGAAGGGGAGAGAGAGAGGGAGAGAGAGGAGAGGGGGGGGGGGAGAGAAAAGAGGCTGGTGTAGACGTTCAAGTGTTCAGGTGCGTTTCTTGCTTGAAATGATGATTTTTTTCACGTTTGTAGTCAAAATTGTAATTGTTTTGTTTTATCCAAGGACAGATTGTACGAGAATAGGCATTGCCTAAAATCTTCATCCTTATTAAATGAAAAGTTTTTCAGTTTTCAGTGTTCTCCCATTGTTCTCTCCCTCTCTCTCCCCCCCCCTCTCTCTCTCTCTCTCTCTCTCCCTCCCTCCCCACTCTCTCTCCTCCCCCTCCTCCTCCTCTTCCTTACTATGCATTGTCCCCCCATAACCTCTAAATGGCCATCGCTAATAGGGGAGGCGGGGCCGAACCAAGCCCAGCGACTTGACTCGCCCCTGAGGCGTGGTAGTAGTGGTAATGGTATTAACAATAATGGCGTCCGTGAGTTACAATCCGTTGGCCCATGTCACACGGGTCTCTCGCTGGAGAGATAGCGGGGTCATCATTGTCCGAGTGAAGGGGATGAGTGAGGAGGGTCTATTAGCCACTTAAGATGTTGACAGACAACCTCAATAACGGAGTCACTTGAGTTTTTGTGTGATGGACACAACAAGGCGCGTTTACAGGCCGGGATTTTAGCGATTTGCCCCCAGTCTCCGCGAGTCTCCGTCTCTGGGAATGTGTCTCCCTCATTGTGGCCCCCGTCTCTATGTGTGCCCTTCCGTATGGTTTCAACAACTCTTTTAATATTTCCAAACAACACATATAACGAAGCCAAAGAGAGCATCAACAAGCTAGCGCTTATAGCGTGCTCCTGAAATATTTCATGACAAATACTTGGTGACTGACAGACTGTGTACGTACAATAATACATCATTTATACATGATAATTGAGCAAAAGAAACGGCTAAAAGAAAAATAATAAATCAATAAAATAAAATAAAATACACACAAAGAACATTATGTGCAATCCATTTAGAGACACATAGTCAAAGGAGAAAATACGTATGTGTCTCAGTCTCCCATGCGTCCCCGTTTCTATACCTGTCCCGTCGGATTAGGGATAGGGGGGTCAGGATAGGAATTGGGTTCCGGGTTAGGTTTAGGGTTTGGGTTAGGGTTAGGTTTTTGTCTCGGGTACAGACGGGTTACGATGGTGACATTATACAGAGACGGGGGACACGTAGACACGAGGACAAACTGGTTTTTTTTTTTAGACACAGGGACACCATTATGCTGAAAGGGGACACATTAGAAACGGGGACACGTGAGACAAAATCGGAGACATGTAGAGACGAGGGCACATCGGTACTTAATCTAACAGACAGACAGTAGTAGGTCACAGGAATACAATAGAACGGACTGGTGGTGTCCAGTACTTTTCGTACAGTTGTAGGGAGCTGGGGGGGGGGGGGGCAGAGAGGGAGGGGGAGGGGTGGTGGCAGGGGGCTCTAACGTATTACTGGGCAGAAAAATGAGAAACATCACTGGAGCCTGACACTAATGCAAGACTCGATTCCCCATAAAGCTCCAGGCATGAGAGAGAGAGACAGGGAGAGAGAGAGAGAGAGAGAGAGAGAGAGAGAGAGAGAGAGAGAGAGAGAGAGAGAGAGAGAGAGAGAGAGAGAGAGAGACAGAGAGAGAGACAGAGACAGAGGGACAGAGATAGGTGAGAATTGTCAAAGACACCCAGAGCCATCATTCACACCTATGTCAGTCTTACTTCCCACCCACGGTTCTCAATCCCGTTAGTCAATAATAATAATAGCTAAAGGTTAAAAGCTGTGGTGCAGAAGAAAAACAAGTCCCCTGTCTTCAGATTCAATTGCCCTTGGAGTCTTTGGCAGATGACAGACAGCTTTGTTGTCCCATCACCCACCTTGAGGAAAGACGGACACTCGCCGTTAATAACGGTCCCCAAAACCGTTCAGTCAACAAAGGGGTAAAAGCACGACACAATGTTGGTGACCATCCTCTTCCTCAGGGGAAAATCTTGGTGGACCATCACCCCCAGAGCTGGAGGCTAAACAGCTAAGCGAAAGAGGCAGCACAAAAAGGAAGAAATTAAAGTTTTACGTCCTCTCGGCCGAAGGCTGTAACTTTTAGTTATTGGGGAAGGGGGGAGAGAGGAACAAGAAAAAGTGGTTTTTTTTTTAAATATAGTTATTTTATTATTTAAAACATTCAGGCTAAAAACAAAAAACAAACAGGATACAAACTTTCCAATATTTCGTCATTTAATTGACTTCCTCGGGGTTTAAGAACGCACTGACCCGATTTATATATATACTTTTTTTTTTTTTAATCTGAATTTTATCTTGAATAGGTCAAGATTTTATTAGGTGCCATGGCTCGCACAAAGACTACTCTAAGTTATAAATGTATTATATTCTTGTTTAAAATGTTATTTTTAAATTTGTAGTTATTACTCTCTGAGCTATAGGAGATTAAAATTTTCAGTACTACTTTTTAAAAAGCAATGTAAATCTTTAAAAAATCAATTTTAGGTCTAGAGACAATTTACATTGTATATATACGATCTTTATTTTCAACCAAAGGGTTTAAAAACAAGCGAATACAAAAAAATTAATTTTGACTTTATTGAGTCCAGAAGATCTACTTTGAGGCGTATTATGCATTGGTGTGTGATGTATTATTTATGAAAGAGTGAGTGTCCCTAGCGTTTATATAAAATGTACAAACCCCTCGACTCCAGAAGCACTGATACATATTATTGGCCACAAAAAAGCACGAGAGACAACGTTTTCTAATCTATCTCTCTGGGGGAGAGTTTAGTGTATGTCTAACTGTTAACGAATTGAAAGAAAAAAAAGTTATAAACCTTGGTGCAGTTTTATGGAGCACACATGCACTGAGAGATCGGTCCAAATAATTTTGAGTTAAGCCGGATTGTCATTCCTTACTATGTATTTCTGAGAGATCAATCCATTTTGTTTATAAAATCTGGATCAACAAGAGACAAAGTATTGTAGTCTATCTTTCTGAGGGAGAGTTTAGTGTCTTGTCTATCTGGTAACGATTTCAAAGATAAAAAAGTTATAAACTTTGGTGCAGTTTTACGGAGCATGCATTAACAATCACTGTTTGAGTTAAGCCGGATTGTCATTCCTTACTATGTATTTCTGAGAGATAATCCATAAAATTCAGAGTTCATCCGCAATGTCATTCGTTACTCATTATTACTGAGAGATCAATCCATACAATTTTTAGTTAATCCGGATTGTCATTCGTTGCTCTTTATTGCTGAGAGATAATCCATGACATTCAGAGTTACTTCACAATGTCATTCGTTATTATTTATTACTGAGAGATAATCCATACATTTCTGAGTTAATCCTCAGCATTGTCATTCGTTATTATTTATTACTGAGAGATAATCCATACATTTCTGAGTTAATCCTCAGCATTGTCATTCGTTATTATTTATTACTGAGAGATAATCCATAACATTCAGAGTGCATCCGCAATGTCATTCGTTACTCATTATTACTGAGAGATCAATCCATACAATTGTGAGTATATTCGCATTGTCATATGTTACTCTTCGTTACTGAGATAATTCATACAATTCTGAGTTCATTCCGATTGTGTGTTCCTTATTCTCCAATACTGAGAGAACAATAACAAATTTGTTTTAGCTAATTCGGATTGTCACTCGTTTTTCTCTCTTTTTTTGTAATTATGATCATATTTACGTTAGACAATTGTCAGAATTGCTCTGCCCTTATTAAGTGATTTTCAGAACATTTTGTGGGTATCAACTTTATTTTATTTTTATTTATCTTTTTTTTACTTGTCTTGGTCGTGGTTTGGATTTGTGGGCTATTTATGTGCCCCTGCGTCTTCAAAAATACAATAGAAGTCTAAACAAATTATTTTGTGAACGAAAATTTTAGGCCAAGTCTTAAAATATCCGTTTTGCATTATATCAGGACTTTCTAATTGTTGTCTCTTTAGATATAACTTTCGACTAGGGCAAGTCTTAAAATTCCGGGTGAAGCCTTACCTGATTCTTTCCTGGTAACGTGTTTGCATTATATCAGGACCTTCTAATTGTTATCATTTTAAGATTGAACTTTCGACGGTGACAATAAGCTACCCAGGGAATCATCAGAAATGCAAATCATTTTGTGAAAGAAGAATTTAGGAGTGAAGCCTTTACGTATTTTTCCTGGCAGTGTTTTGCGTTTAGTCAAGACTTTCTAAAAAAAAACCCATTTCAGATAGAAATGTCGACCATAACAATAATTAGCTGTCCAGAAAATCATTACAGAAGCAAACTATTTTGTGAAAGAAGAATTCAGGGCAAATAAATCCAAGTGAAGCTTTAAATTATTTTTCCCGGTAGTGTGTTGCGTTTAGTCAGGACTTTCTAATTGTTTTGTGTGTGTGTTTGTTTGTTTCTTAAGATAGAAATTTCGACGGTGACAATATTTAGCTGCCCAGAAGCCAATAGAAATGCAAATCGTTTTGTGAAATGAGAATATAGGGCAAATAAATCCAAGTGAAGCCTTAACTTAATGGTTTTTTCCTGGTAGTGTTTTGCGTTTAAATCAGGACTTTCCCATTGTTCTTTTTCAGATAGAACTTTCCACAGTGATAATAATTAGCTGGCCAGGAAATCACTAGAGATGGCATTGACATCTTATTTCCTTCCTCCCCCCAGAACCACCTTCCCACAAACAATCTTTCTTTTCTGCCTCCTACTTTTCCTAAACACTGCCATGAACCCCCTCCTCCGCACGCAGACAAATTGATCAGACAAACGTGGCGCGTTTCGTTGACAATACAATTATGAAATTATTCCTGTCTAAGTGGAACACGCAACGCAATACGACCAGTCGACCACAACACAACACAACACACAACAAACGCACACGAGTACGCGTGCGCGCACGAGCACATACACACACACAAACAAACACAGATGCACGCACGCGCACACACGCACACACAGACCTACACACCTACACACACACGCGCGCGCGCACGTACGCACGCGCGCGCACGCACACACACACACACACACACAAACACACGCACGCACGCACGCACGCGCACACACACGCGCACACACACACGCACACGCACACGCACACACACACACGCACAACTGCTACAGAACTTCCTTTCTCTTTACGGGCCTCGAGTTTCTCTCTCAACCGCTTTTCCGCCCACACATACGCATAAAACTAATATTATACACTCGCAATAGTATACACTTTAATCACATTATTAAAGACACACTGACGCACCACGATTAAGTCCCTTTGTTTTTTTCTGGGTAGCTGTGACCCACATACAAATGTCCCCAACTTCAAATTGAGGCTGCTCTTTAAAATTATGGTTTGGTTTGAATTGGGGGGCATGTGATTGTACAGGAGTCAAAACTGGTCAAAACAAGATTTCTAACCAGCTATAAGAGGGAAAACACGTGAAACCCGTGATTTTGACACGTGATCTGGTGGGTCTTTAATGTGCCTACCTAGCTAAAACGCAGAAGACTGTCAATAATAATACAACAGCACACGTCAAAACGATTTGATAGGTCTACCTTGCCGCCTACGTGACGTGACGTGACGTGACTTAACACCCACTTACAAGAGTGTGCTTTGCATTTAGTGTTTTTTGTTTGTTTGCCTTTTCACGATAAGTTTTGGTACACAGTGTGTGTGTGTGTGTGCGTGCGTGCGTGCGTGTGCGTGTGCGTGTGCGTGTGCGTGTGCGTGCGTGCGTGCGTGCGTGCGTGCGTGTGTGTGTGTGTGCGTGTGTGTGTGTGTGTGTGTGTGTGCGTGTGCGTGCGTGCGCGTGCGTGCGTGCGTGCGTGCGTGCGTGCGTGCGTGCGTGTGTGTGTGTGTGTGTGTGTGTGTGTGTGTGTGTGTGAGTGTGTGTGTGTGGCTGTGTGTATATGTTTGGCTGTGCGAATAAGTGGTATATTTACACATATTTGTCATTCGTGTACGTATTGAACTGATTTGTTTTTCTCTATTAATATTTTCCTCTTTCGTTGTCGGCGAGCTGTAAACAAACCTGTACTGGTTTATTCTTTCCCAACATTAACCCCTTCACTGCCAGATAAAAAATATATATAAAAAATCAGTGTACAAATCAAGACATGAAAAACACAACTCATACAGCCAATCTTGCAAAATGGTCTGGAGATATAACTCTCTTGACTGTGCAAGAGCAAAAAACAGAACATCAGAGTTATTCCTCTTCATCTGATGACGTCATCAGTGATGTCATCGAGTCAGTACGTGATACGTTTATGGCTGTCAAGGGGATAAAAAAAGGATTCGTTCGTTCGTTCGTTCGCACTACCGCCCCCACCCGATCAACTTCACTTCCTGAGAGAATGCAGATTTTGTTATAGGGTGACGCAATAATAAAATTAAAAAAATGCTACTCACAAAATCGTTAATAAAAGTTTTAATAATAAAGGCGTCTGTTAAGTTCTCTCGCGGTCTTTTTGTCCTTATGTGCACATTACTCTAAAATGACCCTGTTTCTGCTTTTTTTGGGGTGGTATTTATTGCAAGTATTTATTTCATTACTCGCCATGTTACATTACCATTCAAAATGTGAAGCCATTCTACCAACTGGTTCATGAGATACAGCTCGGACATGAAGGAAGGACATTTCGGTTTTGTGAGTCGATCCTTGGTGGAGGTTTGCACTGGCGGTTCACAATTCAGGATCTGAATAGGTTGTGACATGCTGATCAAGAATATAAATATGGCTATGGGAGACCCTAGACTTATTGTAGATGATGGTATCCGCGAGAGGACAAATGCTCGCGAGAGGACAAATGCTCGCGAAAGGACATAACAGGCGTCATTCTGATTTTTATAAAGAAGATGAGTGAAAGTTTGCAACAGTTTGATTTTCGAAGATACCTCAGAGAGATCCAGAAAATAAAAGTTTCTGTGGCAACCCATTTAAAAAAAAAGAAAAATCCCTTTTTGTGTGTTTTTGGAAGGGTAAAAAGTCATTTCCAGAAACTGTCAATTGTCTGAAAACTGCCTGGGTTCTTTTTTTTGCCTTTTGTTTCAAACATGACTCTTTTTTGCCCTGACAATAGGGCATCTGCCACGAGTGTTCGCTCTCTATACTAGACTACTAATTTGCCCGCACTCGTTCTGCCCGAGTTACGCTGACCTTTCTAATTCAACTCTCTAAATTCAACTCAGTGAAATTCAAGGTCGCCCTCACGTGGCAAATGCCCTATTGGAATGCGAGACCGTACAACATATCCCGACTTTTTAAGCCCACATATGAATATCCGGATACCGCAGAAATCGAAATTGCAAACGAAACACCAAAAAGCGTTTTTGGACCTAAAACAAAGGCATTTTCTGAAAATGGGGTACCATGACAACTGTTGATTTCTGGAGCACACAAGCAAATCTTGGTAAAACAAAACTGTTGTAGCCTTTTATGCATTGATTAGTCTTTAAAACATAAACCGAACAATCAAAGCGATAGCTTGATTATTGAACTTTTCATGATCAATTTTGTGGGTTGTATTTATTTTTTGGTGGTCACCCTGTAGGAAGCCACTGCTATGTTTATTTGTAATATTGTAGGGCCTGTGTTTTAAATGAAGCGTTGCCCCCGTGGGGATACCGGGGGGTCATTTTTATAAATAGTTCCCCCACCTTCTGGAAGTTCTGTGCTTGTAACTTCCTCTAATCTGTCACTCTCTTTGACTCTGCCTTTTCCCTTTGCTTACTGTCATCTACTATCTTTCTGCCTTTCCGGTCCATTCTCCTGCCTTTTTTTCCCAAAACAATCTTCCAAATAATTTGTCTCCTTTGAGCTCCTCCGAAATCGGAATGTGTCGGCTGTACGCAGCGGGGAGACCAGTGAAAACTGAAAACCGGACACATATGTACCTTACCCATTATGACCATATGGCCTGGGAACGCAGAAGAAGAAGAAGAAGAAATGAAGCGTGGAAAGTTTTCCCCCATACTCACGTAAGTCATTTTCGTCTCCTTTTTCTTGTTGCTGTTTTATATTATTTGTTTGTTTACTAGTTTGTTTTTCTAATCATTCATGCAATTCTGTGTTTCTACAATATGTTCTTCAATCCGTGTATTGTTGTATATTTCTTAATGCTGGTTTTTGCACTGTTTGAGAAATGAGTTGGGGGTTGTTTTTCTCTTCTTCTTAACTTTTCAACTGGCAGATGCTAGTCAATGTTGATGTTTCTATCTAATGTATCTGTTATACAGTCGTCGAACCATATTTGTCTATGTAAAGATGGAACAATAATATAAGCTTCTAGCTTGTTGTTGCTGATATGTTTAGTATCTATGTTTGTTCATGTACTGCTCCCCGTGGGGATACCGGGGGGTCTTTCGTAAAAATAATTCCCCCACCTTCTGGAAGTTCTGTGCTTGTAACTTCCTCTAATCTGCCACTCTCTTTGACTCTGCCTTTTTCCTTTGCTTTCTGTCATCTACTATATTTCTGCCTTATTGGCCCATTCTCCTGCCTTTTTTTCAAAAACATCTTCCAAATAATTTTTCTCTTCAGCTCCTCCGAAATCGGAATGTGTAGGCTGTACGCAGCGGGGAGACCAGTGAAAACTGAAAACCGGACACATATGTACCTTACCCATTATGGCCATATGGCCTGGGAACGCAGAAGAAGAAGAAGAAGTTCATGTACTGTGGACATAATACAATTGTTTAGACCAAATGAAGCGTGGAAGGTATACTTATTTGTATTGATATTTCAGCCAACAGCGCGATGGATGGAAGTTCAGTTTAACGTCGCGTATCGGCTTTCGCCATGTACGACGGGCTGAACAAACCAACCAGGGTATAAACAAAAATTTATGTTCCTGAATCAGTCTTAGCCAAAAGGCCGAGAAGCGATCAGGAAGTTTTGAAAATACCAACAGCGCGACAACGTCAGACCAATTATTTATAGTTCTTTTTTTGTCTAAATTGTTGGGTGGGTTTTTTGTACACGCACTTCTCCATCACATTGGGCTGATGAACCTAGTAAAGCGAAAACCAGTGTTGTCTGATGATACTGACTGATCATTCGTCAAACGTGTTCGAACGTATTCGACACCGCAATTATCTTTTTTTTTTTCATATTTCAGTCAACAAGCACGATAGTGTCAGACCAGTAGCTCTTAAAAAATTAAAAAATTAAAAATAAAAACTCTATCACATTGGGCTGACCAGTCGTTGTTATTGGATTGTGTCTTGTGCAAAACCAAAACGATTTCCTTTGTATTATGATGCATTGGCTGATTCAAGAATCTTGATACTTGAATCTAAAGCCAACATCAGTGTTGTCTGATGATACGGATTCATTATTCGTCAGACTTATTCGACACTGCAATTATCATTTCTTAAACAAATTAATGGAATATCCACTTACGTACCACACAAAAAAAATGATAAGTCTCGTTGCAATCTCTTAATCATTTATCTTAATATTTGTTAATAGGTTATCGACGAAGACAGAAAAAAGCTAACAACAAAAACAACAAACAAAAAACAAAAAGATTGCCTCCCTTGTGTTCGCGATGATAATAATAATAATAATAATAATAATAATAATATAATAATAATAACTTCGACGAAAATGGAGTTTTACATCCTCTTGGTCTGAATCAGACACATATGGGACATTTGTAAATACAGATATGGTGGGAACAATACTGGAGGCAATGCCCGGAGGCAGCACGGAACCAGTAAAGTCCCGATTTTTTGTATTA
>CM065700.1:34713682-34716182 GCA_017654935.2 Phymorhynchus buccinoides | reverse complement strand
CGTCACGTGTCAAAATCGTCGTTTTCACGTGTTTTCCCTTTGATAACTGGTACGAAATCCTAAGAAATCTTGCAAGCATAAGAGGGAATGTGGCACGTGACGTGTGGGGTCTTTAATATTTATCTGCTTCACGGCCGACTCACTGGCGCGTTTCGCCCGATCAGGACAACAGATCGAATTTTCTTCCACCTCTATTTAGCCCAGACTCGTCAATAATAATGATAGGATTGGGATAATCAGGATGAAATGACCAGCTAGTAGTGGGAACGAGAGAGTTGCATAGACCCTGCATCCCAGGAGACGTTATCCATCGTTGTGGAAGATCGGTTACTGACCAGTTACAGGGGCGGACCAAGTGATTCATAAGGGGGTAGGGGTCCACCAGGGGTCCAGGGAGTTGCATAAGTTCCGGGTTACAGGGCAATGCCCAGGGGGGGGGGGGGGGGGGGGGCGAAGTCCCCGGGAAATATTGTAGTGATTATTAACACAAAAGTCGAGTCATTTTCTTACTTTTCACCCTAGTATAAGGTACATATAGAGGGACGATGACGTTGCCTGAAACCCAGGACCCCCACCCTCCCAAGATCCGCCCCAAATTTAAGCGTGGTCAGGCACTTGCGTGTTGGTAGGTTAATGTGTGTACTCTTCTGTCAGAGATCGGACAATGTGTCGTCAGCTTTGTTGCCTGCTTTTGTTGTTGGACTTTGCTTACTTCGTGATTAGTCATCATTCGACGAGCATACATTTACAGAAGATGAACTTTGGAGCGTTACCATGGAGGAGGAAAGGAACGTTATTTCCAGGGATACAATGGTACTATTTCGAAAGGAATAAAGAAGGACCACAGCACGTCAAATTGGACACGTATCACCCGGAACTCAAATCATTCTCTGGAGAAAAAGGGGAAACAAACAAACAAGAGTTTACATTCTGTTAAGCTGGGGTTCTTTACTCAAATCATTCTCTGGAGAAAAAGGGGAAACAAACAAACAAGAGTTTACATTCTGTTAAGCTGGGGTTCTTTACTCAAATCATTCTCTGGAGAAAAAGGGGAAACAAACAAACAAGAGTTTACATTCTGTTAAGCTGGGGTTCTTTACTCAAATCATTCTCTGGAGAAAAAGGGGAAACAAACAAACAAGAGTTTACATTATGTTAAGCTGGGGTTCTTTTTTTCTCTGGAGAAAAAGGGGAAACAAACAAACCCTGTGTGAAAATCAAGAGTTTACATTCTGTTAACGTCTTTACTCCATTCTCTGGAACAGACACATCATGAAGAAAAAGGGGACAGTTAAGTAAATATAAAGATTCTGTTAAGTGGGGTTCTTTACTCAAATCCTTCTCTTAAGACAAAGGGGAAACAAACAAACAAGAGTTTACATTCTGTTAAGCTGGGGTTCTTTACTCAAATCATTCTCTGGAGAAAAAGGGGAAACAAACAAACAAGAGTTTACCTGGGGTTCTTTTTTTTCTTAAACCCCTGTGTGAAAAAGGCAGTGCAACACCAGTAAAGTCCCGTAATTTTTAACAATACTGATATGTGTGATAACCATTATAGAGACACATTTCTGTAACCCTACGATTATGCCTAAGCCAAAATATAGTAATCAAAAAAAAAGTACTAACAAAAGGTGTGTGTTTTTTCACGTGTAGAAAATGAATGATGAGACCTGCATCACTAAAAGATTCCAGATTGAGTTTTTATGTTCTGATCTTCGCCGGTTGCCGTTGTTGACGTCGCACAAACGAACGAAAATTGTGTTTTACGTCCTCTTGGTCTGAATCAGACACATATGGGACATTTGTAAATACAAATATGGTGGGAACAATACTGGAGGCAATGCCCGGAGGCAGTACGGAACCAGTAAAGTCCCGATTTTTTTATAATTAATACAGATAGGTGTAGCGGTAACCACGCCTTGATTAAACCTCATCGGCTATGGCACCGCTACAAGTATTTAGTAATGGCTTGGAGTCAAAACGGACTATCTTTAGATACTATCTTTAGATAGTCCATTGACGCATTATTGGATTTATTACAAAAACTAATAACTTGTATCAAACAATGACTGCAGAAATATAAAAAGGGGGGTTTGCTTTTTATATTTCATCAGTCTTTTTTTTATACAAGTTATTAGTTTTCGTAATAAGTTCAATAATATGTCAATGGACTATCTAAAGATAGTCCGTTTTGACTCCAAGCCATCGAAATGTCTTCTCTTACTTCATTGTTTTACAGCAATATGCAGATAAAATGGAAACGACGCGGAGAAAGACACTGGACAACTTTATTTGACAAGGATAAAGATTTTTAGAAAGAGACAAAGACAAGAAGAATGAGGAGGATGAGTAAAGTATGAAAGGAGGAAGGAGGATGGGGGGAGTGATGTTTCATGTTATACATATTTGCATTGTTAAAACTTCGGGACTTTAATGGTGGTGCACTGCCTCCGGGCATTGCCTCCAGGATCGTTCCCACCGTCTTTATGTCCCATAATAT
>CM065700.1:34703682-34708682 GCA_017654935.2 Phymorhynchus buccinoides | reverse complement strand
TTCCTTGGTCCACCCAACAAAGATGTAAATAATGATGCATAGATTACTGTGAGGGAGTTACTATAATATAAAAACGAGGACAAAGAATGAGAAGAAGAAGGAGGAGGTGGAGGAGGAATGGAGGGGAGGGGGCAGAATGAAGAGAAGATTAAAAATAAATCTCTCAAGTTTTCCTTCCACCACCCAACAAACATAGATGGAAATGGTGATGCATGGACGGGTGGGAAGGAGGAAAAGGAGAAGGAAGAAGAAGAACGGGATGAGGAGGAAGGGAGGGAGGGCAGAAGAAGATCACGCGAAAGAAAAAAACCAACAACTTGTGTTTTCCTTGGTCCATCGAACAAGGATTAACTGATGAAGACTGGACGAGACGGGTGAATGAAAAGGAGGAGGAGGGAGGAAAAGAAGGAAGAGAAGAAGAAGAGAAGAAGAAGTGGAGAAGCTGCAACAACATTAAGAAAAGACGAATAACTCGAATACCGCATACAAACAAAAAGTAGAAGAAGAACAAGTGCAACGCCGAGCGGCTGCAAAGTCCCCTCGCAGCATCGCCGAGCTACTCCGAAATCGGAATGTGTCGGCTGTACACATACATAAACACGCATCAAAACAGCACGTAAATACATAAAAAGGCATCAAAACAGCACGTAACTGAATAGGTTTTTTTTAATATATATATAGCCTTGGGGTTCGGACCCGTGATTTGAGCGCGCGCGATCATGCGCACACGAGCGCACAGAAAAAATTCATGACAACTGTGTTATAGACCATTCATCAAGAAATGTTGTGGGGAAAAAAACTGCATTAAAATACATGCAAAAAAACTTCGCGAGATATTAGCGATGATGTGTTTCGGGGTTTGAACCCCGTAACTGGCGCGACCTTGACATTAATGTAAAACTACATACATCAGTGGATAGCTTGCATCTTGGCGAACTAGTATACCAAATTTGATGATGATAGACTGAAGTAGTTTTTGAGAAAAACGGACGAATAGCCGGACGGACGGAGGCACGCCGGACGGACGGACGGACACCGGACGGACGGACCAGACAAAAACAATAGCTCCCCGAACCTTCGGCTCGGGGACTAATTAGGAGGAAGGAAGACGAGGAAGAGGAAGGGAGGAGGACGAGCGGAATTACGAGAAGAACGAATAGCTCGAAGAACGCAAGATCGAAAATAGAAAAGAAGCGAGGAAAAAAAGAAGAAGGAAACGTTGGTTGTTTTAACAGGAAAGAAAGTTTAATCTCCCCTTCCCGAAATCTTTAATTATCGATTTGCCTTAATATCATCTCCCATCCTCATTGTTTCTGTGAACGAAAATTTGACCAATGGCAATCGTTATTTTCTCAATATAATAAGCCTACCCTGAGTGTATGTGTTAGAAATCCACGAATGAAGAAAAAAAAAAAAAAAAGAAGAAGGAAGAAAAGAAAGAGAAAAAGAAAAAAAGGAAAAAAAAGAAGAGGGCGTTGGGTACCCGAGCATTGAACCAAAGGTATGTTCTGCCCTGATTAGAATCCTATTCAGCTGGGAGATGACTGGAAACCCTATTAGTTCGGCTACCACTCGATTGCGCAAACAGCTATTTAAAAATCACTGGATTGCGTCTCTCCAGGGCGTTGCGCTTGGTTTCCGCGATTGATGGATCTTTAAAATGTAATCTTCAGATACCTATCAAATAAACAAAACAACTAGAAACGTTATTTAAATATTGGTATTGATATTTGGTGCTTAATAGTCACAGAGGCGTCACTGTGAAATTCGGGTTGCTCCCACCTGGAGAGCGCGTCGCAGCCAGAGGCGCGCCAACCATTATTATAAAAATGTTTTTTTGCATCCGATTTTTTTGTAACTGATGAGGAAGGAAAGGTGGGTGGGTAAATATTGACCAAACGACTTTTTCGTTGCCACTGGGTTTAACGTGTGCTAAGTGCATGGGCACATGGGACCTCGGTTTATCGTCTCATCCGAAAGACTCCACGTTCAGACCGTAAGGCCTAGTGCAAAGGGAGAGGGAAAATACCCTGTACCCAGGTTCGAACTCGGGTTTATTTGACACGAGGCGAACGCGTTACCTCTGTGCCACTCTGCACCTTCTGTTTCATTGCGCACCTTCGTATGGGATGCTAGCTCTATCTTCTGAATCAGAAATCTCAATTTATGCCAGAAATACCATGATGTCTATTTTGTCTCAGTCATGAACCATTTCAACCATGTCGACGGGCGCAATTGATGACTATAACCTGGTGGTGGGTGGATGCCTCGTGCCTCCATAGGGGGAGCTGGACGAGACCCCGCTCCCTCCACCAGTCTCTCCCCGTGGGGATACCGAGGTGTGGGGGGGGGGGGGGGGTCTTTCGTAAAAATAGTTCCCCCACTTTCTGGAAGTTCTGTGCTTGTAACTTCCTCTAATCTGCCACTCTATTTGACTCTGCCTTTCCCCTTTGCTTTCTATCATCTACTATCTTTCTGACTTTTTTTTTATAAAACAAAAAAGCTTCCAAATAATTGTTCTCCCTTGAGCTCCTCCGAAATCAGAATGTGTCGGCTGTACGCAGCGGGGAGACCAGTGAAAACTGAAAACTGGACACATGCGTACCTTACCCATTATGGCCATATGGCCTGGGAACGCAGAAGAAGAAGAAGAAGAAGAATATGGCTGTAACGGGCGCAATTGATGACAATAACGGGCGCAATTGACACGGGCGCAAGTAAGCATAGGGGTAATTAGAAGAGGCGCAATTGAGATGCACCAATTAGTTAATGTTAGACACAGAGTAACAATGAGCAAGGATGAGGGAAGGGCGGGAGTTATATAGCATTGTGACCCCGTCTCTATGTGCTCCCATTTCCGTCTCTATGAGTCCCCGTCTCTCTGTGTCCAAGTCTCCATATGTCACCGGGTCTGTGTGTCCCCGTTTCTATACGTCTCCGTCTCTGTGTCCCCATCCCTATATGTCTCCGTCTCTATGTGTTCCAGTCTCCATATGTTCCCGTGCCTGTGTGTCCCCAGTCTCTATGTAGCCCCGTCTCTCTGTGTCCCCGTCTCTATATGCATCCATCTCTATGTGTCCCTGTCTCTGTGTTTCTCTGTCTCCTGTGTGTTCCCGTCTCCATATGCATCCGTCTCTATGTGTTCCTGTCTCTGTGTGTCCCCGTCTCTGCATGCATCCGTCTCTATGTATCCCCGTCTCTCTCTGTCCCATGTATCCATCTCTATGTGTCCCCGTCTCTGTGTTTCTCCGTCCCTGTGTGCCCCCGTCTCTGTATGTCCCCATTTCTATTATGTCCCCGTCTCTCTGTGTCCCCGTCTCTATATGTCCCCGTCTCTCTGTGTCCCCGTCTCTATATGTCTTCGTCTCTATATGTCTCCGTCTCTATATGTCTCCGTCTCTGTATGTCTCCGTCTCTATATGTCTCCGTCTCTATATGTCTCCGTCTCTGTATGTCCCCGTCTCTATATGTCTCCGTCTCTGTATGTCCCCGTCTCTCTGTGTCCCCGTCTCTATATGTCTCCGTCTCTATATGTCTCCGTCTCTATATGTCTCCGTCTCTGTATGTCCCCGTCTCTCTGTGTCCCCGTCTCTATATGTCTCCGTCTCTATGTGTCCCCGTCTCTATATGTCTCCGTCTCTGTATGTCCCCGTCTCTATATGTCTCCGTCTCTATATGTCTCCGTCTCTGTATGTCCCCGTCTCTATGTGTCCCCGTCTCTATATGTCTCCGTCTCTATATGTCCCCGTCTCTGTATGTCCCCGTCTCTCTATGTGTCCCCGTCTCTATATGTCTCCGTCTCTATATGTCCCCGTCTCTATATGTCTCCGTCTCTATTATGTCCCCGTCTCTATATGTCCCCGTCTCTATATGTCTCCGTCTCTATGTGTCCCCGTCTCTATATGTCTCCGTCTCTATATGTCTCCGTCTCTATATGTCCCCGTCTCTATGTGTCCCCGTCTCTATATGTCTCCGTCTCTATGTGTCCCCGTCTCTATATGTCTCCGTCTCTATATGTCCCCGTCTCTATGTGTCCCCGTCTCTATATGTCTCCGTCTCTATATGTCCCCGTCTCTATATGTCTCCGTCTCTGTATGTCCCCGTCTCTATATGTCTCCGTCTCTATATGTCTCCGTCTCTATGTGTCCCCGTCTCTATATGTCTCCGTCTCTGTATGTCCCCGTCTCTCTGTGTCCCCGTCTCTATATGTCTCCGTCTCTATATGTATCCATCTCTATATGTCCCCGTCCCTGTGTGTTCCCGTCTCAGTATGTCTCCGTCTCTCTGTGTCCCCGTCTTTACATGTCCCCATGTCTATGTGTTCCTGTCTCTCTATGTGTCACCCGTCTTCTATCTATCCGTCTCTTCGTTTATCCTAAAACTTAACCCTATCCCTAAGCCTATCCCGAACCCACACGCTAACCTTAACAGCTAACTACCTATCCCTAACCCATGCTCTAATCTCGGGGGACGCATAGAGACGGGGACATTACATAGCGGCGGGGACATATTGACGCGGACACATAGAGACAAGGGGCATATTATACAGACGGGGACATTGCATAGATACGGGGACACAATGACGCGGACACATAGAGACAAGGGACATATTATAGAGACGGGGACATTACATAGATACGGGGGACATATACAGACGGGGACATTACATAGATACGGGGACAGAATGACGCGGACACATAGAGACGTGGGACATTATTATAGAGACGGGGACATTATTACATAGAGACATAAGTAAATGGGACATGACGCGGACACATAGAGACGTGGGACATTATTATAGAGACGGGGACATAGAGACGCGGACACATAGAGACGTGGGACATTATTATAGAGACGGGGACATTATTACATAGAGACGGGGGACATATACAGACGGGGACATCACATAGATACGGGGACACAATGACGCGGACACATAGAGACGGGGGACATTATTATAGAGACGGGGACATTATTACATAGAGACGGGGGACATATAC
>CM065700.1:34688682-34696182 GCA_017654935.2 Phymorhynchus buccinoides | reverse complement strand
AAAATCATTTGTCAATCACAAACTTAGCCAGTAAGAACCTGACACGTCCAATAATAATAATAACAATAACAATAATAGTAATAATAATAATAATAATATAATAATAATAATAAATAAATAAATACGCTTAAACAAAAGAACAATGGTTTTGTGTTGACTGATATGAATGCATACTGGGGTTGCTTTTCTTTTTTCTTTTTCTTTTCTCTTTTTTTTTTAAAATTAAGTAGCGGCGTAATTATCTCCGAAGCGTCTATCGTCTAGTAGGAAACATTAGTATATCGACATTTTGACAGTGCATGAAACAGCAGCGAGCGTTCCCGCCTCCCTCATCCCTCCCTCCGCCTACTCACACGATCTCAACATGACACGCACACACAGAAACTGTCGCCAATTGTCATTCAACGTCACCCCTTCCACCTTAATGAAAGGGGCACCCTGATGGATGAGGTTTGTTTGTTGTTGTTGCTACAAGAAACACGTCGAGATCGCCAAGAAAACACCCTTTACAGAGATCGCAACACTCTGGTTTCCTAGAAATCAAACCGTCAAATCGGCGATTCATCACGGAGGTGCTGGAAGTCAAATTCTGGTAAAGGTAAAGATGCGCCCCCCCCCCCCCCCCCCCCCCTTTCTCCATTTCTCGATTATATTTGGTTTAATCAAATCTTTATTCATTTGAAAAGATCAAACAGAAAGACAATTAGAGCAACAACAAGCTCGAAGCTTATACCGTGCTCCTTAAATTAACATCATAGTTGCACAATTGATTGGAACAGATGGAGACTGCATTTAAACCAAGTAATATAATGATAAACAAAATTAAAGGTATTGTTAATCAATATCATTTAGAAAGTTATCACAACCATGAATACAAAAGAAGAGTTTAAGAGTGAACAAAATAATAATAATAAAAAAATAAATAATAATAATAATAATAATAATAATAATAATAATAATAATATTCTATTTCTACAATACAAGCCTTTTTATATTAAAAAAAATTGGTACAGTTTTATTAAACGAAAGGAGTTTCGCTCACAACAAAGGAAATATCTCCTTTTTCTTTTTTACTGCACTACAAAATAAAATAAAAAGCTTCAACCACACTCTCACTCTCAGTGGCCTCCACCCACCCCGTTCAAAATGGCTTCTCTCTCTCTCTCCGGTAACTCCGCCAAGGAGGAATCGCCGTTTTGACGGTTTGATTTCTAGGAAACCAGAGCAAAGCGGAGTGTTCCGATCCTTGAAAAAGGCTGTCTTTCTGGTGATCGCGACGTGTTTCTTCCATATTAAACTCATCCGTCAGGTTGCTCCTTTTAATATCGTCTTGCCCGTTTCTGAAATGCGACTGACAACAAACAACTCGTGTAGAATGTCCGTTCTTTCTTTCTTTCTTTCTTTCTTTCTTTTCCTTTCTTCCTTTCTCTTCATTTATGTCTTTTTCCTTCCCTCTTCTTTTCTTTCTTTCTTTCTTTCTTCATTCATTTTTTCTTCTTCTTTCCTTCTTTTTATTCTTTCTTTCTTCCTTTCTCTTCATTTATGTCTTTTTCCTTCCCTCTTTTATTCTTTCTTTCTTTCTTTCTTTCTTTCGTCCTTTCTTTTTTATCTTCTTTCTTCCTTTCTTTCTTTCCTTCTTTCTTTCTTTCTTTCTTCCTTTCTCTTCATTTATGTCTTTTTCCTTCCCTCTTTTATTCTTTCTTTCTTTCTTTATCTTTCTTTCTCCTTTCCTTTCTCTTCATTTTTGTCTTTTTTCTTCCCTCTTTTTTTCTTTCTTTCTTTCTTTCTTCCTTTTTTCATTTATTCTTTTTTTCTTTCTTTTCTTTCTTTCTTTCTTCCTTTCTCTTCATTTATGTCTTTTTCTTTCCCTCTTTTCTTTCTTTCTTTCTTTCTTCCTTTCTTCCTTCTTTCTTTCTTTCATTTCCTTCTTTCTTCTTTTTCTTTCTTTCTTTCTTTCTTCTCTTCCTTTCTCTTTATTTATGTCTTTTTCTTTTCTTTCTTTTTTATTCTTTCTTTCTTTCTTTCTTTCTTCCTTTCTCTTCATTTATGTCTTTTTCCTTCCCTCTTTTATTCTTTCTTTCTTTCTTTCTTTCTTTCTTTTTTTTTTTTCTTTCCTTTCTCTCTTTCTTTTTCTTTCTTTTTCTTTCTTTCTTTCTTCCTTTCTCTTCATTTATGTCTTTTTCCTTCCCTCTTCTTTTCTTTCTTTCTTTTTCTTTCGTTCTTTCTTTATTCTTTTCTTCATTTATTTCTTTCCTTCCTCTTCTTTTCTTTCTTTCTTTCTTTCTTTCTTTCTTCCTTTTCTCTTCATTTATGTCTTTTTCCTTCCCTTCTCTTTTCTTTCTTTCTTTCTTTCTTTCTTCCTTTCTCTTCATTTATGTCTTTTTCTTTCTGTCTTTTATTCTTTTTCTTTCTTTCTTTCTTCCTTTCTCTTCATTTATGTCTTTTTCCTTCCCTCTTCTTTTCTTTCTTCTTTCATCTTTCTTTCTTTCTTTCTTTCTTCCTTTTCTTCTTTTATGTCTCTTTCTTTCCCTCTTTTATTCTTTCTTTCTTTTCCTTTCTCTTCATTTATGTCTTTTTCCTTCTTCTCTTTTCTTTCTTTCTTCTTTCTTTCTTTCTTTCTTTCTTCCTTTCTCTCCCTTTCTTTCTTTTCCCTTCCCTCTTTTATTCTTTCTTTCTTTCTTTCTTTCTTTCTTTCTTTCTTTTCTTCATTTATTTCTTTTTCTTTCCCTCTTTTATTCTTTCTTTCTTTCTTTCTTTCTTCCTTTCTCTCTTCATTTATGTCTTTTTCCTTCCCTCCTTTCTTTCTTTCTTTCTTTCTTTTTTCTTCCTTTCTCTCATTTATGTCTCTTTTTCCTTCCCTCTTCTTTTCTTTCTTTCTTTCTTTCTTTCTTCCTTTCTCTTCCTTTATGTCTTTTTCTTTCCCTCTTTTATTCTTTCATTCTTTCTTTCTTTCTTCCTTTTTCTTCATTTTCTCTTTTTCCTTCCTTTCTTTCTTTTTCTTTCTTTCTTTCTTTCATTTATTCTTTTTCCTTCCTCTTCTTTTCTTTTCTTTTTTTTTCTTTCTTTCTTCCTTCTTCTTTTTATGTTTTTCTTCTTTCTTTCTTTTTCTTTCTTTCTTTCTTTCTTCCTTCCTTCCTTCTTTTTTTCCTTCTCTTTTTTCTTTCTTTCTTTCGTTTTCTTTCTTCCTTTCTTCATTTCTTTTTTCCTTTTCTTCTTCTTCTTTCTTTTCTTTCTTTCTTTCTTCTTTCTCTTCATTTATGTCTTTTTCTTTCCCTCTTTTTTTCTTTCTTTCTTTCTTTCTTTCTTCCTTTCTCTTCATTTATGTCTTTTTCCTTCCCTCTTTTCTTTCTTTCTTTCTTTCTTTCTTTCTTCCTTTTTCTCTTCATTTCTTTTCTTTTTTCTTTCTTTCTTTTTCTTTCTTTCTTTCTTTCTTTTCCTTCTTCTTTTCTTTCTTTTTCTTTCTTTCTTCTTTCTTCTTTCTTTTCTTTGTTTCTTTCTTCCTTTCTCTTCATTTATGTCTTTTTCTTTCCCTCTTCTTTTTCTTTCTTTCTTTCTTTCTTTCTTCCTTTCTTTTCATTCCTTCTTTCTTTCTTTCTTTTCTTCTTTCTTTCTTTCTTTCTTTTCTTCCTTTCTCTTCATTTATGTCTTTTTCCTTCCCTCTTTTATTCTTTCTTTCTTCCTTTCTTTCCTTTCTCCCTTCTCTCTTTCTTTCTTTCTTTCTCTTCTTTTCTTCTTTTCTTTGTTTCTTTCTTCCTTTCTCTTCATTTATGTCTTTTTCTTTCTTTCTTTTTTTCTTTCTTTCTTTCTTTCTTTCTTCCTTTCTCTTCATTTATGTCTTTTTCTTTCCCTCTTTTTTTCTTTCTTTCTTTCTTTCTTTCTTCCTTTCTTTCCTTTCTTCTTTTTTCTTCTTTTTCTTTCCTTCTTTCTTTCTTTCTTTCTTTCTTCCTTTCTCTTCATTTATGTCTTTTTTCCTTCCTCTTTTATCTCTTTCTTTCTTTCTTTCTTTCTTCCTTTTCTTCGTCTTTATTCCTTTTTTCTTCCTTTCTTTCTTTCTTTTTCTTCCTTTCTTTCTTCCTTTTTCATTTATTCTTTTTCCTTTCTTTTATTCTTTCTTTCTTCTTTTCTTCCTTTCTTCCTTTCTTTCTCTGTTTATTTCTTCCCTTTTCTTCCCTTTTTTTTCTTTCTTTCTTTCTTTCTTTTTTTTCTTCTTTCTATTCTTTTTCTTTCTTTCTTTCTTCTTTCTCTTCATTTATGTCTTTTTCTTCCCTCTCTTTTAATTCTTTCTTTCTTTCTTTCTTTTTTTCTTTCTTCCTTTCTCTTCATTTATGTCTTTTTCCTTCCCTCTTCTTTTCTTTCTCTCTTTCTTCTCTTCATTTTCTCTTTTTCCTTCCCCTCCTTTTTTCTTTCCTTCTCTTTCTTATTATTTCTTTTTTTCTTCCCTTTTCTTTTTTTTTCTTTCTTTCTTTCGTTTCTTTCTTTCTTTCTTTCGTTTTATTTATGTCTTTTTCTTTCTTTTCTTTCTTTCTTTCTTCTTCTTTCTCTTTCATTTTTCTTTTTCCTTCCCTCTTTTATTTTCTTTCTTTCTTTTGTCCTTCTTTCTTTCTTCTTTTCTCTTCATTTATGTCTTTTTCCTTCCCTCTTTTATTCTTTCTTTCTTCCTTTCTCTTCATTTATGTCTTTTTCCTTCCCTCTTTTATTCTTTCTTTCTTTCTTTTCTTTCTTCCTTTCTCTTCATTTATGTCTTTTTCCTTCCCTCTTTTATTCTTTCTTTCTTTCTTTCTTTCTTTCTGTCATCCTTCACAATTTCACAAGATATCGCAAAATGATTCAGCGAATTTTCCTCTTCCCGATAGTTCCTTCCAATGCCGTAGGGGAAGCGTCAACCTTTTCAAACCTGTCATTCTTTGATACATACTTGTATTTTTGTTATTTTCTTAGATTTTTTTTTCTTCTTCTTCTTCTCAGAAATAAAGCGGTTTTTCGTTTTCCTAGGTGGGTTTTTTTTTTCTCTCCCCAGAGTCTTATGACGCTGTTTCTGTGACATACAAATGGAATCCTAAAGTAAATCATTATGATCGCTTTTTAATTACCTGTTTCTAAGGCATTGTCGCCATCGAGTAAAACCCACAATTTAAACAAAAAAACAAACAAACGATTAATGGCAAATGGCAGGAAAAAAAAGTATTTTAAATTTCACAATTATAAACACAAAAAAACACATTTTAAACAATGCAACAAATGACTAATGGTGATGACAAAAAAAAAATAATATTTTTTTAATCACATACACACACACAAAAACAATATGTTGGGTAGAAGTCAAACGTTTCTACTCATAAACCACATTAGATGTAGTCATAATGCTACTAAATGTTAAATCTTAGTTGCGAAGGTGTGCCAAAACGTAGGGCCATACTGTGTGTGTATACCTTACAAACGTCAATGAGAGTGTCCAAATCAGATTCAGTTTTAAGTTAAACTCAAAATCTCATTTTGCTGTGTTTTTTCAAGTGACGGGATTAGATCTTTGTTTTGTTTTATAAGTTTGTTGCATTCAGGGGTAATGAAGTAATTTACTTGCTTTAATTAACCTAGGCCAAATACAGATTTGAAAACTATGAACAGAAACCAGAAACCAGTGTCACAAGTTAAATTTTTTAAAAACGCAATCAAACTAGTTCAAATTATTTAAATTCCTTCCTTTAACTTCAACAATAGAAACGTAAACCAATGCGCCGACTAATGTATTTTATCATTGATGCATAATACAACTAGGCCTATTCTTTCTGAAATCTATACACGTTTTCCGTTTGTCTCCATGATTAGAAATATACAGAACCTACACTGAAAAAACAAGAACAAAAAACGACATTTGAATCTTCATTTCAGTCCACAAAATGTGCAGACATGTAAGGGAAAAGAAAACAGCAAAAGATAACGAATCTAAAATGAAACGAAAAGAAAGCTGTTCTACCTTTCTTCTCTTCTTCTTCTTCTTCTTCTTTGGCGTCGATCGCTCAGTTTCCTGTCAATTACGAGCGCAGATGCGTCATGCTGCCGTTATGCGCCTAACTAAGAAATAGTTAGGCCCAGCAATTATTATTCATAAAAGAGAAGGCCAAAGAAAATACTCAAAGAGTGTTCATAGAAATCACTGAGAGAGGGGGGGGGGGGGGGGGGGGGGGTGTTGGAGAAAACGGAAAGTCAAAAGGAGTCAAAAATATCTACGAATACCTGCAGATACGAACTTGTAACATCATCAACAACATTAAGATGATTGGGGGGGGGAGAGGGGGGGGGGGGAGGTAATTAGAAAAGGGGGGGGGGTGCAAAAACTGACAAGATCAAAAGAAAACAAGGAAAATATCTACGAATACCTGCATTGATACGGCTGGGGGGGGGGGGGTACGTCAAGAAACAACATTAAGATGATAATTGTGGGGGGGGGGGGGGGGGGGGGGGGGGGGGGGGGTGGGGGGGGGAGAGGGGGGGGGGGGGGGGGGGGGGGGGGGGGGGGGGAGGTAATTAGAAAGCGCAGTACATAAAGCAGCAATATCTAAAACGAAAATACAAGGTTTTTATCTTTTTATTTTTTTCGATGGCTTAGAGTCAAAACGGACTATCTTTAGATAGTCCATTGACTTATTATTGATATTATTGCAAAAAACTAAGAACTTGTACTAAAAAAAGACTTCAACAAAAATTAATAACGCAAAAATGGGGATTATGCTTTTTTTTTATATTTCTGCAGTCTTTTCTTGAAACAAGTTATTAGTTTTCACAATAATATGTTCAATAATACGTCAATGGACTATCTAAAGATAGTCCGCTTTGACTCCAAGCCATCGTAATTTGTTAACCTTACTGTTCACAATCATTACTGTTCACCGTTCGCACAATCATGTTGACATCCCCCCCCCCCCCCAACCCCCCCCCCCCCCCCCCCCCCCAACCTTGCCCTAGTCTCCCTCCCTTCTCCTCTCTTTACATCCCTTCTTATTTCTTGTTTTAAAATAACTGTCTAAGCTACAGCGTGATAACGCTGGATCAAGCCGCTACGCAGCAGCAGCATTTTGAGCTTCGGTGACCTTGACCTTTGACCAATGACCTTCATCTTCGAACTTGGCCTAGATATCATAATGACCTATCCGCACGCAGGATTAGAGGATCCTCCGTTTAAACGCTATCGCGGTGGCATAGTCAGTTCAGTCAGCCATGAACAGACACTGGTGAAAACATTAATCAGGTTCTCGGCTGGTTAATTATATTATATTTTTGTTGTCGAAAACAGAATCAAGAAGAAAACGTTGATTGTGTAGGCCTATGTTGTGCATACCTTCAAAGACCCCCCACGTCACGTGTCACATTCCCTCTTATGCTAGGAAGATGTCTTAAGATTTCTTACCAGCTCTAAGAGGGAAAACACGTGAAAACCGTGATTTTGACACGTGACGTGGTGGGTCTTTAACACACACACACACACACACACACACACGCACA
>CM065700.1:34668682-34671182 GCA_017654935.2 Phymorhynchus buccinoides | reverse complement strand
CACACACACACACTCACCTTCCCGACTTGGTGATGACCATCTCGGACTGAAGCTTGTGGAACTTCTGCCACAGGTCCTTGGCCTCCAGGTCCACCTGGGGATCGTCGTCCACGTCAGGATCGTTGCCCTCCCCCACCCCCACCACCACCCCTCCACCACCACCACCACCACCACGCCCTCCTAGCGGTCCTCCTCGGAGTGGGCCCCCGGGCCCTACCAAGAAATCCCCGGGGGTCAGACCCCCCCCTACACCCCCACCCCGGCTTCCGGCCAGGGCGCTGTGGAGTTTGGGTAGAAACGGGGAAGGGAGGCCGTGGTGGGGGTGGTGGTGGGGGTGGTGGGGGAGGTGCAGACCCGGGAGGTAAGGGTGGGGAGAGAGGAGGGACCCTGCTGCTGCCGCTGCTGCTGCGGCGGCGGCGTAGTCCGAGGGTCTGGGAAGGAAGAAAGGTGTGAATGCCATGGGTGATGGGTTGGAGTTTTGGGGGTGTGGGTGAGTGAGGGGGGGGGGAGTTGACTGAATCTTAATTGATGTGGGGGTTTTTTGTTCTCCTTTTGTTGCCTGTTTTTGTGTGGGTTTTTTTCTCCTTTTGCTATATTTGCTGTTTCCTGATTTGTCTATGTTGATAAAGACGCATTCGCCAGAAATATCCAGTAGTTTTGTTTTGTCTCTTGTGAATAAAATAACGTCACTTTACACTTGTGTAGTAGTTTCTTTGTTGTATCTTTAATTGATTTGTTTTTGTTTTGTTTCACCTGAGGAATGGGTGGTTGGGTGGGAGTGGAGTGAGAGCGGGAGTCTGTGGTGGTGGTGGTGGTATGGTTGTTCGATTGTTATACTCCTTGCCAGCTAGGGAGGTAGGTTGGTTGGTTGGTTGGTTGGTTGGGTGGGTGGTGTCTTCACGTCTTCACATGAGCTGTCGCTGGGTCGATATCTTTTGTAAGAGTTTTCTCTCTCTTTTTTTAGTTGTGCCATTCATCATGATGGTAATGTTTCGATTGTTGTTTTCTTTGCCTTCTTTTTTGGCCAACAGTTTTAACTTTTGGATGTGGGTTTTTTCTCTCTCTTATTTGGCTCTTTCTTTTATTTATTTCCTTGTTGCTATGAAGCGTGGTCTATATATAGTGGATATTCCAGCAAGTTTCAATAATTATTGTTCCAAAGAAGTTCATTAGGCCCAGTTTAAAGGCAGACTGCATTTCGAACGTGGAAGCGTGCCTTCTGCTGTCATAGTTTATCCTAGGTGCATTATTTTGTCTATCCATCTTCCAGCATAGTATTGAACCGAAAATAAAGCACGTAGACCAATTCCAATTCCTATGTTGTTGGGGTTGTTTGCTCTCCAATGTGTTGTTTGCTGGAACTTTTCCTCACTGCGTTTTTGTTTTCAGTTTGATACAAGTCCCTAATGGCGAAACAATTTCAAAAATTCAACGAAGTTGTTTTACTGAATAGTTTTAACAAAACGGCCCCTTTTACAGAGCGATTGCAGGTAGATCATTGTGTTGATCTTTTTTCTCTTCTTCTTGTTCTTTCACATAAGGCTGATCCTCAAAGTAGGAGCCAGATTGGTCAACATAGTGACAGTGGGACCTCAAGAGAAGGAGAAGAAATTTCCTTCAGTGTAAAAAAAATGTCGTCGATGTTATCCAAAACTTTCTCCCAAAGCCACACAAACAAATCTATCGCTTGAACACCCGTGAGAAGTATTATATTAGCATGTCCGCTTGACATAACTCAATCCGAAAAGATACCATTCCAAAAGACGACACCACCGCAAGGGATTACGTTAAAACCACCATGGAAGAATTAAACCTTCACTTCTACCATTTCACAACACGGACAGCCCACAGCGGGAGGGGGGTAAGATAAGCAGACGACAGACGTACGCACACCGGGAGTCGCATTTCAAAGCTTTTGTCAAAATGAAGCGACGAGAAAACGGCCGAAACATTCCCCTCCCAAAACACAGTACACCTCCCACTAACAAACAACTCACGATCACTCGCTCCTCACGCCATCAAAAAAGGTCACAGAAAGTAAAAGCCAAGTGAGTAGAAAGTGTCGTCTGCTCGACAAGTGGACGAACGAAAGGGAGAGAATCCACGGAGCGAAAGAAGTCAGTTGCGCAGAAGACAAGCAAGAAGAAGCGAGCAGACGATTTGTGCACAGTGAATCCGTTGAGATTGGAGGGCGGCGATGAGTGAGTGAGTGAATAGAATAGCGGGCCGTACCGCAAACTGGATGGATGGAAGGAAGGAGGGAGGGAGGGAGGGAATGATAAGGGAGGGGGGGAGAAAGGAAAGCGTCGCAGTAGTAACGAGAAGGAGAATAAAAGTGATGAGAGGTCATTAGGCGAGGAGGCACGCTATTGGCTGTGTCTGTATGTGTCTGTGTGTGTTTGTGGGGAAACGAAAGAGCTTGCTCTGCTACCAGTAGCTACATCCAGCAAGAGATTTCTCTCTCTCTCTCTGTCTCTGTGGTTGTATTGTCAGCATCAAT
>CM065700.1:34651182-34661182 GCA_017654935.2 Phymorhynchus buccinoides | reverse complement strand
ATCTTGAGACATTCATTAGTAGGGGCCGTGAGTAAGGTGAGAGTTGCTTAGTAAAACATGGTCAACACTAATGGAAAAGCATGGTACAGCTTTTAATCTTTGGCGGAAAACTGTGACTCTACTCAAACTGTGATTGATTTTCAATCAAATTCGTTTAAAACCCTTTCATCGGCACTGTCGCCTCTTGGCACCACAATGATGTAACACCGTCCCAGGTCACTTAAAGGCATCAAATGAGGGTCTGGTTCTCCAGTGACATTATGTTCTTAATTTTGGGAGTTAGTTAATGAGAGGCCTTATGTTATGCATGTCACAGGGGAATCCCCAAATATCGCACACAGAATCTGTTCTCTGGCCAGGTAATTTTCCTCTAGCAGTGAAGGGGTTAATTTTAAAACCCTTTCAACGCCAGCCATTTTTTCAAACTAAACTTTCGTTTGAAAAAAAAGTTTAGTTTGAAAAAATGGCTGGCGTTGAAAGGGTTTTAAAATTAACCCCTTCACTGCTAGAGGAAAATTGAGAAACTATCGATTTTCTCATCCTAAAATTTAAAAGAAACATTTTAGACTCAATCTGAGACAATGGTCTAGAGATATATCTTTCTTACTGAGCACGTCATAAGCTTTTCTTGTTGCTGCTTCAGTTAAGTCGTTGTTGTTGTTGTTATTGATGTTTCTTTTGAAAATAAAACATTTCAACTGCTTCAGTTAAGTCGTTGTTGTTGTTGTTATTGATGTTTCTTTTGAAAATAAAACATTTCAACTGCTTCAGTTAAGTCGTTGTTGTTGTTATTGATGTTTCTTTTGAACATAAAACATTTCAACCAGATATATCTTTTTTGTCTTGTTTAGACCAAAAACCATCACTCCAGGGCTATGACATCAGACGTTATGACATCATCAATGACATCATCCGTGACGAACGCTGTGAAGAGGTTAAACCCAATCCCTTTGGTTGGCCTTTTCGAGGGGGCGAAACCTTCCAGAACGCCAGTTATCCTCAAATCCCCCCCCACCCCCACCCCCACCCCCCCCCAACCCCCAACCCCCGTAAAACAACAACAACACGTGCAACGCCGAGCGGCTGCAAAGTCCCCTCGCAGCATCGCCGAGCTACTCCGAAATCGGAATGGCGTAAATTTGACCTTAATGTAAAACTAAGTACATCAGTGGATAGCTGGCGTCTTGTGCAACAAGTATACCAAATTTGACGATAATAGACTGAATAGTTTTTGATATATAGCCTTGGGGTTCGAGCTACTCCGAAATCGGAATATGTCGGCTGTACACATACATAAAAATGCATCAAAACAGCACGTAACTACATAAAAACGCATCAAAACAGCACGTAACTGATAGTTTTTTGTTTGTGGCTCAAGCCACAAACCTATAACTCACTTTGTCGGTCGGTCGGTCGGTCTGTCTGTCTGTCTGTCTGTCTGTCTGTCTGTCTGTCGGTCGGTCCAAAATTGTCGCACATTTTGACAAAATTGTCGCACTTCAAATCGAGGCTACACTTCAAATTGAGGCCGCTCTTTAAAATGATGTATTTTAAAAGCGTACAAAATAATAAACATACGTAATACAGACACTACAACAGACACGACGAGTATGCGGTGCTTCTTTTGATGAGTATAAGTAGGATACATAGTTTTAAATGTTTTCTAAAAGATATAAAAAGTTACGAAATGGTGCAGAGATAACATTCTGGTTTACAGAATAAAATTATTGAAAAGCCAGGGGAGGTGACTCATGATTGGAGTGGTAAAAATAGACCGCGTGCCACATACTATTGCCCATATTTCCACAATAAACAAATTGTAGCCCACCTGTCAAGAACCAGAATAGGGGCTACCTATTCTGCTATGTGGGAGTCCTGTTCAGAAAGGACAGATAGGCTAATGTACAGTCGGGCTGTGGTGGTGGTAATATCTTGATTATTCATGGGGACTTTTTTGGTACTGCAGTACCTCCAGGATCGTCCCATTTACTTATATCAAAGACTCTAAAAGGGTAAGATGGACTACTTAATAGTTACGGCGAGCCGGGCTGATAGAGTTATCGTTAGTGGGGTAGTTACACCATTCACAGTGGCGGCCATCCAAAAATTCAGACTGGAATTTGAACGGAGAATTCAACTGGCCTATCGACGTGTTTTTAACCTAAATGTGTCACGTTTAAAAGGGACATAACCAGTGTTTCTGTCCTCACTACTCATATAGGGAAAAGGGACGGGATGTTAGTCTTTTCTTTTCAGTGTCTTTGCTTATATGGCCCGCGTGTACCTGTTTTCACTCACGCAGTCGAGTGCCGTTTCGTGATGAAAGTTTCCGTGTAACGTCCTCCGGCCTGGACAAACAGGCAGATAATTATTATGGGACATTTTAAAACTAAAAAAAAGATTATGGGACGATCCTGGAGGTACTGCAATACCAGGCAAGTCCCGAAGTTTGTTTTGTTTTTTTTGTTTTTTTTAATAATCAAGCTAGAAACACATCGCATCATAAGTGTTAATATAGCGTTAGTATAAGTGCTGCTGTTTCGCTCAATACTACCTTTACTTGTGGCGGTGCCATAGCCGATGAGGTTTAACCGAGGCGTGGTCACCGCTACAGCTATCTGTATTAATTATAAAAAAATCGGGAAATTACTGGTTTCGTACTGCCTCCGGGCATTGCCTCCAGTATTGTTCCCACCATATTTGTATTTACAAATGTCCCATATGTGTCTGATTCAGACCAAGAGGACGTAAAACACCATTTTCGCTGCTGTTTCGCGCTGGTCATTCCCCCACCAACCCCCACCACTCTTAATCATCTGTATTGTTAAAAAAAAAAAATCGGGACTTTACTGGTGTTGCACTGCCTTCTCGGGCATTGCCTCTAGTATCGTTCCCACCATCTTTACATCTACTAATGTCCCATATGTGTCTGTTCCAGACCGGAGGACGTTAAAACAGATTTACTACACCACCACATTAATACAGTGCTTCAAGTTCTTTGGACCCCGCCCCCATATTTCATTTAAGCCCCGCCTACTTTTTGGCCCCTCACCGCCTCAGTTCAAGTTGCCGCCACTCACTCGCTCGTGCGTGTCAGGCATACATAGCCAGAGGGGTCTTCAGAATAAAGTAGCGTTGGGGTGGGGGGCGGGGGCGGGGGGTGGTAGTGGATGGAGGGGGGGGGGGGGGGGGGTGCTAGCCTGCCAAGTCAAGTGTCAACGTCGTCACCGTTCGCTCCGAGGTCTATGAAAAACAGCAAGGGAGGGAGGGGGGGAGGGGGATAGGGGGCGGAAAAGCCTGGGCGCGGGGAGGAGGATTTCAGTAGTTCACTGGGAACTGAGAGGGTTGGGGCAGGCTAAAAAAAAACCAGGGTAAGGGGGAAAGAAGGGGGTTAGGCCCCGCCCCCTTTTCGTTTGTAGTGCCTTTTTGTTTGGTCACTGTTCTCCGTTTTTTAACTAGTAGGAGCGCTTTGCGATCTCCGTCTCTGTCTGTCTGTCTGTCTGTCTATCTCTGTCTCTCTGTCTCTCTCTCTCTCCTCTCTCTCTCTCTCTCTCTCTCTCTCTCTCTCTCTCTCTCTCTCTCTCTCTTTAAAAATTGCTATTTCCGAGTTCCGATCTCTCTCTCTCTCTCTCTCTCTCTCTCTCTCTCTCTCTCTCTCTCTCTCTCTCTCTCTCTCTCTCTCTCTCTCTCTCTCTCTCTCTCTCTCTCTCTCTCTCTCTCGGGCAATCTCGCAATTGAAACAAGTTTCAATTCTTTCAAAAAGAATTATCGAACATTTCTAATGACCGAATTTTATCATTCAATTCTATAACATGTTGTTCATATCACATTAAAACATTCTCCCAGATTCCACCCCACGTTCCCTCAAGATAACCGATGTGAATGTAATTTTGCTTTTGTCCCTTTTACTTCTTGACAGGTATTTTCACGCGCGCGCGTGTGTGTGTGTGTGTGTGGGGGGGGGGGGGGGGGGGGTAACTTTGATTTAAATGTGTTTGATGTTTTTTCATGGTTATTTGATAGTATGACTTTTGTATGTGCATGCTTTTTCACTTTCATTCTTTTTTTAAATTTTTACATTTGTTGTTAATGGTGGTGATTGTTTTGTTCTTCTTTTTCATTTTTTATGAGGGCTGGATGCAAACAAGCCTGTATAGTGCTTATTCTTTTCCCTCAATACTGAAAAAAAAGGTTCGTTCGTTCGTTCGTTCGTTCGTTCTCTCTCTCTCTCTCTCTCTCTCACTCTGTCTTTCTCACACACACACACACACACACACACACACACACACACACACACACACACATGCACACACACACACACACACACACACACACACACACACACACACACACACACACACACACACACACACACTACTGTGCATGTTTTTTTGACACGAGCATATAGGCCAACTAGACCTAGGCTTAATTAATGTATAACTTAAATAAATGTCTTTGGGAAACATCCGTACAATTCGTTTCATTTCTCTGCTTAATATATTATTTCAAAGACAGAAACTCAACACAGAAAAACAAAAGAGCTTGCAAAAAAACCAAATATGCATAACAGACCCGTCACACAATGGAGAGAGAGAGAGAGAGAGAGAGAGAGAGAGAGAGAGAGAGAGAGAGAGAGAGAGAGAGAGAGAGAGAGAGAGAGAGAGAGAGAGAGAGACGGAGACGGAGACGGATCCGGATTTTTAATCAAAAGGCAAAGGCTTCATATGATGGGTTACAATGAACAAACATATTGTAGGAAGTAACAAATATATAATATCAACATAGAAAGAATTACTTATCAAATGTGGGAAATAACAAATATATGATATCAACATAGAAAGAATTACTTATCAAATAGATAATCAATCATTCATCATGCACATAAACATACATATAAACACATAATCAACACATTCAGCTGCTCACTATGCTACGCATCTTAAAAGCCTTGTGCAGCAGTAGAGCAAATCGTTTAACAATAGTTTCATTAGTTAATGGTATGAGCATAGTAAGTGTAAACATTGACGGATACCAATAATACTTGGAAGGAAGGAATCGTTCTCTAAGATCATTTAAACGACGACTTTGTTGTTTATTTACTCGCTTGTTTTGCCAACACAAATGCTTGATTTTTGGCGTACACATGCTCGTATCTTTCATTGACAAAGTCAGACAATTTCAGCAAGATTCAATGAATGGTTTGGAAACTATGAAGCAAAACGTAAAAGTATGGGTGCAAACACACCCACGGGGAACGGGAAGGGCTTTAAAATAGAGCAAAATGTACTTCGTTATCTACACTAGTCTTGCACAGTGGACATAGAAGATCACGATCTTTATGTTTCCTGTATCAGTAATTATGAGTAAAAAATATCAGAAATTCCAAATCTGAATTTAGTCAAAATATACTTCAACTGTTTATCCATTTTAATTGATAAATACGTAGGAATACAATGAATATAATTAAACTGTATATAAAAGAAACATCGATCACTACTCTCAACATGACTTGACCATTCTTGCCAACGACAATCAATCAATCTTCTACGAAATGTTCGAACAAATTGTTGAGTATCACCTACATTTTGTTGCAACCAAACATGCCCAATTCCTAAAATAAATATTGTCATTTTTTTGCTTTTGAAACCCAATTTGATTTCCCTCTATCATCCAAATCATACAGCATATTATACGCTTTTTTTTTAAAGGCAGTCTTACATTATCCATGCATCTTACCACAGAGTTCAGATGGGATATATGTTTGTCTCAGTGTACACTAAATCATCAGGTGTCTACATACTTATTTTTACAAAATATTTTAAGCGCAAACAAATGCACATTCTCACAATAGATTGCTGCATGATAAAGACCCCATAATTATACACCATACTGAGCGACAGGTTGCACTTGGGAATCAAATAGCTTCATCAACAGTTCAAAAGACTGATTTTCTAAACGAGGAAGTTTCTGCGTGATAACTATCAAGGCGAGAGAGAGAGAGAGAGAGAGAGAGAGAGAAGAGAGAGAGAGAGAGAGAGAGAGAGAGAGAGAGAGAGAGAGAGAGAGAGAGAGAGAGAGAGAGAGAGAGAGAGAACAATGAACAAGAACAATAGTTTTAATTTCTATAGGCCACCGGCCCTTAGAAAGGCCAAAGGCATAAGCATATCAAAATATCGAGAGAGAGAGAGAGAGAGAGAGAGAGAGAGAGAGAGAGAGAGAGAGAGAGAGAGAGAGAGAGAGAGAGAGAGAGAGAGAGAGAGAGACTCAGACTCAGACTCAGACTCAGAAACTTTACAAGGAACATAATTTAGGCTGGGCCTAGTCTACCATTCTGTCTTGAGAGAGAGAGAGGAGAGAGAGAGAGAGAGAGAGAGAGAGAGAGAGAGAGAGAGAGAGAGAGAGAGAGAGAGAGAGAGAGAGAGAGAGAGAGAGAGAGAGAGAGAGAGAGAGGGGGGGGGGGGACTGAAGACTGAAAAACTTTATTACACATGGATTGAGATGTTAGGTCAAGCCTATTCTTCCAATCTGTCAGAGAGAGAGAGAGAGAGAGAGAGAGAGAGAGAGAGAGAGAGAGACAGACAGACAGACAGACAGACAGACAGACAGACACGGACACACAGAGACAGAGACACACAGAGACAGAGAGAGATGTAAAGTTCTTCCAAATACACACACATTACTCCCACTACTACATCACGTTCCTCCTCATTCCTCTCTCCTAAGCCAAAGCCACACGCGCCGCACGAGCCTCTCTGGACAACATCAATGAACTCTGCCCTCCGGCACGTCATCACCAGCGCGTGAGGCCACCGGGGCTTTCTCTGTCACAGCCAATCAAATGACTACCTGGCGCGCCACGTGATGGGGGTATTCCTGTCACGGCCAATCACGTCTGGAGCCAGCCAGCCAGCCAGCCAGCCAGCCACGCGGGCACGTGACCAACTCTTTGAACTCGGGGGTCTTAATGGGTTCTGCGATGAAGTTGCCAGAGTTGTTCCCTGTAGTGTAGGTCGTTTTTGTTGTTCTTGTTGTTGTTCATTCATTCATTACGGGGAGTCTGCTTTCTTAAAGACCCACCAGATCACGTGTCAAAATCACGGGTTTCACGCGTTTTCCCTGTTATAGCTGGTAAGAAATCAGGTTTTGACCAGGCTTGACTCCCATACAAATGCCCCCAAATTCAAACCGAAGCATCATTTTAAAGAGCAGACTCAATTTGAAGTTGGGGACATTTGTATGTGGGTTACAGCTACCCAGACTGAAAAAAACAAGGGACTTAATCGCGGTGGGTCAGTGGGTCTTTAAATTATCTATTGTCCTTAGGAAACAAAGAGGAACCGATTCTGTGAGGGGGAAAAATAAGAAGAAACGAAAAAGAACAGATTGAGAGTGATATTGTCAAGTTGGTTGTTTAATTTGCTGAGACGTTGGTGCTCGCGCATGCAATGCAAACACAGCTCAACCTTGTTTTTCGCCATCATCAGAAACTTTACAAATGAATTGTTGTTTGATCAATCTGGCTGACTTGATTTTTTTTTTGGTGGAAAGTTTAGGGGTTAGAGTTTTAGAGTAAATTTATTTTTTAAGCACAAGACGTACTACTTGAGGCAATTTTCTTTTGTGGTTCAAACAAATCTTTATTCCTTTGAAAACGATCAAACAAAAATACAAGTGCAACGCCGAGCGGCTGCAAAGTCCCCTCGCAGCATCGCCGAGGTACTCCGAAATCGGAATGTGTCGGCTGTACACATACATACAAACGCATCAAAACAGCACGTAACTACATAAAAAGGCATCAAAACAGCACGTAACTGAATAGTTTTTGATATATAGCCTTGGGGTTCGGACCCGTGATTTGAGCGCGCGCGATCATGCACACACGCGCGCACAGAAAAATTCATGACAACTGTAGTTATAGACCATTCATCAAGAAATGTTGTGAAAAAAACTGCATTAAAATAGATGCAAAACTTCGCGAGATATTAGCGATTATGTGTTTCGGGGTTTGAACCCCGTAACTGGCGCGACCTTGACCTTAATGTAAAACTAAATACATCAGTGGATAGCTTGCATCTTGGCAAACTAGTATACCAAATTTGATGATGATAGACTGAATAGTTCTTGAGAAAAACGGACAAATAGCCGGACGGACGGAGGCACGCCGGACGGACGGGGACTAATAAAAGCAACAACAAGCTCGAAGCTTATACCGCGCTCCTTAAATAACATCATAGTTGCACAATTGACTGAACAGATGGAGACTGTATTTAAACCAAATTATATAATGATGAACAAAATTAAGGCATTGTTAATTGATATCATTTAGAAACTTATTACAACTGGAAGAATTTAAGAATTAATGTTCTTTTAGTTCTTTTTCTTTTTTTCCTTTTTTAATTTATTCAAGTTTGCACTGTACGTACGATTGTCTACAGTAATGGAAAATCATGGTACAGTTTAGTCTCTTGTGGAAGACTATGACTCTCAAACGATGGTGGAGGAGGGTGTGTGGAGTGGGGGGGGGGGGGGGGATTTGCACTGGCTTTGGTGCTGCAGGTAAGGTGATGGGCTGGCACTTTGATGACATTCCCCAACATTAGCTGTCCTAAAAATTAACTTAAACACTCTTTGGCCGAGAGAGTGCAGATGTACCCTGGACAAGGCATCTCCGCTACAAACAAAAATTCTATCCCAGCCCTCTGGAATAGCATCTGGACCCCTCTGCTATCTGGCGGTCACAGTCGGAAAAGACCGACTGGTATGCATATCGGATTGACAATCTGTTTAACCCTTTCACCGCCAGCCATATTTCAGCCAACAATGTCCATTACAATTAGCTGGGTAGAGAACAAAATCCACCTGCAGTATTTGGGGATTCTTCTGTGAAATATGTAAAATAAGGCCTATCCTTGCTTCCCCAAAGTAAGACAATAGGGTCTTTGAATAACAGACCCCAATTTGATGCCTTTTAGTGACATAGGTGCTAAATCACCGTGGTTCTAAAATGTGACTTTGGCGGTGAGAGGGTTAACGTCCTCCGGTCTGGAACAGACACATAATGGGACATTAGTAGATATAAAGATGGTGGGAACGATCCTGGAGGCGATGCCCGGAGGCAGTGCAACACCAGTAAAGTCCCGATTTTTTAACAATACATATATGTATGTTCCAGAGCCTTGTAACTAGTGAAGCCAAACATAACGGCCAATCAAAATGCACTGGATATTTTTTGAGGCTATGTATTATACTGTTTGGCAAATTACTATCGTTTTCACAATTCAGTTCAAAATCTACTCACTAAAATCGAACGTCGTTTAACAATTTCAAAGCAGAACGCACGTCGATAACGTAAATTAAACCATACTTCTTCGCTACATAAATTATCTATCCTGGGGGCCGTAACGACACAAGGGCTAACGTTACGTTGCGCTCGCTCAAATCGGCAAAAACAGTCTAAGAAACACCCTTCGTTTGCCGATAGTTCGCGTGGCGTTTTGTTCTTGCCAAACACCGAGCAAGCTGCGAACTATCCGGAACTAGTAGGGGGTGAATACGTTTCTTGTTGTTGATTGATCCATTACAGTTTGTTTAAAATACAATATTTTTTGGACCAATCAGACAAGAGCTTGTAATATTCCTCCGCAAACGTTTTCTAAAGTGTTTCTTAGGCCCCTTTTGGCGTAAGCGTTATTCGCGCGGTGATCGTTATCTAGAGAAACTCTACCCAACATTTCCACGGATTGAGAAAAGCCCCGAAGGCAGCGTTACACTGCTGGACGTCCAGATCAGTCTTCAAACATTTATTCCAGCACTAATTAATCTTAATCAAGGAGTGACATCATGTCTTCATTGCCTGTCAACAGACAGCCAACAGCAGTTGGACAGGGGCGAACAATGATCGCACTGTAGACAAGACATTAGCAGGGCCTTATTTGGTTGAAATGTTGGCTACAAACGCGTGTCACTCGAGCAGGAGCTCTCGCTCTCTCTCTCTCTCTCT
>CM065700.1:34636182-34646182 GCA_017654935.2 Phymorhynchus buccinoides | reverse complement strand
GTAATTTCAGCCATTGGCCAATCGTAGGCGATCTGTCTCCTACGGGGTTGATTTCAAAAGGAAGAGACAATTTTTATTGTCGGTGTAGGGTTTTTTGGTCAAACTTGTCATATATTACTTTCTCCCTCTCTTTTTGTTTCTCTCTCTTCAAGGAGACTCCTGTCAGCAATGGTAAACAGGTTAGCATGTTACCGTTCTGGTCTGTTTCCAATGGGTGACCTGACACTGCTGATGGGGTTACTGGCATGAGTCTGTGCCTCTGGATTGGTCCGCCTACTGTTACTTGACTGACAGCGCGAATTTCAAATTCAAAATGGGTCATTCCAGATACATTTCCTGATTCTCGTGTTTTCAGCATGTTTTCTGGTATTTTTATGATTCGGTCAGCATAAGCATTATAAATTATGCATGCATGGTGAAAAATGAAAACATTTGGAATTTGTAACTACTTTAATATTAGTCATGCAAGTTTCATGTGGAGCTGTCAATTTCCCACAAAGAGCCCAAAAGAGACAGGTCCTTGGCCACACCTCTTTTTATATAGTCATTTACACGGGTCTTTAAGAAGGTGACAGACTAGTTTAAGACGTTCGCCTGCTAAATTTCAATGCGTGAGTAACCCGGGTTCGAATCTAGGCCTCGCGGCCCTTTCTTTCTAGTTCAACAGGACATTCGAACTGAACGTCGAGTCCTTCGGATGGGGACTTTAAAGCTAGTGTGACCCGTGCGCTTTACCGCATGTTAAAATCCCACGGCAGTCAAATGTCAGTAAGAGCAGGTAGAAATCCCGCTGCCTGGTATAACACAAAAAATAGCTAGGTTTCGCAAGTCCGCCCCCCCCCCCCCCCTCCAAACAATAAAATAAAAAAGGTTGGCGCTGCGCTTGCGGCGACGCGCTCTCCAGATGGGAGTAACCTGCTACGGTCATCAGTCTAACAACCAAGCAAAAGCCCCACCTCCCTTCCCCCCCTCCCCCCCCCCCCCTCCACTCCCCCCTCTCCCCCACCCCCACCCTCCCCTGCAGATTCCCATCAAGCTAGGCGTTTTTCCTTTTGTCTGTCCTCTCTTCTCTTTCTTTAATCTTTGGCCTCCTGGCCCTTTCTTCCGGCATAATTATGTGGATGAACCTCCCCGGTTCTGTGGCATAATAATCAGTGCGTTGATTGTGACCACGTACTGCGAAGAAGAAGAACCCGAATTTCACAGACAATCATATATCAAAATACAAAAAGAAACACCTTCTCAGCGGTCTTGGGAGTCACAATCGTGCAGTCTCGTCTGATTTCATGTATGGTGGTTGCATGCTATTTCTTCTCAGTACCCTCATTCTCCCTCCGTCTCGCCCAGTACCACGCTATCGCTATATAATATTATGGTCACAAGGAATACACGTTCCTGTTTTTAGTCCCCGAGCCGAAGGTTCGGGGAACTATTGTTTCTGTCTGGTCCGTCCGTCCAGTGTCCGTCCGGTGTCCGTCCGGCGTCTGGCGTGCCTCCGTCCGGCTATTCATCCGTTTTTCTCAAAAACTATTCAGTCTATCATCATCAAATTTGGTATACTAGTTTGCCAAGATGCAAGCTATCCACTGATGTATTTAGTCTAAACATGGGATAAGCCCGCTGTGCCCTAGGCCCTTTGTGTCACAGGCCCGATATGTCGCACGTCAAAACTATTCAGTCTATCATCATCAAATTTGGTAGACTAGTTTGCCAAGATGCAAGCTGTCCACTGATGTATTTAGTCTAAACATGGGATAAGCCCGCTGTGCCCTAGGCCCTTTGTGTCACAGGCCCGCTATGTCCCACTTCTTTCCGGCCGTCCATCCGTCCGTGCGTGCGTCCTGTTTTCAGTTCTCAATGGTCTCCCCGCTGTGTGTACAGCCGACACATTCCGATTTCGGAGTAGCTCGTTGATGCTGCGAGGGGACTTTGCAGCCGCTCGGCGTTGCACTTGTTAGTTGTTGTTTTTTTCTCCCCATGGCAACACAGTAAAACCCTAGTAATAAATCATATTATGACTTGCATTTCACTGTGCTTTAGTGGGGAAAGAGCGACAAAACAGCAACGTGCGTTGTTGTGACCGTTACAGCGAAGAGAAAGTTTAAGTTTAACAAGCGCGAAATCGCAATAGTTTGTGGCATGCGGTCTATTTTTACCACTCCAATCATGAGTCACCTCCCCTGGCTTTTCAATAATTTTAATCTGTAAACCAGAATGTTATCTCTGCACCATTTCGTAACTTTTTATATCTTTTGGAAAACATTTAAAACTATGTATCCTACTTATACTCATCGAAAGAAGCACCGCATACTCGTCGTGTCTGTTGTAGTGTCTGTATTACGTATGTTTATTATTTTGCACGCTTTTAAAATACATCATTTTAAAGAGCGGCCTCAATAAATTTTGAAGTGTAGCCTCGATTTGAAGTGCGACATTTTGTCAAAATGTGCGACAATTTTGGACCGACAGACAGACAGACAGACAGACAGACAGACAGACAGACAGACAGACAGACCGACCGACAAAGTGAGTTATAGGTTTGTGGCTTGAGCCACAAACAATAAACGTCCTCCCGGTCACTAGGACTCATCTGGGACATTGCTATCAATAACGTTAAAGGGACACCCTGACGGATGCGTTTTTTGCAAGAAACACGTCGAGATCATCATTTAAAGAGATCGCAACACTCACTTTGCTCTGGTTTCCTAGAAATCAAACCGTCAAGTCGGCGATTGCTCCTTGGCGGAGGTGCTGGAAGTCAAATTATTTCAGTGTGAGTCTCTAATGGCCGCCTGAGTTTAGACCAAATGTTTTTGCACGACATTTCCACAATGCAAGTCTTTTTTTTTTTTTTTAGTTTTTTTTAAAAATTTTATACAGTTTACCAAAAGGAGTTTCGCTCCCAACAAAGGAAATAGCTCCAATTTTTGTTTTACTGCACTACAAAGAAGAAAAAGATTCAACCACAACGAGTGTCCTCCACCCACCCCATCCAAAATGGCTACTCTCTCCGGCATCTCCGCCATGTAGGAATCGCCGTTTTGACTTTTTGATTTCTAGGAAACCAGAGCAAAATGAGTGTTGCGATCTTTGTAAAGGAAGTTTTCCTGGTGATCTCGACGTGTTTCTTGCAAAAACTCATCCGTCAGGGTGCACCTTTAAGAGAGAAGATGTAACCGTTACATATTTGGATCTTTTTTTCTACTCTCATCTCTCCATTCTTCTTTTTTTTTGACAACAAAATGTTACTGAATTTTTTTTTTTAAGTTAAAAAAAACCCTTGCGCAAAAAAACAATAAAACAAGCGCGAAAATCGCAATAGTTTGTGGCACGTGGTCTATTTTTACCACTCCAATCATGAGTTACCTCCCCTGGCTTTTCAATAATTTTAATCTGTAAACCAGAATGTTATCTCTGCACCATTTCGTAACTTTTTATATCTTTTGGAAAACATTTAAAACTATGTATCCTACTTATGCTCATCGAAAGAAGCACCGCATACTCGTCGTGTCTGTTGTGTCTGTATTACGTATGTTTATTATTTTGTACGCTTTTAAAATACATCATTTTAAAGAGCGGCCTCAATTAATTTCGAAGTGTAGCCTCGATTTGAAGTGCGACATTTTGTCAAAATGTGCGACAATTTTGGACCGACAGACAGACCGACCGACAAAGTGAGTTATAGGTTTGTGGCTTGAGCCACAAACAAAAAAACAATTGGAAGGAAACCACTTTGTGCAGTTTAGTGAAATGTAGCGGATTACGGGGGATTAGACAACAAGGGAGACAGACAGACTGGGGTCACGTGACCTTTCCGTTCCCATCTTTGTGGGGATAATCCCCCCCTACATCCTCTGCCTGGGCTAGTTAGTACTCGTGAGAAGAAGGAGAAAAAAGTTTGGATGGAGGGGAAAAAAGAGAGAAAGATAGAAAGAAAGAAAGAAAAAAGAAGGATGCAGGATGCACTTACTTATTATGCAGCTGTGTGGTGTAGTGTGTGTGGTTTATTGTGTAATTTACGAGAGGGCAGATTTCTTCAGAGAGAGAGAGGAGAGAGAGAGAGGAGAGAGAGAGAGAGGAGAGAGAGAGAGAGAGAGAGAGAGAGAGAGAGAGAGAGAGAGAGAGGGGGGGAGAGAGAGAGAGAGAGAGAAAGGGAGAGAGAGAGAGAGAGAGAGAGAGAGAGAGAGAGAGAGAGAGAGAGAGAGAGAGGGAGAGAGAGAGAGAGAGACAGACAGACAGACAGAGAGAGAGAGAGAGAGAGACAGACAGAGAGAGAGGGAGAGAGAGAGAGAGAGAGAGACAGAGAGAGACAGACAGACAGACAGAGAGAGAGAGAGAGAGAGAGAGAGAGAGAGAGAGAGAGAGAGAGAGAGAGAGAGAGAGAGAGAGAGAGAGAGAGAGAGAGAGAGAGAGAGAGAGTTCAGAGTTCATAAACTTTATTTAACAAGTGACTTTGTCTTTTTTCGTCTTTTTTTGGAGACTGCTCGACTGTGGAGAGGGGAAGTAATGTTGTGTTGTCTATGTTGTTTGAAAAAGACATATTTGGTTGAAATATCACACGTTCTGTTTTGTTTCGTCAATAAAATAACGTCACTCTGCAATTGTTGTATATTTGTTTGTGTGGTACTTCATTTACTAAGGATAAGAATGCAGGCTGAGTCTATTTTTTTCATTCTGTCCTTGGTGAGAGAGAGAGAGAGAGAGAGAGAGAGAGAGAGAGAGAGAGAGAGAGAGAGAGAGAGAGAGAGAGAGAGAGAGAGAGAGAGAGAGAGAGAGAGAGAGAGAGAGAGAGAGAGAGAGAGAGAGAGAGAGAGAGAAAACACTGAACTGGTTTATTGCACTTTGGCCATAGACCACAATACAACCGGCAGGGTAAAGGGAAAAGAATAAAAAGAAAAACAAGAAAAAACCCGCACATCGCTAATACTATCTAAGTATGTGCAGTGCAATATTTAAAGAGAAAAGAAAAGAAAACGCACATCAGTAATACTATTTGAATAATTATGCAATGCAATATTACTTCTTTTTCAAAATTGCAATATCATAGTTACTTCTTACAAAATAGCTTACTTCTTACAAAAGTTCACATACAAAATATTGTATTGAAGAAACCACAACCATTACTTGAAAACAAATATTAACTTTGTCCACAGTTATGTTCTTAACTACGCGAGGAATACTATTTCTAAATCATACAACTTACCATAATTATAACAAAGATCAAATTACATTAACTTCTTCCTTCTTTTCATAGCATGAAAGATATACCTGGAAAGCTTGTACATATTGTTACTATTGGATGCTTCCAATAACTTAAAAACAGATGCACTTTTACAACCTTGCAAAAACTTATCCCTAAGATCAGTATATTTGACACATTCAAACAAAACGTGAAATTCATTCTCAACGTTTGTCTTGCAGAAAGGGCAGTTTCTATCTTGATCATGGCTGCTGTAACGATGTCCTATATTATTGTTTATAGGTAATACATTCAATCGTGCTTGAGTACTAGCCACACGGAAACAGTAGGGGAAGACGGGGTAAAAAGCGCATGGGCGGGTAAGAAGCCCACCCCAATTATCTCATGAAATGAAGCACATTTCAGTCTCATTTTGCCCATGAGACGAGCGTTACTGTCTAGCATTCGTCTCATGGGCAAATTTGACTGAAATTTTATTTATTGCATGAGATAATTGGGGTGGGCTTCTTACCCGCCCATGCGCTTTTTACCCCGTCTTCCCCTATGCATCCATATTCAAAATATAGGCTACCTTTATTTCTCAAAGATTCACTTAAATTTTCTATAATTTTCAAACCTTCCCCTGTCGCTAATAGTACCTGTGCATTCTTGTATATAAATATCAACAAGTCTTTGCTTAAACTCACAAAGGAACAACTTTACATTACCAACATCTTGCTGTAGCCATACAACATTATAACCTGTTACACATAAAATGTCCCTTACATTAGATACCCAACACTGTTTCTCAGATTCATCAAGCTTCATCAAAATTGACAATTTTGATGTTTATTGTCATTACACATTGGTCAGAGAGAGAGAGAGAGAGATAACTAAGGATAAGAATGCAGGCTGAGTCTATTTTTGTTCATTCTGTCCTTGGTGAGAGAGAGAGAGAGAGAGAGAGAGAGAGAGAGAGAGAGAGAGAGAGAGAGAGAGAGAGAGAGAGAGAGAGAGAGAGAGAGAGAATGACAATGACAATGATTTATTCACTTAGGCCTTTGCCCCTCATGAAGGGGGTACAGGATAAACAAAACATCATATACAATTGATTATAATAATATTAACAAATTAATGTATCTCATGATATCATAACTGATCGTAAACGTAAAGCTTTGTATAGATAAATCGACAGGTTTTTTACAATTTTTTTCATTCATAGAAGCTAAGAGTAAACTAAAACGAAACTGGTTTGGCTGTTTGTAGAACTTTTGCAAAATGTACCGTTTTCTTAAATCATACAAGGCAGGACAACATAACACAAAATGAACATCATCTTCCCTTGTTTTCTTACATAGTGGACAAATTAAGTCAGCTTCAGTGTGTCTCTTATAACGATAGTGATGAACTAAAATCTCAGATACTCCACATCTAAACCTTGACATAATGAATTTCAAATGTTTATCCATATCAATCTTCAAATAAGTTTTAACATCGTATATCGCATAAAATGTTCTATACGCATTAAATCGCTCACTGTTATTTACATGGAAGTTCCAGTCTTGCCATCTACATGCTATTAATCTTTCCTTAAACACATACAAAAACCGTTTCATATCTTGCACTCCTTGATTTTCCCAAATATACCCAAACCCAAATATTTGAGAGAGAGAGAGAGAGAGAGAGAGAGAGAGAGAGAGAGAGAGAGAGAGAGAGAGAGAGAGAGAGAGAGAGAGAGAGAGAGAGAGAGAGAGAGAGAGAGAGAGAGAGAGAGAGAGAGAGAGAGAGAGAGAGAGACAGACAAACAGCAGACAGACAAACTGACAGACAGACAGACAGAAACAGGGAGAGAGAAAGAGAGAGGTAACGTTAACTTTCACTATATTCAATGTGGCAAGCAGTAAAGTTTTATACCATGTCTGCTGGCCCCTGATCTCAAAAAGACCATTCCCGTTCTTGGCTATCATTCTGTTCTCAACCCCCAACTCCACCACTAAAGTTATCCCTCAACAGTTACTATTCACACTCTTCTCTTCTTCCCCGAACAACTTGGTGAACAGCAACCACAACCCCAGCAGCCGGCGAAATTCTCATAGGCGAGAGTCTCTTCAAGACCCGTTTATGTCCACCACCACCACCCCCATCCCACCCCCACCTCCACCACCCACGTCTTTAACCCTTTCGCCGCCAATGTCGCATTTATGCACCACAATGGTTTAACGCCCATGTCACTAAAAGGCATCAAATCAGGGCCTGTTATCCGAAGACCCTATGTTCTTAATTTTGGGAGGTAAGGACTGGCCTAATGTTAACATGTCACAGAGGAATTCCCAATATAGCTGATACTTTTTTTCTCTCTACCCAGTTCTGGTGAATTGTATTTTTTGGCTGAAAAATATCTGGCGGTGAAAGGGTTAAATTAAGGGGCTCACAAAACAAGACGCTCCAAACCTGTTTCAGCAGCTCCTTCAGTGGAAGCCACAACGCAGCGACCACTAAGTTCTTCACACGCTCCTGTGTTGCCTGTCTGTCGTTTCCGACAATGACTGCCAGATAGCAGAGCTAGCTGCTATTCAGAGGGGGCTGGGGCTAACATTTGTTAATAGCGGAGAAGCCTTGCCCAGGGTGCGTACCCACTCTCTCGGCCAATGGGATTTGAGGACGAGAGTTGGTGTTGGGGAAGGTCCTCAAAGACCAACCAATCCCATTTGCTGCAGCACTATAGAGCCAGTGCAAATGCCCCCTAGTTAGAGAGTCACAGTCTTCGATCCACGAAAGACTAAGCCGTACCATGATATTCCAATACTGTAGAAAACATCATTCATAGTACAGCTCTCGTTTACTATTGGCCCTTTCTACAGGCTAATATCAACCAGTGATAATAACCATTTGAGTATCGCTCGCAACTTAACAACCACCCAACAGCCCTACAGCTGCAAGGCACGACACCCTAAACTTCTCCATCAAGCTCTTGGGCGCTCTGGTTCTTCTCCTCCAGTTTGATCTCACCATCACCTTCCAGGCCTGTTTCCGTGCCACCTGTTTCCGTTCCAGACTCTTTGAGGACGGTTAGCACCTTCCAACAGCCCCTCTATCCCGCAGGCGAGAACTAAAAACTTCTAATGCTCGGTGTCCATCTGTGTTCTACCGAGGACCCAGCATGTTTGACAATCGTGTGAAAGTTAGCACACGCCTTGTTGCTTCTGACTCACTGACAGGTTATGCACACAAGCAGGTTTGCTTCTTTTGGTCTCTCTCTGTCCCAAGACCCAAACAACATGGGCGACAGCGGACCAAACGCGTACAGAACGCACGCCAGTCGGTGTAAATGACATGGCATCAGGTGTGAGAAAAACACAGAATGAAACAAAACAGATGCTTTGTATTAGCCAGCACATGAGATGTACACCGACCCTAACACAGCCTGATGAAAGCTCGAGGAGCAGAAAGCTGTCTGTCTGTCTGTCTGTCTGTCTGTCTGTCTCTCTGTCTCTCTCTCTCTCTCTCTCTCTCTCTCTCTCTCTCTCTCTCTCTCTCTCTCTCTCTCTCTCTCTCTCTCTCTCTCCTCTCTCTCTCTCATGATCACCCACACCCACAACAATACCTGGTAAGAATGTACCTTTTCTTCAGCTTCTCACATCACAGTCATTCAGTCATTGCATTGGAGGCACAGTACTGTCGGCCATGATTGTTCTGCTGCCGATTGCCATGCACGGGTGTTAAGTCCTCTCGCGCACGTTTTGTCCTTATCTGCACAATAGTCTAAAATGACCCTGTTTCTGCTTTGTGTGTGTGTTGTATTTATTGCTAGTATTTATTTCAATACTCGCCATGTTACATTACCACACAAAATGTGAAGCCATTCTATACCTACTGGTTCATGAGATACAGCTCGGACATGAAGGAAGGAAATTTCGGTTTTGTGAGTCTTCCTTGGCGGAGGTTTGCACTGGCGGTTCAAAATTCAGGATCTGAATAGGTTGAGCAAGAATATATATTATGGTTATGGGAGACCCTAGGCTTATTGTAGGTCATGGTATCCGCGAGAGGACATAATGCTCGCGAAAGGACTTAACACACGGGTCTTCAATCTCATGCTAGTTTATTCATTAATAGTGTCAGTAAAGCTTTGGATCGAGTGGTGTTCCTCCTTTGAAGCTACTGGGAGTTTGGTGGCGGTGTCATAAGAAATAAGTCCTCCTATGCAAAAGTCTATATTTTATAAGATATGATATTCTAAATGTATGCCATGTAGGGTTTCTTCTCTGTTATGCTTGTTTTTTTCTTTCCTTGTTGATTTATTTTTGGTTTACTGTCTGTAAATAATGTAAAAAAAAGTTCAATAAAAAAAAGTCCTCCCGTGAAATGACTCCCGCGGTCAACGTAATATTGAGATTTTAAGTGCTCAATCTACACGGAATACCGAGACATTGAGCAGGAAAGTATGTATAATAACTATGCATCTACATATTTGCCGAGAAATCGATGCATAGACCCATGGCATTTGCTTTCGTCTTTTTCCAACATGGCGGACGATGTCAGCAAAGACCCACGCAGACAACAATAATGAATAATAAATTTCTGAAAAATATCACTGGCTTCTCAATATTCAGTGACGAATCCTCTGCTCTTCCACAAGAAGACGCCTCTGAATGTTTCCAGGGGCGAATCCTTCCCCGAACAGCAAACAATTCGAAAGAGGAAACGGGACAAATTTCACGCGAGAGATATTTCACGCGACAGCGGGAAGAAGAAGTAGAAGAAGAAGAAAGGAAGCATGTGATTAAAGAGGTGTGTGTGTGTGTGTGTGTGTGTGTGTGT
>CM065700.1:34623682-34631182 GCA_017654935.2 Phymorhynchus buccinoides | reverse complement strand
GATTATTTATAACAATGGTGGCCTCTGGCGGTATGTTCCCCTATTCATAAATAACTTTATATAAAATAATGACTTCTCACTAGACTTCATCTAGTTAAATAACTAAAATCACATATGGTCAGGTTAGACCAAAACATACATAAAACAAACTAGATTTTAATAGCAACTTTTAATATAACTATGGAACCTTAATAGTTATAAACTTGTCTTTTTAATCAAATCTTAACTTATTTTACATATTAAACAATTTTAAGACATAGATTTTAACAAAACAATTTTAAAGCTATAGGGTTTAGTCCCGTAGCTTGACTAGAGTAGAACATAAATTTTTAACACAAAATTTTATAAATTCACATACGTGAAAATAACATTATACTTTGCCCTATGGACAATATTAAATAAACTAAATACTTGTTAAAACTTTAACATAGTTTAAAAATTCAACTTAGTTATAATTGAAATATTAAACAATAACGTCACTTGTAAAAAGTTTAAACAGTTTGTCTGTAAAAGTGGTGTACATAATAACAATATACATATTAATATTAATAGCCTTATGGCCAAAAACTTTTTTGACAGTTGTCTTTGTATCAAATAAATTTATAATTAAAAACCTAGGTAACTATTGGTTGTGTTTGGTCCCAAGGGACCAAAATCTAATAGGATAGCCTTATATAATAAAAAAAATGTGTACATATACAAAAAGGAAATTAAAGAATAACTTGTAACTTTTCATAACTTTTTTGAAAAGTTTTTTAAACTGTATATTAACTTGAACACAGGCTTCTGCCTGTCAAGAATTTTAATAATAAAGCTCGTTCCGAGCACAAACACGGATTGTTTTTATCCAATTGCTCAGTTGAGCCTAAAATGCATGAATTTTAACTGTAGCCCTGGGTTTTTTTAATCAGACCTCCTCCAATCTGTCAGATTTAAAAGCAAACAGCTAAATATCTTTTAAATTAAAATATTTTATCACAAACTTAAAATTTTATATTCTTCAGCTTGCGCTATTAAAATAAATTAAAAAATTCCTTATAAACTCTGATAAAATAAAATAAATAACTTCTTCTTTCAAAAATTTCATCTTATAAAACTTAAAATCCATCTTTTTTCTAGGATCTTTATAAATTAAAATGCCTCAAATAGTCTTTTGGCTCAGAGGGCGTAAAATCTCTATCTTTTTCTCTCTCTCTTGTTTTAAACAAGACTGGGCAGCCAAACTCAATAGCAGTGACCGTTTCAAAACATATCGCTCCTTCAAATCTTTACTACAACCAGAGAAATACTTATCCGATTTAACTATCAGTAAATTTAGATCAGTCTTTGTACAGCTTCGTTTTGGAATGAATGAGCTAAATATCAATCAGCGATATAAAGATATTTCAAAACTTTGTCCATCATGTAACAAATTAGAAGATGAACAACATGTATTCTATGATTGCACAATGTATAACGAGTTGAGACGAAAATACTTGTACAGACATAATATAATAATGATGGTAACTACAAGACCTCCCTTACTTAACTGTTTATTGCAAAATGAAAGTTGTTTAGTTACTAGAAACGTTGCTATGTTCATATACTATGCTCTAAAACAAAGGGAACAGTTTACAACACTCGTAAATCCTTAACTTGTTTTTGTGTTTGATGTAGTATCCGCATCATGATATATTCTATTGTTCTAATGATTGTGTTCTTTACCTTTTTGCTTTAGTTGTGTGCATATTAAGTGCACCTCCAAATGTGCATAGGTTGGTGGCCTCACATTAAAAATTCATTGCGTCATTGCGTCATTGCGTCTCTCTCTCTCTCTCTCTCTCTCTCTTCTCTCTCTCTCTCTCTCTCTCTCTCTCTCTCTCTCTCTCTCTCTCTCTCTCTCTCTCTCTCTCTCTCTCTCTCTCTCTCTCTCTCTCTCTCTCTCTCTCTCTCTCTCTCTCTCTCTCTCTCTCTCTCTCTCTCTCTCTCTCTCTCTCTCTCTCTCTCTCTCTCTCTCTCTCTCTCTCTCTCTCTCTCTCTCTCTCTCTCTCTCTCTCTCTCTCTCTCTCTCTCTCTCTCTCTCTCTCTCTCTCTCTCTCTCTCTCATTGCCCTTAACTAAGCTTCTTAATGATTTTTATTAGGTGGACAAGACTCGTGCGGCTGACAAATAGACTGTTCATAAAAAAGAAGTGATTATATATATATTGAAATGACAAAAACAAAAAACCCGAAGATGCTGATATGGAACCCATAGACGCACCAGCCCCACCTGCCCCACCAACATGAGAGCAGCCATGGAACTCTGTGTGTGGGTGTTACTGGGGAGCAAACAGACACAGGACATTCCATTTAAGTAGCCTACGCAGAGGCAGATAACTACTCCCGGCTTGGTGACCATCGGATGCGATGCAGAGGATTCCCACAATCATACAGAAATGGACATCATAATAATAATAATAATAATAATAATAATAATAATAATAATAATAACAACAACAATCAATAATAATAATAATAATAATAATAATAATAATAATAATAATAATAATAAAAACCTTCTATAGCGCTATTCTCCTGACACAGCAGGACTCACCGCGCTTTACATGGAGAAAAAAAAAGAGAGTAAAAAAAGTAAGTTTATCCCACGCACACAAAAGATATTCAAACTACATGTACTTAAAATTATTTAGAACAAAAATTCACTTTATCGCACTCACACAACGCACATTTAAAATACCTACATACAACACGAATTATTTATACGGTTGACTGACAGTGGATGGACAGACAGAAATTAACAGATATATTTTCTGAAAGGATGCGTCTTCAGGACAGTTTTGAAAGAAGACAGAGATGGAGAGCTGCGGAGAGAGAGAGAGAGAGAGAGAGAGAGAGAGAGAGAGAGAGAGAGAGAGAGAGAGAGAGAGAGAGAGAGAGAGAGAGAGAGAGAGAGAGAGAGAGAGAGAGAGAGAGAGAGAGAGAGAGAGAGAGAGAGAGAGAGAGAGAGAGAGAGAGAAGAAAACGAAACTACCAAAAAACACCATCCCAGAAAAAAGACATTATCTCCAAGTTATGCAAACCGCATCCCCCAACCCACCATTATACTCCTATCTGCATAGCTTTTGGGGAAACATTGACTACGTCATGCGAGCTGCACACTTCTTGCACAACGGCCAACCACGTGATTTATTTATCTATTCATAATAATTGTTTCACGTTTGCTTGTTTGTGTTTTAAAGACACACTGACCCACCACGATTAAGTCCCTTGGTTTTTTTTCTGGGTAGCTGTGACCCATATACAAATGGCCCCAACTTGAAATGGAGGCTGCTCTTTAAAATGATGTCTCGTTTTCAATTTGGGGGCATTTGTATGGGAGTAAAACCTGGTCAAAACAAGATTTTTCTTACCAGCTATAAGAGGGAAAACCCGTGAAACCCGTGATTTTGACACGTGATCTGGTGGGTGTTTTAATCTATCCATAATCCTTGAGTAAACAAAACCTGGCAAGAACATTGGGGGAGAACACAGGAAGAAGAAAGAAATGAGAGCTGAGGAAAATGTTCTGGCAGCGGAGACTGATTCCAGACCTTTTCGTCTGCCAACGCTGTGCATCACACCGCACCACACCACACAACAACACCCGCATACTTCAGCAAGCTCAGTCTAAAGGATGCTGCTAGAATTTAAGAAAAAGCAGCAACAACAACAACAATAACAACAAGTGCAACGCCGAGCGGCTGCAAAGTCCCCTCGCAGCATCGCCGAGCTACTCCGAAATCGGAATGTGTCGGCTGTACACATACATAACAACGCATAAAAACAGCACGTAACTACATAAAAACGCATCAAAACAGCACGTAACTGTGTTATAGACCATTCATCAAGAAATGTGAAAAAACTGCATTGAAATACATGCAAAACTTCGCGAGATATTAGCGATTATGTGTTTCGGGGTTTGAACCCCGTAACTGGCGCGACCTTGACCTTAATGTCAAACTAAATACATCAGTGGATAGCTTGCATCTTGGCAAACTAGTATACCAAATTTGATGATGATAGACTGAATAGTTTTTTTAGAAAAACGGACGATTAGCCGGACGGACGGAGGCACGCCGGACGGACACCGGACGGACGAACGGACCAGACAAAATAGCTTCGGCTCGGGGACTAACAAAAGATTTGGTGAAGTACCAGTATAATTATGATCGTAAAAGGGAGAAAATGATAGGGGAGGGATTCACGTAGAGTGGAGTGGGTGCATTCACTAAGGGAAATAGCCTCGCCAATAACGGAGCGCAACCCCGGCAATCTCTCTCCTGGATGAAGTCATCGCCGTTTGATTGGTTCCCTCCAACGGCGCCGCCGACATTTTGCCCTTCCCACGTGACTTGCCGTAATGGCGGGTCTCTCGGGTGGCAGCTAAGGAAAGATATTCTAAAAGGGTAAGATGGATTACTTAAGAGCTCGGCGAACCGGGCTGACAGAGTTATCGTTAGTGGGGACAGTACACTTTTCACAGTGGAGGCTATCCAAAAACTCAGACTGGAATTTGAACGGAGAATTCAACTGGCCTATCGCCGTGTAAAATGTGTCCTGTTTAAAAGGGACATAACCAGTGTTTCTGTCCTCACTACTCATATAGGGAAAAGAGACCGGATGCTTATCTTCCCCTATACAGTCTTTGAGCTAAGTCAGGAATGAGAACCGGGCAGCTTCGACAAGTATTGGCCTCTGCAAATAGGGTTATTAACGCCCTTGACGAGTGAGAGTGAAGCCCTTGTTGGTCAGTACTGATAAGGGCATTCACTCTTGCGAAAGACAGCCATTTAGTGGCCTCAAATAGCGTTATTGGCGACAGTTAGGCCGTGTACACACATTCGCGGAACTTCCGTGCGGAAACCCGTGCGCAATCCATAAATAAGTGACACAAAGAAGGGAAAAGATTTGCGCACGTGTCCAAATTTCCATACATGCGTAAACTTTTATCCTTCTTTCTTCCACTTTTTTAGGGTTTTCCGTACGGAACTTACGCGTCTAATGTGAACCTACCCTTATTCCCTTGTTTGGTCAGTACTCAAGCAGCTACCAAGGGCATTCACACTAGCAAAACATGGTTATTGCAGTGGCCAATAGGCTCCAGCTTACTCTTTTACCTCTCTCTCATCATCCGTAGATGAGCCCCCGTCTCTCTGTGTGTCCCCATCAAAATGAATGAATATGCGTCATCAGTTTTGTCCCTAGGTCTATTATGTGTCCCCGTCTTTATGTGTCCCCGTGTCTATGTGTCCCCGTGTCTATGTGTCCCCGTGTCTATGTGTCCCCGTCGTGTCTATTTGTCTGTCTATGTGTCCCCGTGTCTATGTGTCCCCGTGTCTATGTGTATGTGTCCCCGTGCTCTTTTAATTCTTATGTGTGTCTATGTGTCCCCGTGTCTATGTGTCCCCGTCTTTCATCTCTCCCCGTCTTCATGTGGCACCAATCCCAAACCCTAACGCTATTGCACCGAGACACACTTTCCGCCGCCATCTTGAATTAAAACACACCGAAAACTCACGCTGCGAAGAAACCTTTTAATTCTTCCTGAGTCACCTGAGAAAAACAAGAACGTTGAAAGTTTCTGCGCTGATCTCATAGCGTTTGGCTTCGTTAACAAACAGCTTTTGGCAAGCTTGTTGTTAACTCGAAAGCTTCGGTGAGGCATCTGAACAACACCTCACGGACGTGCTTTTTTCCTTCTTATACATTTGTTAATGGCGGAAGTATTTACTGGTTTGTCCCAAACCATAACACTATCCCTAACTGTAATCTGAAGCCATATCCCTAACCCTATTCCTAATAACATGGGGGACATAATTATACTGATATAGAGATGAGGACACATAGAAACAGGGACACATAGAAACAGGGACACATAGGGACGGGGACACAGAGACGGACAGACAACCGTCTAATATCACGAAAAGTGGATAGACGTTAAATGAAAGACACACACACACACACACAGAGACAGGAGGGGGAGGGGGAGAAACGGGCGCACAATGAGGGTCAACACACATAGACAAGCGAGGGGGGGCGGGGGGGGGGGGGGGGGGGGGGGCATCTCCTGGGGGGGGAAGAGACGGGGGCACTATGAGGGTGACAAGCGGGGCGTATCGATCCAATAGAAAGTGGTAGTGTATGTAGGCTTTTCTTTGCAGTGTGGTGGTGACCAGCCGTCCAAGTTGGTCACCACCATCATCAGGCCACTGCAGCAAAGACACCCAGGGCTTCTGCAAAGACCTATCACAGCCTGGCCGCTTAAAGCCGCCTCACTCTCTCCAACTTCTTCTTCTTCTTCTTCTGCGTTCCCATTCCATATGGCCATAATGGGTAAGGTACGTATGTGTCCGTTTTTTCATTTTTCACCGATCTCGCAGCTAGCGTACGGCCGACATAATAATGATTCCGATTTCGGATTTTCGGAGCATATTCAAACATTATTTGGAAGATTTATTTTGAGAAACAAATAGGCAGGAGAATGGGCCAATAAGTCAGAGAGATAGTAGATGACAGTAAGCAAAGGGAAAAGGCAGAGGCAAAAGAGAGTGGCAGATTAGAGATGATAATTAACTTCTGCTCTTATTATCTACCCTGGACATTAAGCATGCTGGGTGTGAGTGGTCGGTGTTTGATTGCCCTGCTGAACCTGCCCACCCACCCACCCGCATACCACCCACCCACCCGCATACCCCACGCATACCCACCCCACCCCTGAGCCTAGGCATGCTAAAAGGGGTTCGTAGCAGGATGCCAGTGAAAATCGTGGCTTCAGGCTGAGAGCCAAGTGCTCTGTCTTTGCGCAAACTTAAGTGTGTGTGTGTGTGTGTGTGTGTGTGTGTGGGGGGGGGGGGGGATCCAAGACACCACCACCACCACCATCATCATCATCATCAGGCTATTGGCGAGGCGATGAGGGGCTGGAAGTGGCATTGTTGTTTGGCTAGCGGGCATTCAGGCTGGTGCTGGTGGTGGGTGGTTTATTAGCTGACCACCACCGCGAGTCGAGGGACCCTAGTATATTGCTGCTGAGATGAGAGAGAGAGAGAGAGGAGGTGAGTGAAAGGCGGATAAAAGGCGGATAATAGTCATCAGTGAGCTTAATGGCCGGTGCCCGGAATCTGTATAATTTTAAATGCCCCAAATGGTCTTTTGACCCAGAAGGCGTTAAATCTCTATTTTTCTCTCTCTCTCATGGCCGGTGTTCCCAGTTCCCTCCCTTATCGTTGATCGGGGGAGAGGGGGGGGGAGAGAGGAGGGAGAGAGAGAGAAGAGAGAGAGAGAGACCGAGAGAGAGAGAGAGAGGAGAGAGAGGGGGAGAGTGTTGTGTGTGTGTGAGAGAGAGAGAGAGGTCCTAATGATGGGGGACATAATTATACTGAGAGAGGACATAGAGAGGAGAAACAGACACATAGGGGAGACAGAGAGAGAGAGTGAGAGAGAGAGAGAGAGTAGAGAGAGAGAGAGAGAGAGAGAGAGGG
>CM065700.1:34611182-34621182 GCA_017654935.2 Phymorhynchus buccinoides | reverse complement strand
AGAGACAGAGACAGAGACACAGAGAGATTTTAATTGAAAGAGTGTGAGAAATGTAGCCTCAGGCTCTTAGTAAATGGGGGCTGCAGGGTGATGCAGATGGAATAAGGATCAAAGTGACTCCTTGCAGATATATGCCAAGGAGTTAAAACCCTTTCATCGCCACTGTCGCCTCTTGGCACCACAATGATTTAACACCCATGTCACTAAACGGCATCAAATGAGGGTCTGGTATCCAGTGACCTTATGTTCTTAATTTAGGGAGGTAAGGATAGGCCCTATTTTAGGCATGTCACAGAGGAATCCCCAGTATTCCAGACGAAATATTTTCTCTACCCAGGTAAGTTTAATGGTAAGTTTTGGCTGAGGAATGGCTAGCGTTGAAAGGTTTTTAAAAATATTATATGTCAATGACAATTCAAGCACGATATTCGGTCAAGAATCGCGTATGTTCATGTTTGCATGGTTGAAGATAACTGAATTCAATGCAACGTATGCTGCCATCAAGTCCAAGCGCTGAGAGTTACGTCATAATACCATCATGTTGTTGTTGTTGTTGTTTTGTATGTATTACTTGACACTGAATAAAAAATATATAAGTTGTTTAAAACCCTTTCGCCGCCAGCCATTTTTCAGCCCCCCAAATACCAGTAAACTTAACTGGGTACAGAAAATAAAATATCTGCAATATTGCGAAATCCTCAGTGACATAATATATAATATTAGGCCTATCCTTACCTCCCCAAATTAAGAAAATAGGGTCTTTGGATAATAGGCCCTGATTTGATGCCTTTTTTGTGACATGGGTATTAAACCATTGTGGTGCTAAAATGCGACATTTGCTATGAAAGAGACCAAATGCTAAGGGACAACAATTATACTGAAACAGCTTATTCTATCATTATCAGCCAATACTCTTTCAACTCATCTTTCCTCCTGTCAAAGATTCTGAAAGAATTTCAATGTGAAGGGGAAAGTAACGACGTTCCAGTCCATTGTGACAATCAAACAAAACTAAATAAAATGACCATTGTCGGATGACCCGTGGCCAGTCATCGTGTTGACCAGTTGTTGCCCTGTCAGTTGTAGTAGTAGTTCCATGGTCAGCCGGACACTGGTGACACTGGTGACGGATAGACCGGTCATCCCTTGACCCCCTGGTCATCTGTACCACCCTTGTTGTAGCCTAGCCATGGCAGGGAGGGGGGGGGGGGGGACTTATGGTTGTCTGCTTGATTATTGGATAATGTGTTGAGTTAGTTTCCGTTAGAGTGAAGATGCTTTCCGACTGTGGGGTAGTCATATTTCTTGTTGTTCTTGCTCATTGTCATGGTATTTTAGAAACATGTTCAGCTAATTCTCTTTTTGGAATACTAACCCTAACCCTAACCCTAGCCCTAAACCTAACCCTACCCCCCACTATGTACTGCAGTACACCGCGATTTGTCACAGTTGTGGTTCGTTGCGTTTTCCCGTCTTATAGGGTGGGGGGTAGGGTTAGGGTTAGGGCTAGGGTTAGGGATAGGGTTAGTATTCCAAAAAGGTTATTAGCTAAAAAGGTTCCTAAAATACAGCTTTATGTAAGGTAAGAAAGGCAAAAACGGAAAAATACAATTAACCGAGAAATGTAGGGGGGTGGCACATCTTGACCTTTAACGTAGTCATATTATTATTTAATCAAGAAAAAGAAACAAAAAATAAAATACAAATACCTTTGGTAATTTTCGACGAGCTACTGCTTGTCAGCCATAGAGATAAGGGAAAGGAGGCCAAGTTTCAACAGAGACCTAGGGTATGACTTGCCCCCTATCTATAGTCCCCTCCTGAACAGTACTCACCCCACAAATGACAGCTCAGTGGACAACACCAACAGCTCCTACCACAGCCAGTCAGACAAGGTTGAAAAAGACAAACAGCAGTTTGTCGAAAATGACCAAAGGTATTTTTACTTTATTTTGTGTTTCCTTTTCTTGATTTAATTGGCTGTGAGCAAGAACAACAAGAAATATTAGTTTCCGTTGGATGACTGACTTTGAATTGTCTTGGGATTATTTGTGTTGTTGTTGCTTGTTTGTTTGTATGTTGGTGTTGTTATTTGGTGTGTTTTTTGCTGTCCTATCTTTTGGGCCGTACAGTGGCGCTGCTCCCACGCCGCTTATTCTGAGTCCCAACTCGCAGCCACACCCCGGCTTGTTCGGGTCGCAGAATCCGAATCCGGCAGTCCAAGGGGAGCGAATCTACGTTAGGCCGTCAGGAGGCAACCAGCCGAGGAGACACTGTACTGATGCTGAGTCACCTCGGTGGAGTTCAGAGGAGACTGTACGCAGGACACTACCTTCTAAGCCCCCTACTGACGACAATAATGTCTCAGTCGCGGAGCCAACGTGAGTGAGGTCCTCCACCTAGGGCGCCACCACGTCCGTCCATCGACACCTCCCCAGAACATTACCGATCCCCATGACTTGGACCCGAACGCACCAATGGCATAAACTGGATTGGTAATCGAAACTGAGATCAACCATGAGAGCAAGGTATGCAAGGCCACAACATTTGATGTATTGTTTTTCTTTTCGATGATTCATATGAAATCATGTTTAACGTGTACATCTATCTTTTTGTGTGTGTTCTGGTTGGTGTACGTTCATGAAGCCTGTGAAGGTTTGTAAGCTCTACGCACTATCAGGCTACTCAGCACGGCTAGGCTTGGAGCCCATGAAGAAAACCATAATATTTACGAGAAAAAACAACAACCCAGTGTTGATCCAATCCTATTCGTCAGAAATGGAATCCTTCATCCACAAAGAGCGTAGCTAAACCATTGATTATTAAAAACAACATAGGGACTTTCGTGGTATTGCAGTACCTCCAGGATCGTCCCAATATGTCTATAGTTACAAATGTCCCACATGTACCTGTTCCTGGTCGGAGGACGTTAAACGGATTTTCACTCAAACAACGTAGCACAGATAACAATAAGTAGACCTACAAGGAAAGATTAGAGAGGAAAAAAAAGAAATGTAAAGGAGCTCAAGGCATCAGGACGACTTGGATGATGTCACAACAACAACAACAACGATAATCCAAACTTGAATTCGGCACTGCATAATAGGTTGGGGACTTGGAGGATGACAAAGGTAACACATCGGTCTGTGGGTGGGGTTTCCTCCAGAAACGCTGGCCAGACAAGATCAGCAAATGTTGAACTGCAAGAAAAGACTCACCCATAACTGACAGAAACTGATGTTCAGACTCAGAGAAGAAAGTGGGATGGACTGGAATAGTGCTGGAACAGTCTGGTTTCAGTGATATGCCTCTTATATTATTCTAAACATCTTAAAAATGTTAAGCCTTACAACAAACTAACAAGCATACGGACAAAGAAAGCATCCGTAATGCAACTTTCTCTAGAGCGAACAAGCTGCATCCTGTTAGCCCTTAAAGACCCACCACGTCGCGTGCCAACTTCACGGTTTTCACGTGTTTTCCCTCTTATAGCTGGCAAGAAATCTTAAGAAATCTTTCTAGCATAAGAGGGAATATGACACGTGACGTGGAGGGTCTTTAACCCTTTCACCGCCAGCCATTGTTTTCAGCTAACATTTTCCATTACATTTGAATGGGTAGAGAAAAGATTTCATCTGCAATATTGGGGATCCGTCTGTGACATGTTTAAATTAAGGCCTATCCTTACCTCCCAAAATAAAGAACACAAGAGCATTGAATAACAGACCATGATTCAAGGCAAATTAAAACAAACTTTCAAACGAACGGACAAAAACGCAACAGTACTACAACTTCCCTCTCTACAGCGAAGAAGCTGCATCATCATCATTCATATAATAAAAAGCCAAGTGTCCGTGTGTGTGTGTGTGTGTGTGTGTGTGTGTGTGTGTGTGTGTGTGTGTGTGTGTGTGTGTCTGTGTCTGAAACACAAAACGGACCTTATAACTCCGCCGTTTTTCAACCGAATCGCTTCAAATTTGCTGTGAGCCCTAACAGGACGATGGCAATGGCAACCGAGGCGGCCGTGTCATTTGCGCGGTTTGGAAAATGCGCGAAACGCGTATCCGCCAGCCTCTCGGCGCCCGTATCTCCGGTATTTCTGGACGGATTGCCTTCAAATTTGGCCGTTACATGACCTGGGACGGTGACTATCGATGTGCCAAACCGGAAGTGAATCGATTCATAAACGCGCGCGATATACGCCGCTTCACCTTTTCACAAATAACTCCGCCGTTTCTTAGCCGATTCGCTTCAAATGTACTGTCAGGCTTGCTGTGGCCGGGGCAAAGCCTGGCAGAAAATTTGAAGAGAATCGAGAGAGTGCGTCACTCTCAGAGCAGCGCCAACGGGAAATAGGGTCTTATAACTCCGCCGTTTCTTAACCGAATCGCTTCCAATTTGCTGTACTCAGCATTACCAGTACTTGGCGTTACCGTTACTAGGGAGAGCGCATCACTCTCAGAGCAGGCCAGCGGGAAACGGGGCCTTATAACTCCGCCTTTTCTTAACCGAATCGCTTCAAATTTGCTGTACTCAGAGTTACCAGTACTTGGCATTACCGTTACTAGGCGTTACCATTACTAGGGAGAGCGCGTCACTCTCAGATCAGCGCCAACGGGAAACGGGGCCTTATAACTCTGCCGTTTCTTAACCGAATCGCTTCAAATTTGCTGTACCAGTTACCAATACTTGGCGTTACCGTTGCTAGGCGTTACCGTTACTAGGCATTACCGGTACTAGGCGTTGCGCTAGTTCTTATAAATCAAACATCATGCCTGGTCAGCCTCGTGATGCTAATGGTCAACCCGTGTCCACAAAGGCGGTCGGCTTAGCACGACAAGCGCCAAACCCCCTCCCAAAACCTCGGCATCAGCAAGCGACACTAAGCGGCCGACATGACAAGGAGACAAGCAGGTGGAGTAACTCTTGTCAGCAAACAGGGGAGGAGATCAGGGGGGGGGGGGGAGCGATTACCCTCCCTTGCTTGCTGGATTGTAGGTGATATGGTTAAACAGCTGACAGATGACAGATCTGAGGGTTTCTGTGAGAGAGGTATGTTGTCGTTCCTTTACTCACATTTAGCCCTTTACAGGCATGGGAATTGTCAGTCTTTTGGCTGAGTTCAGCTTTTTTTGATGGTCCTCTTCAGTCTTTTGTTGCAAGTTTCAGCTTTTTTGATGGTCCAAGAGGACATTTCGATGGCTTGGAGTCAAAACGGACTATCTTTAGATAGTCCATTGACGCATTGTTGGATTTATTACAAAAACTAACAACTTGTATCAAACAATGACTGCAGAAATATAAAAAGGGGGTTTTGCTTTGTATATTTCAGCAGGTTTTTTTTTTATACAAGTTATTAGTTTTCGTAATAAGTTCAATAATATGTCAATGGACTATCTAAAGATAGTCCGTTTTGACTCCAAGCCATCGAGATTTTATGAGATACAAAAAAAAAGAAGCCCAATTATGAGTAAAACTTAAGTTATTGGTTATAAATGAATGCAAAATGAACTAAATATACCAGTCTTATTTCTAATACTGTTTTTAAGGCTTAGATAACAGAAGAAGCTTTATTTTATGGGGGCTGTATCCCAACACACACGGTTTTCAGTTGTTTTTTTTTATTCCTTGTTCCTATGCCTGCTTCCAGACCCCAATTTTCAGTCTTATTTGTCTTCTCTAATTCCCATGCCTGCCTTTACTCACTCAATTGGCTGTTATCACTGGTTGGCATTAGCCTGTAGTTGGGGCAAACAGTGCAATGAGAGCTATGCTTCTTCTTCTTCTTCTTTTTCTTCTTCTTCTTCTTCTTCTTCTTCATTTTCTTTTTCTTCTTCTTTTTCCTTTTCTTCTTCTTCTTCTTCTTCTTCTTCTTCTTCTTCTTCTTCTTCTTCTTCTTCTTCTTCTTCTTCTTCTTCTTCTTCTTCTTCTTCTTCTTCTTTTTCTTCTTCTTCTTCTTCTTCTTCTTCTTCTTCTTCTTCTTCTTCTTCTTCTTCGTTCCAGGCCATATCAGATGGTCAGTCCGGTTCGGTTGATGAAGGTCGCGGTCAACAGCAGCAACTCAGCAGGACCCCACAGCTGGTCACGGAATGTCACAGGCCTGAGCCAGATCTCACATCTCAGGGTGTCGAAGGTAGGTAGGGCAGTCCTGCAAAATACCCAATACAATAAACGATTTTCTTCAGTTTTAGAAAATCATGGTACAGCTTAGTCTTTCGTGGAAGACTATGACTCTCGAACTAGGGGGTCATAAAGCACTGGCTCTGGTGCTGCAGCCAAAAGGATTGGTTGGCCTTTTGGGGACCTTTCCCAATACCAGCTGTCCTCAAATCCCTTTGGCTAAGAGAGTGGGGATTCACCATGGGCAAGGCATCCCCGCAATAAACAAATTTTATAGAAACATTCAAGTCAAGCGAATGGGGGGGGGGGGGGGGGGGGGGGGACCCGAAATGAGCTCGTAAAATAACTGGAACATAAAAGGGTTATAATTATTAAGCAGATGTGAACAATTATGAGCAATGGTCAATTTCAATGGGTGGTTTGAATTGAAATATAAAACTAGAAAACAATTATGATACAAAGTGATATTTTATCTGTACAGAATAATAGCACTTTAATTAAAGGGGGGGGGGGGTAATAGATAAGACGGGAATAAAAGAGAGAGAGAGAGAGAGAGAGAGAGAGAGAGAGAGAGAGAGAGAGAGAGAGAGAGAGAGAACACTGAACACTGAAAAACTTTATTTAACAAAGAGAGATAGAGAGATAAGAGAGAGAGAGAGAGAGAGAGAGAGAGAGAGAGAGAGAGAGAGAGAGAGAGAGAGAGAGAGAGAGAGAGATTGATTGATTGATTGATTGAATTTTATTTATAGAGGGTAATAGAGTAAGCAATAACATGCTTTTTTACATCCAGCCCTCTGGACAGAATACATATATAAAAGTAGAAAATGGAAAACGAAAATAAACACATACAAAGTAATATAAAGCATGCAAAAAACATCCCTATATTGTAACACATCAATAACAAAATCAAACCTATTATTATTAACTATGCTAATTATTAACATTCAAAATGTGTGAAGTAAGCGCATACACACGGGAAAATAAAACCCAATCCTACTTTTCACACTCATCTTTAAACATTGAAAATAGAGAAGTGCACAAACATAAAAAAAAAACTACCTCAATCATACTTTATCATTAAAATGTACTTATTTGAAGAAACCCATGCATATAACAAGTCAAACATAGTATTACTTTACCTACTCATCTTAGCATGCACAATTTAAAATGTAAATACATGTACCCATGGCAACATGAAACCTATTCCTACATTCCATTATTCATTTTTAGCATGAACATATTAAAAAGTAAACACACACTCGTAACAAAAGCAAACCTAGTCATATTATTTGCAAGCGAATACACATATTAAAAAGTAAATACTGCTCATAACGAAATCAAGCCTGAACCTACTTTCTAGTCCTCATCTTTAACACACACATAAGTAAAACTTAACTCATTACAAAATTAAAACTAATCCTTATTTTACATACTCGTAACATGTACACATTTTGAATTTAAAGCCGATACACATAATAAAATCAAGCCTAAGCCCATTTTACATACTAATCTTAAAAATACATCAAGCTAAATGTAAGCACATACACATGACAGAATAAAACCAAATCCTATTCTACATACTCATCTTTAACATGCACGCATTTTGGAGTAAACACTTATGCATAACAAGATGAAACCCAATCCTATAATAATAATAGTAGCAATAATAATAATAATAATCAAAATAATAATAATTCATATAGCGCTAAACTCCATAATAGTAGTATGAGAGAGAGAGAGAGAGAGAGAGAGAGAGAGAGAGAGAGAGAGAGAGAGAGAGAGAGAGAGAGAGAGAGAGAGAGAGAGAGAGAGAGAGAGAGCAAGCAGACCCGTCAGTATGATAAAACAGACAGACGGACAGACAGACAGTCAGACAGACAGACAGACAGTAATCAATTGAAGCTCCATTAGTTAATTAGGCGGGCAGGCGGGCCTGAGTGGGCGAAGAGGCCAGCATGGCAGCTTAGCGGTCAAAAAGCACGCTGATTTTTCCTTCAACATGTCACTTCTGCTAGATCCTGCCAATCTGCCGACAACCCCACCCAATACATAGCAAGCCATTCCGCTGTCTCTGTCTGTCTGTCTGTCTCTCTCTCTCTGTGTGTGTGTGTGTGTGTGTATGTGTGTGTGTGTGTGTGTGTGTGTGTGTGTGTGTGTGTGTGTGTGTGTGTATCTCTCAAAGAAACACAGAGACAGACACATACACACAGACACAGACACACAGACAGATACACATGCATACACACACCCAAAACAACAACTCTGAGTGTCGCTCTCACACAGACACAGACACAGACATACAGACACAAACACAGACACGGACAGACAGACAGACAGACACACACACACACACACACACACACACACACACACACACACACACACACACACACACACACACACACACACACACGCGCGCGCGCGCAAGCTCTCTGCGTGTCGCTCTCACACAGACACAGACATAAGCACACAGACATAAGCACACACACACACACACACACAGACACAGACACACACACACACACACACACACACACACACACACACACACACACACACACACACACACACACACACATTGACTATTCTGTCTTCGGCGCATTCAATATTGTGCCTACAGATGTAGTCTATTAAAGACACACTGACGCACCTCGATTAAGTCCCTTTGTTTATTCTGGGTAGCTGTGACCCACATACAAATATCCCCAACTTAAAATTGAGGCTGCTCTTTAAAATGATGTTTCGTTTTCAATTTGGGGACATTTGTATGGGAGTCAAACCTGATCCAAACAAGATTTCTTACCACCTATAAGAGGGAAAACACGTGAAACACGTGATTTCGACACGTGACCTGGTGGGCCTTTGACATGCCAGCCGAGTCCTAATTAACCCCAATATCTAAACAAAGACCCACCCACCTTTCAGCAACTGGAGAGCATACATGGTATTGACGAGTGGAAGAGTCGTCTAGGAAGATGATTATTGATTATTGATTGTTGATCAACCTCTGGCATCAACAAAGCATGTTCAGTGTTGATTGACGAAAAAAAGCTGAGCAAAAAAAACAACCCATAAAAAACCCACAACCAATGTTGTGTAGAATCCCGTGTAAATGGATTGGTCAGATGTTTTTGGTGTTATTAGTCCCCGAGCCGAAGGTTCGGGGAGCTATTGTTTTTGTCTGATCCGTCCGTCCGGTGTCCGTCCGGTGTCCGTCCGGTGTCCGTCCGTCCGTCCGTCCGGCTATTCGTCCGTTTTTCTCCGTCTATCATCATCAAATTTGGTATACTAGTTCGCCAAGATGCAAGCTGTATTTAGTTTTACAGTAAGGTCAAGGTCGCGCCAGTTACGGGTTCAAACCCCGAAACACATAATCGCTAATATCTCGCGAAGTTTTGCATGTATTTTTATGCAGTTTTTTTCACAACATTTCTTGATGTTGTCATTACTTTTTCTGTGCGCGCGTGTGCGCATGATCGCGCGCGCTCAAATCACGGGTCCGAACCCCAAGGCTATATAAAAAAAAAACTATTCAGTTACGTGCTGTGTTGATGCGTTTGTATGTAGTTACGTGCTGTTTTGATGCGTTGTTATGTATGTGCACAGCCGACACATTCCGATTTCCGAGTAGTTCGGCGATGCTGCGAGGGGACTTTGCTACCGCTCGGCGTTGCACTTGTTGTTTTGTTGTTGTTGTTTTTTTGTTAGTTAGTTTATTTGTTGAATATTCAGGCATTTTGGGTCATTAGTTTATTTATTTGTTTGTTTATATGTTGTTGTTTAATATGTAATAATCGGGGGTTTTCAGCATGTCAGTTTTGTGAATGCATTTCTTTCTATAGCTTTGTCATTTTGTCGATATTGGGTGGGGTGTTTTGGT
>CM065700.1:34581182-34606182 GCA_017654935.2 Phymorhynchus buccinoides | reverse complement strand
GTCTCGCAACACAACACCCAACACACTTACCTCCTGCTTGGAAACTACTGGGAGGGGGGGGGGGGGGGGGTGATGAGTGCTGATGGGAGTACAGAAGTCTACAGAAGAATGAGTGGTAACAGAGAGAGAGAGAATGAGTGGTAAGAGAGAGAGAGAGAGAGAGAGAGAGAGAGAGAGAGAGAGAGAGAGAGAGAGAGAGAGAGAGAGAGAGAGAGAACTTAAACTTTATTTTCCAAGGATATAGATTTTAGGCAACGCCTATTCGTCCAATCTGTCCTTGATACATATAATACTAACATAGAACACAAACGTGGAAAGGCATACTATTACACATACAGAGCTGAACACAAAGGTAGCAAAGCAGGTGATAGTATGTATGATACAAAGATAGGTTGAAATATGGATTTATCAAAATTTGCATACGCACATGCATATTCTTTTTAATAATCGCGCGTGTATACATGCGTGCAACCATACACGCACATACGCACATACACACGCGCGCGCGCACACACACACGCACGCACGCACGCACGAGCACACACACACACACACACACACACACACACACACACACACACACACACACACACACACACACACACACACACACACACACACACACACACACACACACACACGTGCGCGCGAGGGAGGAAGACGAAGAAGAAAACGGAACATGAAAACGAAAACGAAATTAGATTTAACCAGGAAAGCATGAGATATAAATAAACAACGCGATGCTTTTGTCCACCCAGCCCTGGGAGAGAAAAAAAGCATCAAAGAAAAAATGAAACAACGAAGCTAACTAACGCGTGAACAAAATGGAAAAGGCAAAGGGGCTACACAAAGGGGAGGCAGAAAGGCTAGGGATAATGGGAGGAGAGGAGGGAGAGAGAAAGAGAGACAGAGAGAGAGAGAAAGAGAGAGAGAGAGAGACTGACAGAGAGAGAGAGAGAGAGAGAGAGGAGGAGAGAGAGAGAGAGAGAGAGAGAGAGAGAGAGAGAGAGAGAGAGAGAGAGAGAGAGAGAGAGAGAGAGAGAGAGAGAGAGAGAGAGAGAGAGAGACGAGAGAGGGAGAGAGAGAGACAGAGAGAGAGAGAGAGAGAGAGAGAGAGAGAGAGAGAGAGAGAGAGAGAGAGAGAGAGAGAGAGAGAGAGAGAGAGAGAGAGAGAGAGAGAGAGAGAGAGAGAGAGAGAGAGAGAGAGAGAGAGAGAGAGAGAGAGAGAGAGAGAGAGAGAGAGAGAGAGAGACAGAGAGAGAGAGAGAGAGAGAGAGAGAGAGAGAAGAGAGAGAGAGAGACAGAGAGAGAGAGAGAGAGAGAGAGAGAGAGAGAGAGAGAGAGAGAGAGAGAGAGAGAGAGAGAGAGAGAGAAGAGAGAGAGAGAGACAGAGAGAGAGAGAGAGAGAGAGAGAGACAGACAGAGAGTGACAGAGAGAGAAAAGAGAGACAGAGATAGTAATTGATCGATGAAATAAGGGCAAACGGCTTGGGGGGGGGGGTGGTGGGGGGGGGGGGGGGTAAGGAATGGTAAGGCGAAAGAATATTTACCACACATTCACAAGTCTTCTTCGATTCATCATCAAAGTAAAACCACCCAAGTTTCCGAGTCAAAGCAATAGCTTAAAAATCAACAACATCATCATCATCAACAACAATAACAGCAACGTAGCCTACGAAGGTAACTCACTCTTCTTTTTTTATTTTTTGCCAACAACTTTGATACTAACCACAGTGCCACCCAGTAATCATATTCTGCGGGAGGAGGACAATAATCTAAGTTATTCTTTCTGATTGGCCGGGACACTGGTCACTGTGCGATCCATAAAAGTCAGCCGCGGGCATAATTATTGATAGAAAAAATACACCTTCCCACACTGAGCTAGGCCTAGCTAGCCACGTGAGCCTTCAGCCCAGACAATATAGAATGATAGATCACTAGAGTACAGACTGGTCTGGTTGCCCCACCCCACAGACCATCAGACTAATTCGATGTGCACTTTTTTTTTATGGATATTATTATAGTAAGCCATTTACTAGGAACGTCTGTTAAGTCCTCTCGCGGTCTGTTTGTCCTTATGTGCACATTAGTCTAAAAATGACCCCGTTTCGTTTCTGCTTTTTGGGGGGTATTTATTGCAAGTATTTATTTCATTGTTACATAGCCACACAACATTTGAAGCCATTCTACCCACTGCTTCATGAGATACAGCTCAGACATGAAGGAAGGAAAAAACCATCAGTTATGTTAGTCTTCCTTGGCGGAGGTTTGCACTGGCGGTTCAAAAATTCAGGATCTGAATAGGTTGTAACATGCTGATCAAGAATATAATTTTTATATATGGTTATTGAAAACCCTAGGCGTATTGTAGATCATGGTATCCGCAAGAGGACACATGTTCGCGAAAGGACTTAAAGGGCCACCCTGACGGATGGGTTTTTGTAAGAAACACGTCCAGATCACCAGAAAAACACCCTTTACAGAGATTGCAACACTCACTTTGCTCTGGTTTCCTAGAAATCAAACCGTCAAATCGGCGATTCCTCCTTGGCGGAGGTGCTGGAAGTCAAATTATTTCACCCAAAGAGAAGGCGTGTGCCGTCTCTTTTCTAATGGCCGCCTGCGTTTAGACCAAATCGTTTGCACGAACTTTTCGCAATACAAGCCTTTTTTTCTTTTTCTTTTTAAATTTTATACATATTATCTAAAAGTGATTCGCTCACAACAAAGGAAACAGCTCCTTAGGTTTTTTTTTTTTTGTTTTTTTTACTGCACTACAAAAAAAGAAAACGCTTCAACCACAATGAATGTCATCCACCCACCCCATCCAAAATGGCTACTCTCTTCGGCATCTCCACCAAGGAGGAATCGCCGTTTTGACGTTTTAATTTCTAGGAAACCAGAGCAAAGTGGGTGTTCCGATCCTTCAAAAGGCTGTCTTTCTGGTGATATCGAAGTGTTTCTTGCAAAAACTCATCCGTCAGGGTCCACCTTTAACAAACGTCAGTCCCAGTGTCCCTGTACAAATGTAACGTTGAGCTTCAAATAGATAGAAGGCAAAAGGTACCTTGCATAGCCTACTGAAATCTACTACATATTCTATACCCACAGAAAGGTATACAACTTCCGATTTGCATCGGGGAAATGTGATGTTTAAAGGTCACACACATACACACGCGCACGCGCGCGCGCGCGCGCACGCGCACACACACACACACACACACACACACACACACCGCACACGCACACGCACACGCACACGCACACGCACACGCACACGCACACGCACACGCACACGCACACACACACACACACACACGGTTGTTTATGTTTTGTGCATGTATGTGTGGTTTATGCTTATGTTTATAGACGGCTTGATGGAGACAAAAAAGCATGTAACTATTTTAGCTTACTCAATGGCCATCTTTAAATAACATTTTGACCTGACACACACACACACACTTCACAACACCCCCCCCCCCCACCACCACACCCACCCACCCACATCCCTCCCCATTTTGGTTTTACAAAGTTCCTGCAGCAAACTCCACGTCGAGATCCCCCTCCCCCCTCCTCCCCCTCGCTCCCCCCCCCCTCAGCCACACTGCCCCCCCCCCCCCCCCCCCCCCCCCCTGGTGCCCCCAAAGACGAAAGACTCATTGCCTTCAGTTGCAATTTGGCGCGGCATGGATCGAAACCAAGGGGGAAGGGGGGGGTAGGGGTGTGGGGTGTCGGGTGGGGTGGGAGGATTGATTGAGAGCGGGGCCGGGGGGGGGGGGGGGATGTAGTAGGTATGGGGTGTTGGTTGCAGGGGCGGATTATGCTGTTGATAAAGGGGTGGGATGGGGTGGTTCCAGCAGAATTTAAAGATTTGTTTATGATTACAAAAAGTGCATATAAACAGGTGCATTGTCATAGTAAATAGTTGTATTTTCATGTTGCATGTTACTATAAAGTTCTAACGTGTTGGTTTGTTCAATCATGTTTTAAATGTACGTGGGTTGGGTTTTTTATGCCATGCCACATCATAATTTCTCATTATGAGATAATAAAGTAGTCTTGAGTCTTGAGTCTTGGATGAAAGAGACTCTCTCTCTCTCTCTCTCTCTCTCTCTCTCTCTCTCTCTCTCTCTCTCTCTCTCTCTCTCTCTCTCTCTCTCTCTCTCTCTCTCTGTGTTTTTGTTGGTGGTGGTGGTGATGGTGGTGGTGTGTATGTCTATGTGTGTGTGTATGTGTGAAAACATTTTTTTGTTTGTTTCTTTTGCTAAGAACTACGCAATCGAGGGGGGAGGCGGGGATGGGGGGTTCCGTGCAAACAGGACCCCCCCCCCCCTATAATCCGCCCACTGATGCAAAACCGAGAGTGAAGATCGGAGAGTAAGGCTAGCAGAGAGAGATTCAAGGCGCCATCACTGTTGCCGACGTCACGCTCAAGGCGCGCAACTCGTGGCGTGGCCCCTCCCGGTTTTCGCTGTTGCTGCTGCTGCTGCTGACGATGATGACTTCCCTTGCCTCCAGGCTGCAAGAGTGTGAGGCAGGAATGACCCCCCCTGCTGAGCCCCTGGATAAAAGCTGGCTTCACTGGGAGAGTGTCCGGCTTAAACGGATGTGACGTGACGCAAAAACTTTATGCTGGCTTCTGGGACGTGTCGGCTAAACGGATGTGACGTGGCTGCCAGCAGGGTGTGTGTGGGGGGGTGGTAGGGGTGTTGGGGTGGGGATCTGGGGCGTAGACAGGGATTGTGGATAGAGAGAGAGAGGGCTGGATGAGAGAGAGGGGGCGATGAGAGAGAGGGGTGGTTTGTGTGAGAGAGAGTGGTGGGAGGAGAGAGAGAGAGAGAGAGAGAGAGACCCACCAGAGAGAGAGAGGGGGAGAGGAGGCGGAGAGCAGAGAGAGAGAGAGAGAGAGACTGTGAGAGAGAGAGAGAGAGAGAGAGCCCCAATTTGAAGTTGGGGCTGGGGAGACAAGAGAGAGAGAGAGATGCACTATTCTTACAATAGATAAGAACAATCTGCACCCACTACCCACCCTCCGATAAAAGGTGAGAGAGAGAGAGAGAGAGAGAGAGAGAGAGAGAGAGAGAGAGAGAGAGAGAGTTGGGAGAGAGAGAGAGAGAGAGAAGACTTCAAATATTTTCAACTTTATTTTCAAAGGACGAGTCTATTAAAATTCACAGAGAGAGAGAAGGGAAGGGGGGGGGGGGGGGGTGAGAATAGATGTATGTTTCATTAGTTTTGAGAGAGAGACAGAGAGACGCTTCAAACGCTTTCAGAAACATTTTCTATTGACACTAACTGGCTTAATGAGAAACAATAGATTGTACCTCTTATTTGAAAAAGGGAAGCAACCTAATAAACCAATAGAGGGACCCCCCCCCCCCCCCTTGGGGGCGGCTAGAAGCCCTTGTTGTACAGGGATATGGGCTGATGGTCACACCCACTCCCCTAAAAGTCGAAACAACAACAACAACAACAACAACAACAACAACAACAACAACAACAACAAAGATAGAAAGAATGAAGAAAGAAAGAAATGACAATGAATTTTAACTCATTGGCATCGCAACTATTTTGAATTATGGTTTTTTTTTAAAAGCCACTTACAAATCACTCCAGCCATATACACAAACAAAACATACAGAAACAAAAGGAGAAATGAAAGAAGTTTACTGGGTTTTATTTCAGGTTTAGACATCTAGGGAAGTGGTAGATCAGACTTACACCGATTCCTTTCCCCACAACGAACCACTACAAAAGCAAAGTCAGAGGCAAAATTGTGGTCTAAGGGAGCAAAGCGAGTTTAGAAGTGACCAAGGTATGGTGTGCACACAGATTTACTTCCCTTGCAGCAAATAAGTCAAATTGACAGCTATCTATTAATTACGGACATATTTGGCCGGAACGACTTGAACGAGTTTTAATGTGAGGCCACCGACCTATCCACATTTAGAGGTGCACTTAATATGCTCACAGCCTAAAGCTTAGAGCAGGCACACAACACATTGTGAAGAATAGTAATTCAAAAGAAAGAAAGAAAGAAAGAAACACAAGCAAGCAGGCGTGATCCTTATGGCCGCAGATTATCCCCTCTCTTTTGTCCAGCTCTCCATAGAGTTTCCTTGCACTGCAAAACTCAAGGAAGGGATGTAGTGGGGGAGGGGGGCAGAGACAAAAACCTCCTTCTCCGGGGTATCCTCTTTGTTTCGCCCAGCTCTCCATAGAGTTTCCTTGCACTGCAAAACTCAAGGAAGGGGTGTAGTGGGGGGAGGGGGGGGCGGCGGAAACCTCCTACTCCGGGCATCCCCTTTGTTTTGCCCAGCTCTCCATAGAGTTTCCTTGCACTGCAAATCTCAAGGAAGGGGAGTAGGGGTCGGGGGCGGGGATGGAAACCTCCTTCTCCCCCCCCCCCCCTGTTTTGCCCAGCTCTCCATAGAGTTTCCTTGCACTGCAAATCTCAAGGAAGGGGAGTAGGGGTCGGGGGGCGGGGACGGAAACCTCCTTCTCCCCCCCCCCCCCTGTTTTGCCCAGCTCTCCATAGAGTTTCCTTGCACTGCAAGACTCGAGGAAGAGGTGTAGTGGGGGAGGGGGGCGGAGACAAAAACCTCCTTCTCCGGGGTATCCTCTTTGTTTCGCCCAGCTCTCCATAGAGTTTCTTTGCACTGCAAAACTCAAGGAAGGGGTGTAGTGTGTGTTGTGTGTGTGTGGGGGGGGGGGGACGGGAACCTCCTTTCTCCGGGGTATCCCCTTTGCTTCGCCCAGCTCTCCACAGAGTTTCCTTGCACTGCAAAGCTCAAGGAAGGGGTGTAGTGGGGGTGGGTGGGGGGAACCTCCTTCTCCGGGGTATCCCCTTTGTTTTTCCCAGCTCTCCATAGAGTTTCCTTGCATTGCAAAACTGAACGAAGGGATGTAGTGTGGGGCGACGGAAACCTCCTTCTCCGGGTATCCCCTTTGTTTTGCCCAGCTCTCCATAGAGTTTCCTGGCACTGCAAAACTCAAGGAAGGGGTGTAGTGGGGGTAGGTTGGGGGAACCTCCTTCTCTGAGTATCCCCTTTGTTTCGCCCAGCTCTCCATAGAGTTTCCTTGCACTGCAAAACTCAAGGTAGGGGGTGTAGATGGGGGGGGGGGGGGGGGAGGGGGGCGGAGACAAAAAACCTCCTTCTCCGGGGTATCCCCCTTTGTTTCGCCCAGCTCTCCACAGAGTTTCCTTGCACTGCAAAGCTCAAGGAAGGGGAGTGGGAGGGGGGGGGGGGGGAGGGGGCGGGGACTGGGACCTCCTACTCCGGGTGATGACGGCTCCGGGTGTTTGTGGTGAGAGCAGCTTGACGGTAATCAGCAACCCCCAGCTCTGCCGGTGTGCACGGGGAAATTGCACGTTTTCCTCGACCCGCTGAAAGCCTCCCCCCTTGTATTTATTGATGACGATGAAGCCCCAGTTTGAGTCAGTAGTAGCTAAAGTGTAACTTTGCGCACGTTTTCCGAGTTTCGGGTCTCGCCCTTGCTAAGAAAGATTAGAGAGAGGGGTAGGATAGAATTACCAAGCTTTGCCTATAATGCATAAGGTTGATGGAAGTGACGAGAATCTTTTTTTTTTCTTTCTTTTTTCTTTTTGTCATATTCAATATTATTGTCTTTGGGTGTTTGTTTTTTTTAAAGTTACTTGGAGCAAACTGGGGTTTTTTCTTTCTTTCTTTTCTTCTTCAACACATAACAAGGAACATGGTGGGGTTTGTTTGGGTTTAATTCAGAGAAAAGATGGGTTAAAAAGAAGGAAACGGATGATCTTTTGTTTGGTGGGGCTCTCTATCTCTCTCATCTCTCTCTCTATGCAAGCCGCTGAAAGGTTCTCTCTGTGAGATCTTTTGAGAGAAGAGAGAGAGGAGAAGAAACTCTACCAAAGCACTCTTCATTTTAGATAGTAATTATACGCTGCTCAGATGTGTGTGTGCGCGCGTGTGTATGTGTGTGTGTGTGCGTGCGCGCGCCCGCATGTGTGTGTGTCTATGTATGTGTGTGTGCGCACGCGAGCACCAGTCAGTGACGTTCGACCATGACTCCCATAATTATTATAGTAGAGGAGGCGACTGCTTCTGGTTTGGTGAAAGTTCCCCAAATAGGCCAGCCAATTCTATGGGGCTCAAATTTGATACTATCCTTTTAGGGGAGTGGGTGTGACCACCAGCCCATATTCCTGTGCAACAAGGGCTTCTAGCCGCCCCCAAGGGGGGTTATTTAGCTAACTAGAATAAGAAAATACAGTGAAATAGTTGACTTGTTATATTATCAAATTTGAGCCCCATACAATTCCCTTGGCTGCAGAACTAAAGGAGCCTCCACACTGCATAGTATACGACTCGATCCAACTGCCCCGATCCGACTGTGACTTTTGTCAGGCATGTTTCTCGAGTAATACTTCTTCTTCTTCTTCTTCTTCTTCTTCTTCTTCTTCTTCTTCTTCTTCTTCTTCTTCTTCTTCTTCTTCTTCTTCTTCTTCTTCTTCTCCTTCTTCTTCTTCTTCTTCTTTTTGTTCTTCTTCTTCTCCAGCGGTCTATTCTGTTTGGCAAAGCATCAGACCAGTCGCCACGACGAGGTTCGCAGTCTTCTTCTCCTGGTTGTGGCGGCTGCCCCAGAGCTGCATTATTATCTGTCTCTCTGTCTCTCTCTCTCTCTCTCTCTCTCTCTCTCTCTCTCTCTCTCTCTCTCTCTCTCTCTCTCTCTCTCTCTCTCTCTCTCTCTCTCTCTCTCTCTCTCTCTCTCTCTCTCTCTCTCTCTCTCTCTCTCTCTCTCTCTGTCTCTCTCTCCTCTCTCTCTCTCTCTCTCTCTCTCTCTCTCTCTCTCTCTCTCTCTCTCTCTCTCTCTCTCTCTCTCTCTCTCTCTCTCTCTCTCCGATTTGTTATTGTTATTGTCGTTGTTGTTGTTTCCTTTTCTTCTTTCTTTCTCCCTTTTTCTAATGACTTTTGAAAATGAATTTTTGATAGTATGTTTTATTAGACATTAGTGCATGCTAATAGTGTTGTAGTCGGGAATAATGCTTGTTGTTCAGTGTATTTGAATAATAATGTTTATAAAAGATAGTAGTAGTAGTAGTAGTAGTAGTAGTAGTAGTAGTAGTAGTAGTAGTAGTAGTAGTAGTAGTAGTAGTAGTAGTGCGAAAATGGAGTTTTACGTCCTCTCGGTCCGAAACAGACACATATGGGACATTTGTAAATACAAATATGGTGGGAACAATACTGGAGGCAATGCCCGGAGGCAGTACGAAACCAGTAAAGTCCCGATTTTTTTAATTAATACAAGCTTATGCTCTGTGAATATATAGTAGTAGTAGTAGTAGTAGTAGTAGTAGTAGTAGTAGTAGTAGTAGTAGTAGTAGTAGTACACATGTTTATATATTAATGCTGCTTAAAATTTCTTTATTTTTTCTGCCTGTTTCCTTATCTACTTGTTTATTATTTGAGTATTCCATTTTCCATTGTTCTTTTCTTTAATGCCTTGCTTCATCATAGTACATGGCTATATCTGTTTGTCTAATTGTTTTGTATTAGTCTAGCTTTCGTTCCAAGGACAGACTGGAAGAATGGACCGGGCCCAAAATCTGAATCCTTATGGAATAAAGTTTGTTAGTCTTCTCTCTCTCTCTCTCTCTCTCTCTCTCTCTCTCTCTCTCTCTCTCTCTCTCTCTCTCTCTCTCTCTCTCTCTCTCTCTCTTTTCCTCTTCATCTCTATGTGTACATGTGTGTCTGTGTGTCTGCCTGTGTCTGTGCGCGAGCAGAAAAACGATGTGCCGCGCCGCCACTGAGCATACTAAAACTGTTGTACACACAAGATCTCAACAGACTGACACGCACGCACGCACGCACCACACACACACACACACACACACAAGCTGACATGGGAGACAGGTTTAGTTGGCAGTAAATCTAAGGCAGATAACTGCCGTTAAGCCAGACTGCTAAGGGGGCATAATTGTCATAGTGGTTCCGATTCGGCGAGACGACCGTTTTTGATTGGCTACAACTTAACATCAATTACTTTTATGTGGCTTGGAGCTCCAGATAACGTGCGGCTGGGTGAGAGGATTTTCTTCTTCTTTATTTCCCATCTGTTGTTGTTTTCCTACCCGGGCTAAAAGACTCCAGGGATCATCCCAACAGCGGAAGCACTTGACCACTATGGTACAAGTGCATCCGGCTACTACTGGCGTGAGACCGTTTTTGATTGCCCCGCCACGTGGGCAGCCACACTCCAACTTCGGGGGATTTGGGGAGACTGATGATGTTATGCTAGGAGCTTGTCGTAGCTAATGACAATCTCCACATAACTATGGGTAGCATGACAACATTTTTTATGTAGCCTTGGTGTTCTAGCCTAATGTCAATTGGTCTGATGCCAAGGTGGATCTCCCATCTAATCTACATGTATACAATATTTCCTATTCTATACGCATATGCTCTATCAGGAGGGTTTGCAAGAAAATCCAAGAAAACGTATTAGGTATTTGGTACTTTATAGTCACAGAGGCGTCTCTGTGAAATTCGGGTTGCTCCCACCTGGAGAGAACATCGCAGCCAAAGGCACGCCATCCTTTTTGTTTTGTTTTGTTTTTTGGCATGCGATTTGTGTGTGACTGATGAGGAAGGAAAAGGGGTGTGGGCAATGTTGACTAAATGACAACTTTCTCGTTGCCACTGGGCTTAGCGTGTGCTAAGTGCATGGGCACATGGGACCTCGGTTTATCGTCTCATCCGAAAGACTCAACGTTCAGACCGTGAGGCCTAGTGCAAAGTGAGAGTACAAATCTTCTGTACCCAGGTTCGAACTCGGGTTTACTTGACACAAGGCGAACGCGTTACCACTGTGCCACTCTACACTTTGAACCCCATGAGCGCTTTATGTAGATGTACCCCCCCCCCCCCTCCTTTTTTGTGTGAAAGCATTTAATAAACGAGAGCAAACTCACTCTCTCTTTCTCTCCCACTGCACACGGCAAAAATAGGTTATGCCTTCTATTTGAGAGAGGGAAAGCATAATAAGTCAGGAGAGGTATTTCCTGTCAAAGTCAAAGTCAAAGTAAGTTTATTTCCAAACCCCCCAGGGGGTACATGAAATTGTTACATAATACATGTAACTACTTCCAAATGAAACATTACACACATAACCAGCAGAGAGAAACATAGCGGTATATAGTGCCTCACAAACCAACCTTACACAATCTAGTATACTCTCTCACATACACATCAAATTTAAACATAAAAAATGCAGAGAACTAATTATCCCAATCACTAGTGATGGGATGTAACTACAGAAAAAAAAAGAACACTGCATGGACACAATATTTGTGTTTTAAAATACCATTTACGCTTACCTAAGGGTTTAAAGCCTAAAAAAATAAAGAAAGGTCTTAGAAATCTTTTACAATTATCTTAATGAAACTAATTAAGCGAATGAGGATTTTTGTATTTGTTGTTTGGAATAGAGAATGAAACTTAATAGTATTTGGTCTTTTCTGGCAAAAGTTTGGCAAATATAGTTTCCTTGGTTCTTGTCGAGCCAACAAAAAAGAGCTCATTGAAAAGCACCGATTCACAGCAAACCTCCGCCCAAAAGGGCAATATCAGTTTCAATTTAGTTATAAAGACAACCGATAACATAATTATACATTTTCAAAAGTCTAATCATTCCATTTTGTTTTAGCTAAGCACATTCCATATGGAGACAGAGACAGATTCAAAGAAGGGGGGAGGGGGGAGGGGGAAGGGAGATGGGACGGGGGGGGGGGGGGGGGGGGGGTGGAGTGAAAGCCAGCGGCGGGTCTACTTGAATGTTTGACCCTTAAAAGAAATCCGTCAGACTTTTATATCCCTTTAAGCCGTCAAGATGACGCGAGATGTCGCGCCAACGAGGTTCAAGATGGCGACGACGATAATGGCCTAGTGTAAAACTATAGGAGTGCAAAAAGAAAGAACAGGAAGAAGAAGAAGAAGAAGAAGAAGAAGAAGAAGAAGAAAGAAGAAGAAGAAGAAGAAGAAGAAGAAGAAGAAGAAGAAGAAGAAGAAGAAGAAGAAGAAGAAGAGGAGGAGAAGAAGAAGAAGAAGAGGAGGAGGAGGAGGAGGAGCAAGAAGAAGAAGAAGAAGAAGAGAGAAGAAGAAGAAGAAGAAGAAGAAGAAGAAGAAGAAGAAGAAGAAGAAGAAGAAGGAGAAGGAGGAAGGAGAAGAAGAAGAAGAAGAAGAAGAAAGAGAAGAAGAGAAGAGAAGAAGAAGAAGAAGAAGAAGAAGAGGAGGAGGAGGAGGAGGAAGAAGAAGAAGTTGGTCAACACCAAAGACGATGAAGAAGAGGGAACAAAGGCAAAAAAGGAGGAGTAGAAGAAGAAGAAGAAGAAGAAGAAGAAGAAGAAGAAGAAGAAGAAGAAGCGGATGAAAAGTGACAAAAGCAGAAGAACTAATCTGCTTTACACAGAGGTGGGCTTTTAAGCTTCTAGTAGATCAGGTAACAGTGTATAATCTGTGTTCGGAGGCCTGTAGTAGATAGGGTGTCAGGAACGGGGGCAGACATGGTGATGATGACAGCTGATAAGATGGCGGCCATGCTCGTAAGTAGCATAGTTGGTGTGTTGCCGGTACGTGTGTGCTGTGCTGGTGTTACGTTGCCTTCCACTCCCCACCCCCCATCTCTCATAGTTACAACAGACCACCCGGATTTGGGAGAGTCTCGGGTTGGTAAATCAGTAACTCTGGAAGATAATTATGATAAAGCGGTCAAGTTCTTCTTTTAAACTTCGTCTGTAGGTTTGTCTTACCTGGTATCCATTTCGTGTTCTTTCTTTTCTTTTTGTCTGTCTGTCCCAAGGATATCTCCCGAACCGCTTGACCGAATCGCTTCACATTGTGTGTGGTGGTGTGTCACCATGGGAGGAAGGCATCCGCGCAAATGTTTTCGCTGTCATGACCTTGACCTTGGCGTATGACCTTGAAAACCGAAAGTCGCTAAGGGGCCATAACTTCCACACCGTTGGTCTTAGAGTTTTCAAATTCGGCACGTAGGTACTTTGGCTTATGGCCGTTCTGATGATGGTATACCGATCAAGGTCAAGGTCCGGGAGATCGGTAGGCCTTGTTTTTTCTTCTTTTAAAATGTAGTTATTTATTAGATACTCTTGGATGGATGTTGATTTGTTTGTATGTTGTCCTCTCCACCATTGTTGATGTGTACTGTGTGGGTGGAGGGTCATCAAGGCGAACTTGGCACATTCTTTTTTGAGAATGATGCTTTGTTTGTCTCACTTTGGTTCTGACCCACGCACGGCTAGGTAATTGGTATCGTAATCAACTTTGGTGGAGGGGAGTTATTTACAAAGAGAGTATTCACCCTTTGTTCAATGTCTTTATTTATTAAGTGGTTTTCTCCATCACCTCTTTTTCTCTATCTGTGTTGACCTGTTGGTCGGTCAGTCTCTCTCTCTCTCTCTCTCTCTCTCTCTCTCTCTCTCTCTCTCTCTCTCTCTCTCTCTCTCTCTCTCTCTCTCTCTCTTCTCTCTCTCTCTCTCCCTCTCTCTCTCTCTCTCTCTCTCTCTCTCTCTCTCTCTCTCTCTCTCCTCTCTCTCTCTCTCTCTCTCTCTCTCTCTCTCTCTCTCTCTCTCTCTCTCTCTCTCTCTCTCTCTCTCTCTCTCTCTCTCTCTCTCTCTCTCTCTCTCTCTCTCTCTCTCTCTCTCTCTCTCTCTCTCTCTCTCTCTCTCTCTCTCTCTCTCTCTCTCTCTCTCTCTCTCTCTCTCTCTCTCTCTCTCTCTCTCTCTCTCTCTCTCTCTCTCTCTCTCTCTCTCTCTCTCTCTCTCTCTCTCTCTCTCTCTCCTCTCTCTCTCTCTCTCTCTCTCTCTGTCAAACAAACAAACAAGAAGCTGATTCAGAGAACAATGAATGGTTAGTCTTATCTTGCCCTACATACAGTCTCCCCCCACACACTTTCGAGGCTGCTCTTTAAAGTGATGTCTCGTTTTCATGCATGGGGGAATATGTATGGGAGTCACACCCGGTCAAAATAAGATTTCTTACCAGCGAGAGAGGGAAACCCGTGAAACCCGTGATTTTCACTCATGTATCTGGTGGGTCTTTAACAACAATCATGGACAATAGCTAATAACATTTCACAAAAGAAGACATCAGTGAACAAAGCAAAAGTGTGACGTGTCACCTACGAAAAAGAAATTCTGTTTAACGTCCTCCGGTCTGGAACAGACACATATGGGACATTGGTAGATATAAAGATGGTGGGAACGACGATCCTGGAGGCAATGCCCGGAGGCAGTGCAACACCAGGAAAGTCCCGAATTTTTAACGACGTGTCATGTACGTGCTGTACAGCAACATTTAATACAGTAGAAGAAGCGTAAAATAGACCGGTGCGCCCCGGTTCGCATATTGCCGCTTCGCATACTGCCGTTTCGCATAAAGCCGATTCACATACTGCCGCTTCGCATACAAAGCTTTGTGGACATGGCATTTCGCATGAAACTCAGAAAGTTAGGGATAGGGTTAGGGATAGGTTAGGGATAGGGTTAGGGATAGGGTTAGGGATAGGGTTAGGGTTAGGGATAGGTTAGGGATAGGGTTAGGATAGGGTTAGGGATAGTAAGAAAGTAACAGAAAGTCACGTAGAGTGCATTAGAACCTGCAAGAGTGCATAACATGCGAAATGGCAAACACGTTTATGCGAACTGTCAGGTGTTTTTTTGAAGAGACACTCGACTCGCGCCCGCGGCTCTGATCAAAGGATTATGCGAAACGCATTATGCGAACCGGTGGGCACCCAAATAGAAAGCGTAAATGAACGAAAACAACGGGGACTACCATAATTGCTACGTGATCAATCACGTTGTACCTTACTTCTATGGACAACATCTACACTGGGGGTTGTAGTTAGTGTAGAAAAAGAATTAAGTGACTCGCAAGATTACATTTGGGCAGGCGAACGTCTTAACCACTCTGCCACAGCACAGACCTTAACTGCAAGAATTTCGTCATGAATTAAAAAACTTGAAAAACAAAAGAAAGGGAGAGGAAATTCGGCAATATTAACATTTCTTCCCCTCACAACACTATCTGAACCATCTTAGACGGAAAAAGTGCTGTCTCTATAGGGGATTTGAAGAATGAAAATATCACTTTTTCCGTCAACAAATTCACCAATATTTTCTGTCCCGGATTGTACACTTGACACTTGGAGCGCAAGTGAAGTTATAGTGCGCGTGCACTACAACTGCACTTATCGCAAGTGAAGTTATAGTGCGCGTGCACTACAACTGCACGTGTACCGTTTTGGGTTGAGGGGAAGAAATGTTAATATTGCCGTATTTTTCGTCGGCAGTTGAGAGGTGAATAGCAGATTTGGAAGGGATAAAATCAGGTGTGGGGGGGGGGGGGGGGGGGGGGGGGGAGGGGACTGTGGGCGAATGGGAAGGTGAGCACAAATCAGTATAGAGAAAAAGAGAGTTGCAGAGATTAGGGCCAAAGAAGCCAAATTTTACAAAAATAACTTGTTTAAAACCAACGTGGCCTAGCCTAACAAGAAGATGCACTGACAAGGTTCTTGGATCCAAACTCAAACTCTTTTATTTGTCGTAAAACCATCAAAGGAATTATTGACACAGAAGTAGTAAGTACATACCACGGAAGAAAGAAAATAAACAAAAAACACAAGGTAGTAAAGTTCGTGACAAAGTAAATGCAGCAGATCAAAATAATAATACAACATTTTGTATATTCTTGCTAATTATTTACTGCGGACAGCAAAGCATTCATAAATGTATCTGGCTATTTCAGGTTGAAAGGAATTTGATTTCAGTATGAGACTTGGAGACGGAAAATCTGTTAACCTTCTCGGCAGCAACTGCTCTACGTTTTCTTCTGAGGACGTTTAGGTTGCGGAGGCGCCGAGGCCGAGGCAGTTACTGTCGAGTGTCGTTCTAGTTAACGGGCGCGGGCCGACCGTTTTTACGAGCCTCTGTCGCCGGAAAAAGATTTCAATTCCTGAATCGCGGGAACTCGGAAGTTCGCCCGTGCCAACTTCCCTCGTCAAGATGGCGTCGCTCGTTCTTTCCTCGCCCTCTAACAACAAGGTTGGTTGGTGTGGGTTTTTCTTCTTCTTTAATTAACAAGGTGGGAGAGAGAAAGTGAGAGAGAAAAACAGAGAGAGAGAGAGAGAGAGAGAGAGAGAGAGAGAGAGAGAGAGAGAGAGAGAGAGAGAGGGAGGGGGAGAGGAGAGAGAGAGAGGGGGGGGGGAGGGAGAGAGAGACAGAGAGGGGGGAAAGAAGAGAGAGAGAGAGAGGGAGATAAAGAGAGGTGAGAGAGAGAGAGAGAGAGAGAGAGAGAGAGAGAGCGAGAGAACAGAGAGAAAAGAGAGAGAGAGAGAGAGAGAGAGAGAGAGATAAGAGAGAGAGAGAGAGAGAGAGAGAGAGAGAGAGAGGGGGGGGGAGAGAGAGAGAGAGAGAGAGAGAAGAGACACAGAGACAGACAGAGAGAAAGAGAGAGACAGACAGAGAGATAAACAGAGAGAGAGAGATAGGGAGGGGGAGGGAGAGAGGGAGAGAGAGAGAGAGAGAAGTGACACACAGACAGACAGACAGAGAGGGAGAGAAAGAGAGAGAGAGACACAGAGAGAGAGAGAGAGAGAGAGAGAGAGAGAGACAGAGAGAGAGAGAGAGAGAGAGAGAGAGAGAGAGAGAGAGAGAGAGAGAGAGAGAGATAATGAGCTGCTCGAGATTAATAACCGTCAAGTAAACATGTAAAACGGTGACTTTATGAAGTAACAGAAGGATTTAACTACCAACACAAGGAAACAGTAAACGAATCTCTGAAGAGTCGCACCACGCTTATACACACAACCCACCCCACTTCCACCATATTCCACTGCAAAGGTGCCGTCCACTTCGCCTACGCGCGTTTCGCCTACTCTTTAATGTACGTAATCTGCCGCTTCATTTGCATTTATTGTGTCGGCTGTGTCGTTTCGCCCCACACCGCGTGTCTCGTTTCGCCCACCGCATCCCTATAGTATTTGGCACTATTTGACAGCACATCATATTATTTTTTTTATTAAGATGGTTATAACAAACAAACAACTACACGACAAGTGTAAAGTGACGTTATTTTTATTCACAAGAGACAAAACAAAACTGCTGGATATTTCGGCGAATGTGCTTTTATCAACATCGACAAACAAGCAAAAACAGCAAACAGCAAATATAGCAAAAGGAGCAAAAAGCAGGCAACAAAAGGAGCAAGAAACCAACAAGATCTTGTCGTGTAGTTGTTTGTTTGTTGTATGCTCCAGTGACGTTGCAGTCTGTTTCAGGTTTTTGGTGGTTTTTTTTTAAAGATGTTTATAAGTCTTGATTTTTTTTTCTCTCTGTTTGCTTACTTTTTTTTAAAATGTGTGACAGAACTCGTGTGTGTGTGTGTGTGTGTGTGTGTGTGTGTGTGTGTGTGTGTGTGTGTGTACACGTGTGTGCGTGCGCGTGCGTGCGCGTGCGTGTGTGTGTGTGTGTGTGTGTGTGTGTGAGAGAGAGAGAGAGAGAGAGAGAGAGAGAGAGAGAGAGAGAGAGAGAGAGTCCCCGTGTTCTTAGTCAAGGGCTTAAATGGAAATGGCAAAGGCTAGTGTCATGACGATGTTCTTAATTATTTCCAGTTTAGTATAATTATGGTCCTGTTTTGTGGGTGGTGTGTCAGCAATTTCCTGTCTTTAATTGTTTTAAGCATTATTCAGGCGAAACGAGACTACTTCTCAGTCAGTAGATGAAACGAGAGTTGGCGAAACGCGCGTAGGCGAATAGAGGCGCACCGCCTGCAACTCGTGGGGTTTAAAAAAAAAAATCCTGGGTGGTCTGATGCTGACGGGCCCGTGAAAATGTAGCTGGATCTGTATAATACATATCCACATGCTAATCAGGCACGGTATTCATGAGTGCGTCTTAAACCGTTAACACGGGTAGCGCGAGAATTATTCTTTACGTCCTCTCGGTCACCAAGGACTCATCTGGGGCAATAACACGGGTAGTAGCACGTAAATTAGACTAAAACACCCGGCCAATCGTTTTGCAAGTTTAGTCTAATTTACATGTTACTTCGTACCCCCGTGTTAATTGTTTTAAGACGCACTTATGATTACGTTTACCAGGGCCTGTATTCACGTTGAGATAGTACGAGACTTATCACCATGATATCTTAGAAGTCCTTCCAAAGTCCTATTGAATCCTACTACTTTATAAGGATTTGTAAGATATCATGATGACAAGTCTCATACTATCTCAACGTGAATACAGCCCCAGGCTATTTAACTCTTCTAGCTAGCGCCATGTTTCGGTTGTTGTTGTTTTTTTCTACGTTCTTAGTTGTCCGTTGCATTTCAACAGAAACAGTGACAAAAGCTCGGGGGGAAAAAAACAGACAAACACATGGCAGGGTGCTTGGCAGTGAATGTCTTTGCATTTGGGTGATGTCTCGGGCGAATATATTATTCGCCCATGGTGCTACTAGAACAGTTAATTAAGGACATTACGGCAACACGTGGTATGGAGGAAGGACGTTTTTTTAAAGACACACTGACCCACCACGATTAAATCCCTTGGGGTTTTTTCTGGGTAGCTGTGACCCACATACAAATGCCCCCAACTTCAAATTGAGGCTGCTCTTTAAAACGATGCTTCGATTATAATTTTGTGGGCATGTGTATGGGAGTCAAGCTTGGTCAAACCAAGATTTAAAGACCCACCAGATCAGGTGTCAAAATCACGGGTTTCACAGGTTTTCCCTCTAATGTAGCTGGTAAGAAATCGTGTTACCACACTGAATACAATATTACAATATTACACACACACACACACACACACACACACACACACACACACACACACACACACACACACACACACACACACACACTATTTGCAAGCATATAGTGTGCTTACGCTTTGTTGTTGTTGGGTGTGGTCTTTTTAAATTATTGCATGCTCATTTTTCGTCATTTAATTATTTATTTGTGTTATAGATGGCTTGATGTAAAAAAGCAAACATTATTGCTTATTCAATGTACCATCTGAAAATAAACATTTTGACTTTGACGCACACACACACACACACACACACAGAGAGAGAGAGAGAGAGAGAGAGAGAGAGAGAGAGAGAGAGAGAGAGAGAGAGAGAGAGAGAGAGAGAGAGAGAGAGAGAGAGAGAGAGAGAGAGAGAGAGAGAGAGAGAGAGAGAGAGAGAGAGAGAGAGAGAGAGAGTGAGAGAGAGAGAGAGAGAGAGAGAGAGAGAGAGATAAATATGCAGCTAGCACTGACGTCGTCATAGTGACATCATCAAGTACGTACGTGACACGTCATGTGCAAGTTAAGGGGTGAACGAAATAAACAACAGACAACAGACAACAGACAACTTCAACAACAATTAAACCTCAGATGAATTCAACAACAGCTGAATCAAACATTTCAATCATTTTTGTGTGAAAGCGCAGGTGCGCCTCTATATTGGTCTAATTGATTGAATAACTTGTTCTAGACACGTAAGCATGGTTGTAAGTACTTTTGTGGGATGCTTAATGGGTGTTATATTGAGTCATCATATTGTTCATTAATTTGTCTCTCAATCCCCCTTTTGTTTTCCTCCTTCCTTTCTTTTTTTGTGATTTTTACATAATGTCACTCTTTTATTTCGTTTCTGGTTTTCTATTTTGTTCACTTTGTTAGTTTGTGAATAATGTTTCTAAATATTGAAACAAATATTTCCTAATTGGTGAGAACACACCTTCCGTCATTTGAATCATATGTAATGTATTGTGTACGGGTACGTTATAAGCTATATGCTTGTTGTTACCCTGTTACCTCATTATTGTTTATAATTTGAAATTGTTGAATAAAAAAACGTTTAAACCGATAGCTGAATTTCGATCGATCTCGCATGTGGCAGGGTTTTTTAATTGGTTGATCTTAACCCCTTGACTGCCATAATATAATGTATCACATACTGCCTTGATGACATCACTGATGACTGACATCATCAGATGAAGAGGAATAACTCTGATATATTTGACTTGAGCTGGGAAATTGTTCTGGAAATGTAAAGCTAATGAGCGACTTAGCGGGCTCTTTTGCCCGCCAGGTGGCACAACGCTCGAGTGGGGCTAATCCTCTCTCTATTCTTAGTTGGGGATAAAGAAAGAGAGAGGGAGAGAGGGAAGAGTCCCACCCTCTCTCTCTCTCTCTCTCTGTCTCACTACACCCAACTAAGAAAATCGCGTGATAAGCCCCCTAGTGGATTGACTGCCCCCTGGCGGTCAAATAATCGCCATAAGTCGACCAACTTTGTCAAATCAGTTCATTTCTTAGATTTGTTAATTTTTCATTAATTTCTAACGAGTTGTTTGTTTGTTTTCTTTTTTCCTAAAATGACTACTAATATATCTTATATTTTTTCATAATAATATGTAATATTCATGTTGATAGTGAGCACAATATAAGCTCGAAGCTTGTTGTTGCTCATTCCTTCGTTAATGTATTTATGTATATGTCCTGTTGAACTTAATAATAATAATAATAATGATTATTTATATAGCGCCTATTCTCTGACTTAGGGCTCTAAGCGCTTTACATATTTAATACAAATACAACATAGAATATAATTATCTTATACAATCAGAACATGACGAACATACATACATTTTACATGAGTAGAATATAGAAAAGTACATATATACAAATGAACAAAAACGCATATCTTGAAAAAAGTACACAACCTACAGAAACACACACACACACACACGCACGCACGCACGCACGCACGCACGCACGCACGCACGCACACGCACACACACACACACACACACACACACACACACACACACACCATAATAACACATTTAAAAAAATTTAAACCATATGCTGGCTTTTGCTCTAACACAGTCAAGAGAGTTATATCCCCAGACCCTTTTGCAAGGATTGGCTCTATCAGTTGTCTTTTTCATGGCATGATGTGATACAATAATTTTTTTCTTTAATTTTGCTCTGGCAGTCAAGGGGTTAATTAACCTTGGGAACGAACCTCAGAGTTCGGAGAGACCGTAGAAAACTGAAAACCGGACACACACACACACACACACACACACACACACACACACGCGCGCGCGCGCGCGCGCGCGCTTACCCATTATGGCCATATGGCCTGGGAACGGAGAAGAAGAAGAAGAAGAAGAAACTCAGAGACCTCACGTTAATCACACGAAGCCGACGAGAAATGATATGCTAAGGTGCAGTAATTCAAACCTCAACTGAAAACTAACAGACAAAGACAAACACGACCGGTATAATCCGCGACAAAGCCCAGATTTTCAAAAAACACTCATCTCTCTCTCTCTCTCTCTCTCTCTCTCTCTCTCTCTCTCTCTCTCTCTCTCTCTCTCTCTCTCTCTCTCTCTCTCTCTCTCTCTCACGTTGTTTAAAGTGGTCTCCCTTGCCCTGTGATTATCGCCCTTCACAATGGCTTCCATGATGAAAGGTGGCTGTCGACAGGAAGCTTGCTTTTGCCCCTGCTAGGCTCGCTCCCTGACTTTCCTGCCCTCGACTCTTCGGTCTCATGCTTGCTGCAAGCCAACCCCCCCATCGTATTATCCTTCCTGAAATCACTACAATCCCAGCTTCCAAATCACCGCAATCCCCTCCCTCAAATCACAACAATCCCTCCTGCCAACCCCCCCTATACCATTAGAGACAGTCCTCTATTTCTTTTTTTGTTTTGTCCATCCGCTACTCGCACCCTTAGTTACCCTTTCAACATCATCATCATCCACACCAGCCTCCACCCCCACCCCTTACTCTCCCGAATCTACAGTCTACACCGGCAGAAGCTCGTCGGGTGGGTAGGTAGCTTGGAAGAAAGAAAGAAAGGTAGAAAGACAGAAAAACAATGTAGGAAAAAAAGGCCTCGGGAGTGGGGGGTGGGGAGAAGAAACTTGATCGGGGTATAGGCCTGAAAACTCACACACCCGGACCAGCAGCCTGTCACCATAGAAACCTATAATCAAAGAGCTAGTATGGGCTGGGGGTAAGGGTAATCACAAGGTGGTGGCTGTCACCGTCTCTCTCTCTCTCTCTCTCTCTCTCTCTCTCTCTCTCTCTCTCTCTCTCTCTCTCTCTCTCTCTCTCTCTCTCTCTCTCTCTCTCTCTCTCTCTCTCTCTCTCTCTCTCTGTTCTGTGTGTGTGTTGTGTGTGTGTGTGTGTGTGTGTGTGTGTGTGTGTGTGTGTGTGTGTGTGTGTGTGTGTGTGTGTGTGTGTGCGTGTGCGTGCGTGCGTGCGTGCGTGTGCGTGTGCGTGTGTGCGTGCGTGTGTGTGTGTGTTGTGTGTGTGTGTATGTGTCTGTTGTGTGTGTGTGTTGTGTGCATGTGTGTGTGTGTGTTGTATTCACAAGGTGGTGGCTGTCAGTGTGTGTGTGTGTGTGTGTGTGTGTATGTGTGTGTATGTGTGTGTGTGTGTGTGTGTGTGTGTGTGTGTGTGTGTGTGTGTGCGTGTGCGTGCGTGCGCGCGTGCGTGCGTGTGTGCGTGCGTGCGTGTGCGTGTGCGTGCGTGCGTTAGAGAGAGAGAGAATACGAATACGAACGAGAGAGAGACATAGACAGAGAGAGAGAGAGAGAGAGAGAGAGAGAGAGAGAGAGAGAGAGAGAGAGAGAGAGAGAGAGAGAGAGAGAGAGAGAGAGAGAGAGAGAGAGAGAGAGAGACAGAGAGAGAGAGACAGAGAGACAGAGAGAGAGAGAGAGAGACAGATACAGAGACCGAGACAGAGAGAAAGACACACACACACAGAGATTTGTGTGGAGGGGCGAGGTGTATGATGGGGATGAGTTTGGGGATGTGATGTTGATGTGAACAAGCTTCTGTGGCAGTTGTCATCGGAAAGAGGGGGAAAACACATTGGCAGGAATGGTGGCATGGATATGGGTGGGACGGGGGACAGGCGAGGGATGGACAGGAAAGATAGGGAAATGGCTGAGAATCAAAGACAGAGAAACAGTTTAAACACAGAGATAATATAGAAACAGAAACAGAAACACACACACACACACACACACACACACACACACACACACACACACACACACACACACACACACACACACACACACACACACACAGAGAGAGAGAGACAGAGACAAAAATTAATGAAGAGAGAAATAAACAAACACGTATAACATAATGAATACGAATACGAACTTCTTAATGAGGGAATTTGGATAAGCTGAGACAGCGTTTTTACACCATGCCCTCAGGCAAAACATGACAAAGAAAGAAAAATCATAAACATGCAAAACAAGTGGCAACAAATACAGCGTTATAATTATTATTTACATTCAAAAAATGAATGAGAGAGAGAGAGAGAGAGAGAGAGAGAGAGAGAGAGAGAGAGAGAGAGAGAGAGAGAGAGAACATGGAGCTAAGAAGACATATAATGTAACTCTCTCTCTCTCTCTCTCTCTCTCTCTCTCTCTCTCTCTCTCTCTCTCTCTCTCTCTCTCTCTCTCTCTCTCTCTCTCTCTCTCTCTCTCTCTCTCTCTCTCTCTCTCTCTCTCTCTCTCTCTCTCTCTCTCTCTCTCTCTCTCTCTCTCTCTCTCTCTCTCTCTCTCTCTCTCTCTCATTATACTTATTTTGTGTTTTAGTTCTGCTGCATGCTCGCTTCGCTTCTGTATATATCTTTTTCTTTATATGATTGTGAATGTGTTACGTGTTTGCCCCCCCCCCCCCCCCCCCCCCCCCCCCGAAGGGGCTGTTGGCCTTATTTAGTAAACTTTGAACTTCTCTCTCTCTCTCTCTCCCCCCCCCCCCTTCTATGTACTCCTACCTATTTTCTGACTGTCAAAAATTGAAGGTGTTGTGTTTCGACCTTTGTTATTTCGTTGCCTCTTAGCCTAATTTTCGCCCTCTCCATCTTTTTTTCCCACAGCGTTCGTGTCAAAAGAGTGCCTGTACATTTTACTATGTCACCTCCTTGTGACTCATAGGCTAATACACATTTTCACCCCCCCAACCCCTTCACCTCTCTCTATCCCCATCACCACCATTACCTCTCCGAAAACCATCCAATGACTCATATTAGTTTCAATATGCACTCCTCTTCTCTCCACCGAGTCTCTCCGTTTTTGCGATATTTGTTACACTGGTCGTAGTAATCTTTGACCGAATGTTAAACCGTTAAGTGTGCTGTTTTCAACATAAAGCTGTTTCGTACATGAAATGTTTGTGAAGACCAAGAACCGTTGTAGGCGCTTAATTAATGCAGAGCCAATATTTGAACTGCAAAGGTTAGCGCTTAGCCTGCTTAGAAAGTAAGATGGAAATTTGTTGACACCTTAACAAGCTTAGACTAAAAAAAACCAACAACCTTGCACTGGCTTCCTGCAGCAACAAGAATCTCATCGTTCTATTCCTTGCTGCGTGCGATAGGTGGTGCAGTTGATGCGTGGTCTTCCTTGCACCGCATTACCAGGTCATCAGCGTAGAGTGCTGTCTTGATTTCCCTGGGCATCTCAGACACAAGGTCAGGAAGAGCGTTGGGGATAGGAGTCCACCCTGTCAAACACCATGACGCAGCAGGAATTTCTTGTTACGTTTTCTGTCCAGAGAGCCGAGACTTGCTATGCGGTTGTGGAGAGGACCCTCAGACTTGATCCTACTGCATAATTAATATTCTCGGCATCTCCATTCATCGGCAGTTTATTATCAATTAGTCCCTCCTTTCAAGACTTTGTCAAATGCCTTATAGAGGTCGATCCAAGTGACAAAGACCGCGGCTGTGTACAATGGGTTACAAAACAAGAAAAAAGAAACAATTGTTCGACATTTAACCAACAGGTGATGAGCTAGCGGGTGGGTGGGTTGGTGGTGGTAGTCGGTGATGATAGTGCACCCTACCCCCCCCCCCCCTCCCACCCCACCCCCGTTGAATCTGAAACGTTCGCATTATAACAGGATGAA
>CM065700.1:34576182-34578682 GCA_017654935.2 Phymorhynchus buccinoides | reverse complement strand
CTGCTTTTTAAATGAAAGCAACTGACAGAGGCAGATACTTAGGCTACTATAATTGTAATACATATTTCATTAAAACTAAAGGAAAGTAATTAGTGACAATGAATCATGTTATGGTTGTGTCATTAAAAGTTATTTGTATTGTAGCGGTAATGATGATCATCTGTATTATATGTAGACAAACAAAAAGTAATCAGATGTACTCTTTTTCAATGTAGCAACTGTTTTTTAAAAATCGTTCCGTTGCCATTCTGAATACTCATTGTCTTTACAATATTTAGTTCTTGTAAAAAAAAAACTTAAAAAAAAAATCAGATTCGTAGAAAGTATGATTATATGGCTTGCTATTTGGTGAATCAGACATCTTCTTATTATTATTCGATCACTCAGACAGTCTCCTGTCATATGAGCCGAGATGCGTCCTGCTGCCGTTATGCCCTAACTAATAAAACAGGAGATAAAAGAGAAAGAAAAGTGGTTCAATCTAAACTTAGAGGGGAGTTAAGGAAGGGGCAGAGGGAGTATAAGGATAAAGTAGAACAGCAGTTTCAGACAGGCAAAATCTTAGATGCATGGGATGGGCTTCGAACTCTAACTGGCCAATCAAAAAAACGAACAGCAAATTGCCAAATGACAAGAGAAGAACAGAAGGATTTTTCTAATGAGCTAAATGACTTTTATTGTCGGTTTGAAAGAAATGATCTAGAGGGAGATCTAAACGGGGTAACGTCACAGTTAACAGAAAACATTATCAATGGAAATGAAGATCATGAATTTGAGGTTCAAGAAAGAGATGTTCAGTCCATATTTCAGAAACTAAATGTGAGGAAAGCTGTGGGACCAGATAATGTGCGTGGAAGATTGTTGAAAGCATGCTGTTCTCAATTGTGTGGTGTGTTTTGCTCTCTATTTAACTGGTCTTTACGTGATTGTGTTGTACCATGTATCTGGAAAAATTCTACAGTTACTCCTGTCCCTAAGAAAAAGAACCCTGCCACACTGAACGATTACCGCCCTGTTGCCTTAACGTCTATTGCCATGAAATGTTTTGAAAAGATCGTCCTTCATCGCCTTCTTTCTTTTACTAACCTACTCCTTGACCCCTTTCAGTTTGCCTACAAACGGTGTAGAGGAACAGACGATGCCATACTGACCCTTCTTCACAATGCCTTTCTTCACTTAAATACCCCAAACTCTTTTGTTCGTATTTGATTCATCGATTTCTCCTCTGCCTTCAATACAATACAGTCCCATTTACTGGCCCAGAAACTACTAGACCTGAATGTTAACCCCAAGCTCATTCTCTGGATAACCAATTTCCTACGCAATAGAACTCAGTCTGTCCGCTTTCAATCTGCAATCTCCTCAGAACGTTCCACTTCTACAGGTGCCCCCCAAGGAACAGTTTTGTCCCCAGTTCTTTTTACATTGTACACAAATGACTGTAGAGGCACTGAAGAAACACCTGTCATTAAATACTCAGATGATTCTGCCATCGAAGATTTGTCAAACTCTGATTCTGTGTACTTCAGTGAAGTCAAAAGGTTTTGTTCATGGTGCAAAGATAATTATCTGGATTTAAATGTTGTTAAAACAAAATAACTGCTTGTAGATTTTCGTAGAAACCCAGTGCCAGTGCCACATTTGGAAATTGTTGGTGAAACGGTTGAAAGAATTGATGAGTACAAATACCTAGGCACAGTTTTAGACAAGAAACTTACTTTTGATAAACACATTGAGCATATACATAAGAAGAGTCAGTCCAGGATCTTTTGTTTACAGAGGCTAAGGAATATTGGTGTCTGTTCAGATATTCTTCAAACCTACTACCGATGTTGCATTGAATCTGTTCTTACTGTGTCATTTATCTGTTGGCATGGAAGCTTGAGTGTAAAAAGTAAGCGCGTGTTGAGTGATATGGTGAATGTGTGCAGTAAAGTTGTGGGTGCAAGGCAGAGTGGTATGCAAGAGTTGTATGACAGACAAGTAGTCAAGAAAGCCAGGAAAATTCTTAATGATAACAGTCATGTTCTGGCAAAATACTATGAAGTATTACCATCGGGCCGTCGATACAGAACTCTAAAACTGAAAATAAGAGCACAGAAAACTTTCTTACCAAGATCAATTCATGTGTTGAACTCTTAATGCACTGCATCGAGTGATTGTTTTGCTGAGCAGCCTGTCCATCTCCTTGGGATTGAATTTTTTATTCGTATTCGTCCAGTTTGTTAACTACAATACTGCAGTGTTATTAGTTATTAGTTTATTTTCTTTAATTGTTGATAAATGTGTTTATTGTTGTTGTTTTTGTTGATAAATGTGTTTATTGTTGTTGTTTTTCTTATGCGCACCTGGCTGCAATTTCTCAGTTATGAGATAATAAAGATGATTTGATTTGATTTGATTTGATAAATAGCTTTGCCCAGCATGTCCGCCTTCGGTTGGAGAAAATGTTTGTGTTTCTAAAAAAAAAGAGAAAAAAAGGCAAGAGAATGGAACAGGA
>CM065700.1:34552048-34563182 GCA_017654935.2 Phymorhynchus buccinoides | reverse complement strand
GACAGGTCCAGTCACACATCAGTTCATCATCCCGCTGTGGACATTGACCCCAGCCATCACAGAGATGCTCTTCATGAACACACACTTTGGAAGTTCGGCAGCGATAAAAACCGGGACATTTCAGAGTCTCACAATCGTCTTCATCTTCTCCATAGACACAGTCGTAAAGCCCATTGCATCGAGTGTACATGGCCAGACAGTAGCGCCACTCTGTCGTGCATTGATAGTGACTATCAGGACAGGACTGATCGGCTGTCAGAACGTGGAGTGTAAAGTAACCTGTTCCATCCAAGTTGATGTAATACTGCTGACTTTTGGCTTGCTCTTGGGAGTGGGCATAGAAGGTTGTATCTGGAGGAGAATTGATCTCATCAGAATCATCTATACAATCTGAATATTCGTTGAATCGTTGGCTGTTTAATATGCTTTGACCATTAGAACATACAAAGCTATCAGATATTGGATAGTCACAAAATGACTCATCACTGCTATCAGGACAATCGTGAATAAAGTCACATACAAAAGTGTGATGCAGCAATGTGAAATAATCATCACAACGAAACCTAATGTATTTCTGCCTGTTGTATTTACCACGAGAACCTCCTTTCCCATTCTGTTCAGCACTCCCATTCGTAGGTATCCACGGTTGCGCGTGCTTTATTCTCCTATAATGTCTGCTGTTATCACATTCAACAAAACTATGAGCCATCTCATGCTCCCAACAGACCGACAAATGCTGATTTGTATGTGTAAATAAGGCTGATAGGTGAAATAAATCATCACGTATTATTTTTGATGGAATAAAATTAGACAAGTGCAAACGAATTTCGCACATCGTGGCACGTGTTTGGAGTGTTCTTGGTCTACGTCTAAAATAATTAGTGTACAAAGCTCTATAGTGTACATCTCTGACAGGCTGGAACACAAACCTCTGGTGGAAGTGGGTCATAATGAATACCAGCGTTTGATCAGACCACTTCCAAAATTTACTGTACATGAAAGGAACAATGTCCCAACCAGACGATAAAGCCAGGTTAATTTCTAATCGAAAATAACGTTTGAAAATATGTAAAGAGTGATGCCTTTCCTTCATGGATTTAATAGAAGCCATTACTCCGCCTATTTTTCCACATTCATGTTGTAAAAGTGAGCGATCTAAATACGTTTCAAATATAATGAGTTTAAAGCATTTATTTTGTGAAGCCACTAAGCCCATGCAGGACGCATTACTAAAAGAACAGTGTTCTGTTTCATTCATTCCATCATCACATTCTAGCTTCAGATTACAATGTAGATGACGCTGAAATGATTCATAATGATTCACAGAACAGTTGAACAGCCCATTAGATACCTTCTGTGCCTTGAATTCTTCTCGAAAAGTAGAGAAATGCAGAATCAGATGTGAATGAGTCAGTGGTTGAAATTTCAGTTGAATTTCAAGGTGAGATGCTGAGACGACAAAGGCCTTCGTGGAAGCTAATACACACAAGTGTAGCTTCAGTTCCTGACCAGTTCTGTTTGACGATTTAGCAGTTAGCTCAAGTTCTGCACATCTGTAAAGATCATACGACTGCTGAAGACTCATGGTGATCGCATGCTTTGGTGGGATTTTTATATGCATTTTCAATAAAGTACCTAGTCGCACTTCTGGTTTGGGCACTGTGATGCATCCGTGATTCGGAGCAACAAATTGAACTATCATCTCATGAAATTGTATGGCTGTAAGAATAACGCGCAACGCAGGAACATTTTTACTTTTAGTGTATAGATGGTTTGTACCTGAATTGTACAGCATGTGTTCAAGACTATGCGTTTCGCAATACATAAAAGATGTGATAGCAGATGTCGTGGCCCTGAAAAATGTCTTTGAGGAAAGGGAAAATTCCCAGGGACCTGATTCACACCAGTATTTTAACCGACGGATGTAGGCTGACACCTGCATTCTCTGTGGTACCTCCACGTGAAGCTTACAGAAGGTAAGGTTCTCATTAATGCTGTATACAACACCTTGGCGTGCCGTAAATTCTGGTGTACTGCTCAGAGGTTCTGACTTGTTAATTTGAAGAAATGTAGTTGTGTCGGTTTGATTCATCAGAAATTCTATCCCTGGACAATTGTCGAAGATTGTGGTAGTACCAGAAATATTTTTGATAATGTTGTCGTAGTCAACAACATCAGGACAACCCATCGTTTTACAAGCTGTCAATAAAGACAAGATCAACGTTATGAACGTGGACAGCACAGGTGATCTGGCTACCGGGCTTCATTCATAGAATATAAGGTAAGGTAATATAAAAAGTGTCTCTTCAAGACAAAAATAAATAGTTAAAGGGAATGTGTGCATGGGTAGCCACCTGGTATCCTTTAAGAATGAAATTATAAATAATGCAGAAAATAATGAAACCAATAAAGCTAATCACAACTCTGAGAAGAAATGATATGGACCTCAAGAAGTGCATTTCTCTTTACATTAATTGTAGCGATCGAATAGAAGTACCATTAATCACAGAAATAATCTGCTTATAAATACTGTGAAGCAACGTGCACATTTCCGTGATATGAGGCATTTTTTAAAAGTAACTTCTCAAAAACTGTGAAAAATTTAAACTTTATATATACATAAAGTGTTCGTTGAAACAAAAACCTTAAAGCAAAAACAAACAAACACAAAAACGCACACACTCTGGCTGTGTCGCTTATTTTATCATATTTTAATTTTTGCAACATTCATATGTTCACACTTTTACTTAAACGTTTTATCATTTCTAATTTACTTGAGTGCTGGTTTGTTTTTTTGGAGCCTTTTACCAATATACAGGAAGAGACATTCCATTTGTGGAACAATCTTCTTGTTGAGGGGAGAGTAGTTCCACCTTGGTAGGCTAAGATTCCCCATCCAGTGCCGAGCTGATGAGACTCCGTAGAGTCGAAACAGCTGTCCTCGGCTTGGGTTCTGCCATTGTCTCCCTAATAAGGAGGAAAAAGTAAGCTAGCACTTTTTATCTTTTTTCTTTTTTTTAAGAACATAATCAAACACAAAGTTATTTGAACTTGTTTTGATTTTAAATATTCTCATCAAAAACATAGGGACAAAAAAATTTTCTAGAATTATATATATATATATATATATATATATATATATAGGGTTGGGATATATATATAGAGTTCCCTTTGTGATCACGCATAATCCTGCGAACCCACCACTCAGGAAATGGCTGAGGGAGCAACAAGTGGCACTCCATCGTAACCAGGTCAAAGAGTGCCATAGAGTTGCCCTTTGAAAGATCAGCGCTTCTAATGCCATGCGAACGTAGACAGCAGCCACTCAGGAAATGTGCCAAGATGTGTGAGGCGAGCATCTTCAAGAGGCTGCTTCTCCAGTCTGTGACTATCCTTCCATATCCGGCACCATATCATGAAGAGGTGCTCTTGTTGTATTGTTGCCAGGTCGTACATTGGAGCAACAGAAGACCCCACAAACATCTGCAGAACGTGGGAACCCTGGTGACTCTGCACTTTAACCAGCCAGCCACTGCCTCATGCCATCAGGTGTCTGCCCATTGAAAAGCAGTTCCTGGATGACAGGAACGTAGGGAGGAGCGGGAGAAGTTCTGGATGCATAAACTAAGATCAGAACATCCAACTGGACTGAACGACAAGACAAAGTGAAATCAACTCAAAAGAAAAAGGTGATGGCCCAAAAAGGCGAACACAACATAGGGGGTTGTGTGTGCGTGTGTGTGTGTGTGTGTGGTGGGGGGGGGGGGGGCAGGATAGGGGGAGGGGAGGGTTGAGAGAAGGTTGTGGAAAAAAAAAAAAAATGGGGGGGGGGGGTGGGAGTGAGGATGGGTGGGGGAGGATATTTGAGGAGTAGGGGATAGGGAAGAAGATGGTGAAGAGATAAAAAGATAGATCATGTACGTCGTTTCATTCAGAACAAGTGTGCCGCCTATTTCGTCATACCATCACGTCATTCAAAACTTGCGTCATCCATTCATTGCTTTTCTACGTCACTCCATTCACTAGAGTCATAGACTTTTTGCTCAGTCCTAATAATACCTTTTGTTGATAAACAAATCGTGTCTTTAGTTTTAGCATAATTATTGGTTTTAATTTAGAAGAAACATTTCTTCATTAAATAGGGTTTAATTGTCACTTCATTTTTCATAATTGTATCGACTTATCCTACATTTTCACTTTTTATAGAGAGAGGAGAGAGGGTAGGGAGAGGGTGATATGTGTGTGTTTGGGGGTGGGGGTGGGGGGTGGGGGGGGGGGGGGGAGTGTTGACAAGGCAATGATAAAGTTTAAGGATACGTCATTTTAGTTGGCTTAGTTTCTATGGAATGTCATCGTTCTACGTCATAAGTCTTTTTTACGTGGTGTTTCTACCTTTGTCAGTTCTGTACCTTGAAAAAGAGGGGTTACCCCCTCGAAAGCTTGGATAAAAAAATTAGAACTTACAAAGGATTTGTTGTGTTTTTTTCTTCAGATGTATATATATATATATATATATATATATATATATATATATAAACGTACAAGAATTGAAGAAGAAAAAACAACCACACCATTAAACTTTCCTCTTATATATATATATAGTTTGCTTGAATAAAACTTGTTTTGTGTCCAATATTTAAGTTTGTGAGCCTAAGAAAGAAACTAAGAAAGAAACTGAATAACTTTAATTTTAACTTTACAATTTATTCTGTGTTCTGAAAAAGAATAAAAGAAAATAATGTGCTGATTTACTTTTTCTCCCAATGGGGGAGATAGACAATGCCTATGCAAAGACAGCTGTTTCATCTTTGAGAAAGATTCTTCAGTCTGCATATCGGCCTGCAAAGTATGTCCACAGTGAACATTCAAACTGAGCTAGAAGACTTTCTACAAGAGAAAGGTTGTCCTCTTTGCACCAGATTGAAAGTCCACAATAAAAGCAAACCAGCACTTAATTAAAAAGAAATGGTAACAATCTTGTGTAAAATAACAAAAATAATAATGTTCTAAAGTTACAATCCCTCGAAGAGAGTAGAAGAGATGGGATGCCATGTTGGTGGATCCAGTGAAGGATTCAATAAGGGAGGTCATAGAAATCGTAGTAAACACCAACATACTCCCGGTGAGGAGGAATGTAGAGAGGTGTGCCTGGATCAGGTAGACTGATGCGCTTTCCTTCTTCCAAGTATAATATAAACGTACAAGAATTGAAGAAGAAAAAACATATTCTATATATATATATATATATATATATAAATAATCGGGTTGTTTTTTCAATGTTTTCTTAGCTGTTGATGAGAATGCTTAGAAGGGTGTGTATGTGAACATCAGTTAAGAATGTGCACGAGACAATCGAATCTTTATTCTCAATGTTTTTGTTTTTGTTTTTAAACAATTGTTTTACGTCTTGAATTCTTATCACTGCTACTGTTTTGTTTTTTCTTGGAGTGTGACTAGTATTGTTGGCAGTTGGAGGCTTTGCATCGAGGAAGAGACATGGTCTCGAAACATTTGCAATTTTAATAAATGTGTTAACAGTTATTTCCATTTGTTGTGTTTTCTTTATGTTTTCTGATATATATATAATTTGCTTTGATAAGCTTTTCTGTGTCCAATGTCTGTATTTGCGAACCTCAGAAACAGAACCAGTTAACGTTAACTTTATGTAATGTTCCGTGCTCAAAATGTTTGGGTTTTTAAAATTGTGCTGATTTACTTTTTCTCCCAATGGTGGAGGGACAGTGCCTTATGCAAAGACAGCTATTTCGATATGTGAATATCTCATCAATTTCCATGACCGGCCTGCAATTTGACTGTCCAGTGGATGTCAACTTGATGTCACCAAATCGAAAATAAATCCACAATAAAACCAGAAATCTTATAAAAATCTTATGTAAAATGAAGCAAATAAGAATGTTCTAAAATTTTAATTTCAAAACCTAATAGACATGACTAGAGAGGGTCAACTACTGAGATGATATCCAAATTAAGGATAAAAATAGTATGAAAGAAAAATATCAGTGAATAGCTGAGCTCCGTACCCCTACTCTGAAGGACTGAAAAGTTAGTGCGTTTGAAATGCAGAATAATTTGCTTTGATAAAACGTTTCTGTGTCCAGAGTCTGTATTTGTGAACCTCAGAAACAAAACCAGGTCTGTATACATTATATATTATATATTCCATCTCTTCTAGTCTCTTCGAGGAATTGTAATTTTAGAACATTATTATTTTTGTTATTTTGCATAAGATTGTTACCATTTCTGTTGAATTAAGTGCTGGTTTGCTTTCATTGTGGACTTTCAATCTGGTGCAAAGAGGACAACTATTCTCTTGTAGAAAGTCTTCTAGCTCAGCTTAAACATTCACTGTGGACATTCTTTGCAGGCCGACATGCAGACTGAAGAGTCTTTCACGAAGACGAAACAGCTGTCTTTGCATAGGCATTGTCTATCTCCCCCATTGGGAGAAAAAGTAAATCAGCACATTATTTTCTTTTTTTCTTTTCAGAACACAAAACAAATCGTAAAGTTAAAGTTAAAGTAATTGAGTTTGTTTCTTAGGTTCACAAAACATACATTGGATAAAATTGTTTTTATCAAAGCAAATTATATATATACATAAGAGGAAAGTTTAATGGTGTGTTTGTTTTTTCTTCTTCAATTTTTGATCGTTATATATATATATATATATATATATATATATATATATATATATATATTATTCGAATAAATACCCGGACACAAGAGATTTTGGCTTTGGTTTGTGGGGACAAAATGTTAGCTGGACCGGGAGTCGAACCCGAGACCTCCCGAAAACCAGACGGGCGCTCTAACCACTGAGCTATCCAGGCCGACAACCCGCTCCCTGATATTAATCCTAATATCAGTCACTACATTCTTCCCCCTCCTTTTTTCCAAGCCATGTGTTATCTCCGGCACTAACTAAGGGCAGAACAAAGAGGGCGGGATGTTGAAGACAAGAATAGTTGAATAAATCCTCTTATGGGTTCACTTAATATATATATATATATATATATATATATATATATATATATATATATATATATATATATATATATATATATATATATATATATATATATATATGTGTGTGTGTGTGTGTGTGTGTGTGTGTGTGTGTGTGTGTGTGTGTGTGTGTGTGTGCTACAAGCAATCCTCGCGACACACAAGAGCCAAGATGGAAGCAAAAGTGATGGATCTGAATTTGAGGAGTACTCATTTTATAACTGGGAAAATAAAACAGAAGATCTTCGAGTTTCGCCAGTCGAATTCAGTGAAGTGTTCTTTTCTTATTCCTTCTGACAATAGCAATGAGTAGTGTGTCGTACATGTGGTACCAATTTCAGGCACCCTCATAAAAATTATTATGTGGATGAAAGCAAACTGATCCCAATTGTACTAAGACAACAAAGTGTATTTAATTCTGGAATTAAAGAATAAGGCAAGACCACATGATTTATTTTAACAAAGTTAAGCAAAATCGTTGCCTGTACCACGACATTCAGAAAACTATTTTGTGTGAACCTTTCGTTCCAACGACACGGGGCTGTGCTATAAGAGAGTCTCGGGATGAGTTGCCATCCACTGGAGTAGCTTAGCTTCATTGGATCTCTTCCTTTTCTCTGCCACCACGTTGAAAGTGTACATAAAAGGATTGATGGCGGAGTTCAAAGGAAGCACGAAGATAGCTAAGCCCACGTTGACACTTCCAGGGATGGGGATGCCACCCAGAGCCAGAAATCCACACAGCCCTACAGGGAACCAGCATAGGAAATCCGTCACCGCAACAGAGATTAATCGACGGGCGATGTTCATGTCCCTGGAAGCTTTTGTGGTGTTGGTTTTTAAACTGTTAACCTTAATTGTCCAATAGATGAAAGCTTGACCACACGAAATGAGTACAAACAGACCAAAATTAAAGACAATTAAGATGCTAAAAGAATAGATCTTCCCTTTGAAGTATCGGCTAGTCACGGGCAGTGGAATACAGATGCCTGTCTGATTGTAAAACTGCCAGTGTGCTGTTATCGGAAGCAAAGGAAACAAAGCTATGAACCATCCTACCAACCAGACTAAGCAGCATGCAGCTGCAGCAGATTTTCTTTGAAATCGCAGAGAACTGAAGGGAAAGTGGAGAGCTATAAACCGATCCAGTGAAACCAGAAAGATGGTGAGAGCTGACACCTCACTGGACAGTAGAGACATAAAACCTGCCACCTGACAGGTCATGCTGGTTTTCCAGGTATCATCATAGTGGAGATACCTGCCACGATATGTTTCATCAGCCACCCCAATGATCGTAATGTAGACACCCATCAAAAAGTCTGCAACGGTGAGATTCGTGACAAACACTCCAAAACCACTTGAGGATGTGAACGTTAGAGCAAACAGACGTAGCAGGAAACAAAAGCTGTTACCAGTCACAGACAGAGCAGCAATCAGCCACATAAATACTCGGTAAGTCCATGATTGCAACAGATCATCACATGATGAAACTTCGTCCTTGGGAGCATGACACAATGATTCAGGGAAATTATGTGGGAGTATTGTATGACAACAGAGTTTGTAGTTGTCTGTAGCTATGTAGCGTAATTTTGAAAGGCCTTTAAGAAAATCAGATGCAAAGAATTTCAGAGGACAACCTCGTAGATGCAGTTCAGTTAATCGTGGAAAGAATTGGAAGCTATCAGAGGTGATAATATTGATGGTGGATGAAGTCAAGTTAAGTTTATGTATGCATAGGAATGCTGAAAATACTTTTCCGTCGAACTCTCCCATTATGGTGTATGACAGATCTAAATTCAGAAGGGAACTTTGTTGAACACTATTAGATGAGCGATCAGAATGCAAAGAGCTTAGAGGGTTACTTGATACAGACAACGATACCAAATTTGGCAACTTGGAGAAGGATGTGACATTAACATGGTGCAGCTTGTTAGCACGGAGGTCTAGGAACCTCAGATTTAACAGATTGATTACTGGGAAGGCCGTCAAGGAACAGTGAGCCAGCATGAGTGTGATGAGGTAGATATTGCTGTTGACATCAGTCAGGGTCAGCCCTGAACCTGAGGCATCCAAGTAGCGAATGTTGGATAAAGCAGTTGCAAGGAAAGGTTCGCCACACAGGAATGTGTGACCCTGACAAAGACAGCCAACGGGACAAGTAACCCCACAAGCTAGTTCATCATCGTGAAGTGGACAGTGTGGCCACCCGTCACACATGTGGTCTTGGTGCACACACATCTCGGATGATCTGCACCTGAAGAACCCCGGACACGTCATGTCCTCACAACCTTCTTCATCCTGATGCTCCAGGCAGTCGTATATTCCGTTGCATCGTGTGTAGACAGGCAGACAGTCATTGAACTGCCCTGGACAACGATAGTGACTGTCAGGGCAGGACTCATTGAAAAACATTGCTCGGGAAATAAATCGTGTGGTACAATCAAATTTAATCATAGACGGAAATGTAGAAAATAGCTGTTCATGCGAGAAGAACTGTCTGTACGTATCACAGGTTATTTCATCTGATTTGTCCTGACAATGTGGCAACAGATCACATGTTCTATCAAAGGGCAGACACTGGCCACTACTGCAGGTGAACATATTGATGCATGTAGGATGTTTGCAGAAGGATTCATCGCTCTTGCCTGAACAATCAATAATGAAATCACATACCAAGGTGTATGAGATGTTGACTCCATCCTTGCAAATAAACGATGGAACCGGTGAATGTGTTTCTGTATTGTTAGATGATTTCCTGCAAGCGTTTGATACTGAGCCATGTAAAAGAAATGTATGTGTTACATAGCCATCACTACATAATACCAGATATTGTATTTCATTAGATGGTCTACTTAGCACGTTTTTCAAGGAAATCAAGTTTGAGGTATAAAACGTCTCTACCGTTTTGTTTGTTAGAAACTCGCAACTTGCCCCAAGCGAGTTTCCCCATGAATCCCCTTCACAGTTAAGAACTGTAATCCCTCGTATGCTGGAGTCTTTATTGTGACTAGTTTGGAAACACATTTTATCTCCAGTATAGACATGGTACTGTATCTGCAGTTTGTTTTCTACCACTTGTCTAAAAGAATGATGACAAACACTATTGTCTTTGCTTGCCACAGAATGAGTATACATTATTGGTACAGTTTTGTCTTAAGTATATAACCCGACCCAGAGGGAGTCCAACCTTACTGGATGCATGTTTGCGGTGCTTTTAAGTGCGTCATAAATGTTAGGCAAGCACTTGGGTAAACTGAGTGTTCCTCCTAACGAAGAACAATACTCACTGGCAGAGTTTTCATCTGTAAATGTAAATTTATCCTTTCTGAAGGAGAGTCTGTTCTTCACAAAACTGTAGCAGCGACTGCAAAGCGCGACATGTCCCTGACAGTCATCACTACTGAACGGACACAGGGAAGTTTCATCCCGGCCATCTTCGCACTCTTTCATCATGTTACAGCTCAGGTGATGCCTGATGGTGGGGTAGTGGCTCACTGAACAGTTCCACAGATCACTTGGTAATAACTTAAGTGTTTGGTCTCTGCCCAGAAAGGTAAAGAACAGTCTGAAGCAGCGGGTCTTATTCACACAGGAGTTTCCGTCCCCCTCGACAGTCAGTGGAGAGGTGTCAAACGTATGGGCAAGGTCAGAAAAATAAGATGTACTTTTCCAGACCATGAATTGCATGTGTCCAGAGTGTCGAAAGATAGAAACGTCTGTCACACGTGACCCCAGTTCTTCAAAACTTATCAGCACCGTGTGCTGTTGTGGAACTATCCATGTCATCGACATTAACTGGAGTGAGTGGCTTTTATTGGGACTACCCCTCATTGTGATAAATCCAGAAGAATTGGAGGTCATCACAGACACCAATGATCCACCATCTTCAAACACAAATTAGGCATGCGTATCTTAAACATTGACATGAGCCGCGAGAAAGATAACAGTTATGTTGAAAAGGAGTGTTGTACTGTTTTGTCAGGATATCATTAACAAGGCACACCACTGACAAAACAAGCACTGCATAATACTTTTTATCCCTCTGTTAGTGAAGAGATGCTGCCATATTGCTGACATCCCTAACAGTAAGAATAGATTGTGTCTGGTG
>CM065700.1:34542048-34547048 GCA_017654935.2 Phymorhynchus buccinoides | reverse complement strand
AAATGCGACATTGGCGGTGAAAGGGTTAACAAAAAGCGACACAAAGGCACACACAGAGAAAGCTACGCACAGAGAGAGAGAGAGAGAGAGAGAGAGAGAGAGAGAGAGAGAGAGAGAGAGAGAGAGAGAGAGAGAGAGAGAGAGAGAGGGGGGGGGAGAGAGAGAGAGGAGGGGGAGAGAGAGAGAGAGGAGAGGGAGAGGAGAGAGAGGGGGGAGAGAAGAGGAGGGGGAGAGAGAGAGAGAGAGAGAGAGAGAGAGAGAGGAGAGAGAGAGAGAGAGGGGGAGAGAGAGAGAGAGAGAGAGAGAGAGAGAGAGAGAGAGAGAGGAGAGAGAGAGAGAGAGAGAGAGAGCCTGCCTATAACATTAACATAAATACTATAGGATCACTTCTAAGTTAAAAGACAAAAGTAAATCACCAAGTTCTCCTCTTACACTATAATTACCAAATATTTTCTTCTTATCATCTCATGTTACAGCGGTTTAACGTGGTGGCAGTCGTAAAGACCCACCACGTCACGTGTCAAACCCACGGTTTTCACGCGTTTTCCCTCTTATAGCTGATAAGAAATCTTAAGAAATCTTCCTAGCATAAGAGGGAATGTCACACGTGACGTGGGGGAGGGGGGTAGGGGGGGGGGGCGCTTTAAGAAGACCATAGAAATTGATGGGAACGTAATCAGCTGGGAAGTGGATTAAATGGACGTAAATATGTTGGTGATAAGAAATTATCACAGCACGTATATGACTTGATATTACTTCGTATTTATCTCCTTATTTATTTCTTTTCCAAACATATCCTTGTAAGTGATCATTTCTATCACGTGCGCTAGTGATCCTATTCGATTTTTTTATATTATTTTATTTGACGATTTTTCTTACTTAGAAGAATGTTTAGACGCATTCTGCACGCTTTAAAGAATTAAGGTATTAAAAAAAAATAAAGAAAGAATATAACATGTGCCACAAACACATCCTACGCCACTTACGGAAAAAACAAAACACGACAACAAATCCGTCAATTTATCGTATTTTTTAAGCTAGCCCTGATAGTTTTACATGAATGTCACAACGGGATTCGGGGGTATGACATTTGATACACTTAAGCGTTGTGCCACAAAGAAACACAAATTTGCAGGACATCTCTCAGTGGATCGAGGACAACGAATGCACCGGTTCTTCTTCTTCTGCGTTCCGAGGCCATATATATTATGTGACCTAGCACCACGAAAGGGACATTAAGTGTCAAAATGACCATTCTGAGAAAATGGCACACTTAGAATCTTCAGACAATTCGTTTTCAAATGACATCAGAACCATTCTTGTAACTTTTTCCGTTTTAGAGTTATGAGCATTTAAAGTTGGTACGGTGACTGTCGGCCATTTTGAGAAATCACAGCGTAAAGTTTAGCCTAGCTGAAAAATATGCATTGACCTACTCATTTGAAAGCACTTTTTGGAGTATTTAGAGACCATAACAAGGATTGTCCTTTATAAATATGAAAGATGGGATGCTAGAGAGCATGAAAATACCCATAACTCAAAATTTATAAAAAATGAGATTTTTGACTTTGCAAGCCTGTTGTGAGAAACTAGCCCAGCGACTTAATGTCCCTTTCGTGGTGCTGGGTCACATATGTGTAGAGTGGCACAGTGGTATCGCGTTCGCTTCGTGTCAAGTAAACCCGAGTTCGAACCTGGGTACAGGGGATTTTTTTCCTCTCATTCTGCGCTAGGCCTTAACGGTCTGAACGTGGAGTCTTTCGGATGAGACGATAAACCGAGGTCCCGTGTGCCCATGCACTTAGCATACGTTAAACCCAGTGGCAACGAAAAAGAGTTGTCATTTCAACGAAATTTCCCGCCCCCCCCCCCCCCCTCCCCCCCCCCCCCCCCCCCCCCCCCCCCCCCCCCCCCCCCCCATCAGTGACAAAAATCGCATGCAAAAAATAAAATAATAAAAATTGGGTGGCGCGCCTCTGGCTGCGACGCGCTCTCCAGGTGGGAGCAACCCGAATTTCACAGAGACGCCTCTGTGACTATAAAGTACCTAATACCTAATACCTAATACCTAATACCTAATATGGGCATGACGGGTGAAATACATATGTGTTTCAGCTTTGACTCGTCTCCGCGCTGTATTCAGACCACACATTCCGATGTCGGAGGATAAACACCTGCACTATATCCGTATTTTTTTTGTCGGATATATTTGTGTTACAGTTTCTTGAATTCTCCTGTCCTTGCCTACTGTCATTATCAACTTGATGATTTTTTTTAAAGTATTACCTGTCTTTTTATGAATATATACAAACTTATTTGGTATATGGTATTTGTATTTGGTACTTTATAGTCACAGAGGCGTCTCTGTGAAATTCGGGTTGCTCCCAACCTGGAGAGCGCGTCGCAGCCAGAGGCGCGCCACCCATTCTTTTGTTTTTTTTTTGCATGCAACTTTTGTGTGATTGATGAGGAAGGAAAGTGTGTGTGTGTGTGTGTGTGTGTGTGTGTGTGTGTGTGTGTGTGTGTGTGTGTGTGTGTGTGTATGTGTGTGTGTGTATGTGTGTGTGTGTGTTGGGGGGGGGTACATTTTTTTTATTATCAAATGACAACTTTTTCGTGAAATGTTTTTTATTATTTATTCTGTATTTTATGCGCAAGCTGGGCAACAAATGTCTACTGTTTGAAGATAATAAATTGATTTTGATTGATTGATTGATTGATTTGATGTGATTGATTTATTGATGTGTGGCTGGCCGTTAATGGTGGGGTGAGCACACTTAACCAGGATGCACACCCTAAATTGGTGGGGCGCACACCCTTCACAATCATGTCGATGATGAGAGAGTTACTATCTTTACACAGAGTTGCTATCCTTGCCCGTGTCTACTCCTCCCTCTCTACTCTAAGCAAAGCTAAGCGATTCTGTGCATCGGTTCACGAGATCTAAAAGGGTCATATGCATTTTATCGCTTACAATGACACCACCTTTTAGCAACCAAGGTTATAAAAGTCTATCCTTAGCAAAGTTTGACCAGTGTACGTTCTAAAAAACATAAAAGAGTGCTAGCTTAGTTTCTGCTGGTTTAAACGTTTTTATTGTCTTTACATCTCAAACATACATAGCAACAAAACTGAAGCAACAACAAGCTAGGCTTATGGCGTGCTCAGTATAAGAAAAAGTTTTCCTAGTTTCTCCTCCTTTCTAAGGGAGGCACGACAGAGCCCAGTCCACGACAGCTGTTTCGACCCATGGGGATCTCATCAGGTGAACACGGCTTTGGGTTATATTTATCTATATATTTTGAAATGGAAGCATTTTAAATTATGTTTCTCTTATGCTAGTGCATGTGGAAAATCAAAGTAATTTACGAACACTAAAACTCCAGTGTAAGCTGAATAGCACATTGTTTAATGTTGTGTTTTGTAAGAAGGTATAACAGAATTTTGAGTCGGCTGCAGTGAGGGTGCGTTTGAAGTGGAATAGATGGTAGAACGAAGTAGGCTACCTAACGATAGATTTGTTGACATTTTTAACAAACTATTTTGAATACCTTGACTATATACATGCACACATACACCAGCTTCGCACAGTATGAATGTGTCAGTACACCTAACACTAGGTCACACAGAAACACAGACATTTTTGTATCAAATAACAACACTTAAGGCTCTTGGAAATGTCCATCTTAGTCAGCCACACAGACAATAGGATGAAAGAGCGGGGAAAAGCCTACCTAAAAATCAAACATTTTAAAAAAAGCGGGGGGGGGGGGGGGGAGGGAATAAAGAGAAAAGGGACAAGGACGAAAAGGAGGAAAGGAAGGAAAAAAAGAAAAGAAAAGGTTAAAAAATAAAGGCAGCAGTGGCGGTGGGTTGCATGATGAGTGAGCAAGACAGCGGAGAACGGATGAATGATTGGGTGTGGTGTGAGAGTTACATATTTTGTTAATGTAAATTTATAATTTCATACTTTTATTTCATATTTTTATTTTACACGATGGAAGACACGTTTCCATGTGCGTTGTACAATCCCAATGGACAATAAAGAAACTTATGACTTATATTTATTTTGTGCCTTCCTTCGCAAGTTTTCACGGTGTCTGTTTCCATTGCATCAGGTATTGTATTGTGTTTCTAATACACGAAGAACTTAGCCGCCACTTGTAAAATTTTTAACTTGTCAAAGATCGGAATCGGGGTTTGACTAGCAATAATTAGTAATACTTAACAGAATGTCGGCCATAGTATTCAACACAATATTAACAAATAACATGTTGTTTTCATTCATCGAACATTAATTTAATTAATACAACACACCACATAAATTATAGTTTATTTGATCTATTCATAAAACGTTACTTAAATTCAACACGCCACATATAATTTCATTTAATCATTCACACCACATCCTCCTCCTCTGACTCCTGTTTCTTACACACACACACACACACACACACACACACACACACACACACACACACACACACACACACACACACACACACACACACACACACACACACACACACACACACACACACACACACACACAAACACGCGCGCGCAAAAACAGCTTTTGTTTGGTTTGAATCATTTTTTTAAGGTTATTCAAATTGCCTATCTGACAATGTGGACAAACAGTTTATAATACACATTATCACGTGGATGATTTGTTGGCCAAGCCATTGATAAACAATGGCAACTGACGCATTTAAAGCGAATTTTGAAAACTTGAAAAGAAAATTCCTGAAATCGACATTATGAGTAGTTGTATCGTACATTATAGTAGTAGTAGTAGTAGTAGTAGTAGTAGTAGTAGTAGTAGTAGTAGTAGTAGTAGACGACGACATAGTAGTAGTAGTAGTAGTAGTAGTAGTAGTAGTAGTAGTAGTAGTAGTAGTAGTAGTAGCAGCAGCAGCAGCAGCAGCAGCAGCAGCAGCAGCAGCAGTAGTAGTAGTAGACGACATAGTAGTACTTAATAGTAGCATTAGCAGCAGCAG
>CM065700.1:34534548-34539548 GCA_017654935.2 Phymorhynchus buccinoides | reverse complement strand
TTACCTCCATTGTGTCCCTGTCTCCATGTGCCACAGTCTCTATATGTTACCCCCTTTGTGCCCCCGTCTCCATGTGCCACAGTCTCTCTATGTTACCCCCATTGTGCCCCCGTCTCCATGTGCCACAGTCTCTATATGTTGACCCTTTGTGCCTCCGTCTCCATGTGCCACAGTCTCTATATGTTACGACCTTTGTGCCCCCGTCTCCATGTGCCACAGTCTCTATATGTTACCCCCTTTGTGCCCCCGTCTCTATGTGCCACAGTCTCTATATGTTACCCCCTTTGTGCCCCCGTCTCTATGTGCCCCCGTCTCTATGTGCCACAGTCTCTATATGTTACCCCCTTTGTGCCCCCGTCTCCATGTGCCACAGTCTCTATATGTTACCCCCTCTGTGCCCCCGTCTCTATGTGCCACAGTCTCTATATGTTACCCCCATTGTGCCCCCGTCTCCATGTGCCACAGTCTCTATATGTTACCCCCTTTGTGCCCCCGTCTCCATGTGCCACAGTCTCTATATGTTACCCCCATTGTGCCCCCGTCTCCATGTGCCACAGTCTCTATATGTTACCCCCATTGTGCCCCCGTCTCCATGTGCCACAGTCTCTATATGTTACCCCCATTGTGCCCCCGTCTCCATGTGCCACAGTCTCTATATGTTACCCCCATTGTGCCCCCGTCTCCATGTGCCACAGTCTCTATATGTTACCCCCTTTGTGCCCCCGTCTCTATGTGCCACAGTCTCTATATGTTACCCCCTTTGTGCCCCCGTCTCCATGTGCCACAGTCTCTATATGTTACCCCCTTTGTGCCCCCGTCTCTATGTGCTAGCCCATTGTGCCCCCGTCTCTATGTGCTAGCCCATTGTGCCCCCGTCTCTATACGTCCCCGTCTCTCTGTGTTACCCCCATTCTGCCCCCGTCTCTATATGTCCCCGTCTCTATATGTCCCCGTCTCTATATGTCCCCGTCTCTATATGTCCCCGTCTCTATATGTCCCCGTCTCTATATGCCCCGTCTCTATGTGACCCCGTCTGTCTGTGTTGCCCCCATTGTGTCCCCGTCTCTATGTGTCCCCGTATCTCTGTCCCCGTCTCTATGTGTCCCCGTCTCTATATGTCCCCGTCTCTATATGTCCCCGTCTCTATATGTCCCCGTCTCAATATGTCCCCGTCTCTATATGTCCCCGTCTCTATGTGTCCACGTCTCTATGTGTCCCCGTCTCTATGTGCCCCCTCGAGTTAAGGATAGTTTTAAGGATACGATTTGGGTTCGGCTTAGGGTTAGAGATAGAGACAGAGTTTCATATTCGATTCAGGGTTTGGGTTAGGGTTAGGGTTAGGTTTTTGTATCACATACCGACGGATACATTATGACGGGGACACAACACAGAGAGGGGAACAAAACATAGAGACGGGGACATAACATAGAGATGGGGACATAACATAGAGATGGGGACACAACACAGAGAGGGGGACAAAACATAGAGACGGGGACATAACATAGAGACCGGGACATAACATAGAGATGGGGACATGACATAGAGACGGGGGACACACACAACATAGAGACGGGGACATAACATAGAGACGGGGGACACACACAACATAGAGACGGGGGACACACACACAACATACAGACGGGGGACACACACACAACATAGAGACGGGGGACACACACACAACATAGAGACGGGGGACACACACACAACAAAGTCCGGGGGACACAGCATAGAGACGGGGGCACACACACACTCACACACAACATATAGATGGGGGCACAGTGCTAGATAACCGTAAATCCCTTCAGTGGGCAAAGAAAGCCGTGGATCGTGTGTGTTGTTCAGTGAAAGCCAAGCAGGATAATCATTTTACCACGAGCACTACACAACATTGTTCCTGCGCCACAGACCATGCAACTCTTTTGTTTCACTCAATTCAAATCTCTCGTTTTAGGGTGGACGGCTCGGTTTGTCCTTTCCCGTTAAGTCCTGTCCTGTTTCGTCAGCCCCTTTTTCTGTTTTGTCCTTCAACGTGGTAAACAATGGTCAACCTATGGCGATATTTTTCACGCCAGAGGGCAGTCAATGCACTAGGGGCTTATCACGCGATTTTCTTACTTAGGCGTAGTGAGAGAGAGAGAGAGAGAGAGAGAGAGAGTGATGGTAGGACCATTAGCCCCACACGAGCGTCATGCCCTCTGGCGTGAGAAAAATCGCACTAAGTCTCTCATTGAACGCGTTAAAAGAAAGAGGCTATATTCACATTTATGCCCGTCAAGAAGGATAATTTGCAACAGAAAATAACATAGCGATTGCTTTTTCAGTCAACAGATTATCGTTCTTGACGGGCATATATGTGAATATAGCCAAGAGAGATAAGAAACTCGATCCATTGTCAAAGCCCCCCTGCAGCATGAAAAGTGTATAACAATTAAACATATTCAATGCAAAATTAATAAAAAGTGGTTGTTTTTTGTTCTTTCCAAATTAAACGCTACACGTGTGTCACACAAATATTATATTTGACGCATTCTCGGAGCACATTATGATATTTTATTTACAGCATCCAAAAATTAAACCTTTCTGCGTTTTTTGCCACCTATTTTCGAAGTAGCGTGTCCTTTCCTTTTTTTATATTTCTTGTTGTTCTTGCTCACAGTCATTTAAATCAAGAAAAAGAAACAAAAAATAAAATAAAAATACCTTTGGTCATTTTCGACAAGCTACTGCTTGTCTTTTTCAACCTTGTCTGACTGGCTGTGGTGGGAGCTGTTGGTGTTCACTGAGCTGTCATTTGTGGGGTGAGTACTGTTCAGGAGGGGGCAAGTCATACCCTAGGTCTCTGTTGAGACTTGGCCTCCTTTCCCTTATATCTATGGTTTCTTTGATTTTTGTTTGTGGCACAAGCCACAAACCTATAACTCACTTTGTCGGTCGGTCGGTCTGTCTGTCTGTCTGTCCAAAATTGTCGCACATTTCGCAAAATTGTCGCACATGTTTTAAATGAGAAAAACATTTTTGGACATAAAGTAACGTTTCAGTTGTCATATCTACATATATACAGTCCTTACGTATGGAAAGAATTATATACTGAACAGAGCACATGAATCGTCATTTTAAAGCGTACAAAATAATAAACATACGTAATACAGACACTGCAACAGACACGACGAGTATGCGGTGCTTCTTTCGATGAGCATAAGTAGGATAAATAGTTTAAAATGTTTTCCAAAAGATATAAAAAGTTACGAAATGGTGCAGAGATAACATTCTGGGCCTGTATTCACGTTGAGATAGCATGAGACTTAGCATGATGCTAACTTAGAAGCTCTTCCAATGTCCTGTAGGACTTAATATGACTTTTGGAAGAGCTTCTAAGTTAGCATGATGCTAAGTCTCATGCTATCTCAACGTGAATACAGGCCCTGGTTTACTGATTAAAATTATTAAAAAGCCAGGGGAAGCGACTCAGTGTATATCATGATTGCAGTGGTAAAAATAGACCGCACTTCAAATCGAGGCTGCTCTTTAAAATGATGTTTCGTTTTCAATTGTCGCACGCCATAAACAATTGCGAGTCCGCGCTTGTTCTTCTAGTGAATTGTGACTCAGTTGAGAGGATGTGCAGTCCTTGACAAAATAACGATACAGCACACAGACAGACAAAAACAACAAATCCCAGACACAAACAATTACATGTTTCTTTTCCTACAGGGGATTTTTCCTCTCACTTTGCACTAGGCCTTGTGGTCTGAACGTGGAGGAGTCTTTCGGATGAGACTATATACCGAGGTCCCGTGTGCCCATGCACTTACCACACGTTAAACTCAGTAGCAACGAAAAAGTTGTCATTTGATCAAAATTTACACACCCACTCCCAACCCCTTCCTTCCTCATCAGTCACACAAAAATCGCATGCCCCCCAAAAAAAAGAATGGGTGGCGCGCCTCTGGCTGCGACGCGCTCTCCAGGTGGGAGCAACCCGAATTTCACAGAGACGCCTCTGTGACTATAAAGTAGATAATGCCTAATACATATTAGTAGTGGAGGGCAGAAACGCACAAAGAAGCGAACAGAGAAAATGACGAAACGGTACTTTCACAAACCAATGCCCGTTTGAGCTGTAGGCTGTACTGCCCTTTCAAAGAACATTGACCGATAATGCCAGAGAGCTGACCAGTCGTCGTCAGCCTAGTGCTGTGTATGAAGGCACAGTCCTGAGGGGAAATGCAGCAACCATGTAAAAAAAAAAAAAAAAAAAAAAAATTCGCGAAGATGTCCACAGCAACAAAAAGAATGTAAAAGTGATTTCTGCGAAATTTGTGAATGTGTGTTGTCATTCACACAAAGATGTGAACCCAGTTGAAGGTGACTTAAGTTCTGCGCTTAGGACAGCGACAAAAAAAAGACCATGCGAAATACAGTGTTCTGAGTAGTTTAAACATAAGTTATCACAAAATGTTGGAGCAGTTTTCGCGTGTGTGTGTGTAAAAAGAAAACAAATTGTAGCTGCGAAATACAAAGGGTTCTGAGTAATTTAAACATGTTATCACACAGTGATGCGTATGTGCGTGTGTGCGCGCGCGCGCGCAAATGGTTCTGAGTTGGTTACACATAGGTTATCACACAATGATGGAGCATTTTTGTGTGTGTATGAAAAGGAAAAACATATGAAGCTGCAAAATACAAAGGCTTCTTAGTAATTCAAACATAAGTTATCACAAAATGTTGGAGCAGGTGTTGTGTGTGTGTGTGTGTGTGTGTGTGTGTGTGTGTGTGTGTGTGTGTGTGCGTGTGCGTGTGCGTGCGTGTGCATGTGCGTGTGTGTGTGTGTGTGTGCGTGCGTGCGCGTGCGTGCGTGTGCGCGTGCGTGCGTGCGCGTGCGTGCGTGCGTGCGCGTGCGTGCGTGCGTGCGTGCGTGCATGCACGTGTGTGTGTGTGTGTGTGTGTGTGTGTGTGTGTGTGTGTGTGTGTGAAAATGAAGCTGCGAAATACAACGA
>CM065700.1:34527048-34529548 GCA_017654935.2 Phymorhynchus buccinoides | reverse complement strand
CGAAAGTCAACCTAAGAGTCAATTTAAATTAAGTCAGCTATATCTATATTGATAAAACAAATCGGGACTTTCCTGGTGTTGCACTGCTTCCGGGCATTGCCTCCAGGATCGTTCCCACCATCTTTATATCTACTAGTGTCCCATATGTGTCTGTTCCAGACCGGAGGACGTTAAACAGATTTCCATGCCACGAAAGGTCCACGTATTCATAAGGGGGAGAAAGAACAAAAAACACGAAAAACAAACGCTAATTTTTAGCTTTATTACTAAGCTTTCGTCAGGCTATTTTTTTGTATATGGACTCTCTGAAACAAAACTAGGTTTTAATGTCATTCGAAAATGACGCTCGGTGTGCGTTATTAATTACTTTTGCCAATATCAACCTAAGAATTAATGCGATAGATTGATTTATAATTATTATTTTGCTAAGCATGAGAGATTAAATTGTCCAAGCGTCTTACGTTTATCATAATTAAAGAGCCTACTACAGTACATACGATTCGCTGTCAATGCGATGCGATTGTGACGATGCGAGTCATGATTCACGTGAAATACTTCCGTCTGAAAATAATTCTTCTATTTTCGCTCTCCACACTAGACCCAGTTCATGAGTGTGACGTGAATTTAAGGATACACACACACACACACACACACACACACACACATAATTGATTGAGTAGATGGAGACTTCATTTAAACCACGTAATGTAATAATGAACAAAATTAAAGGTATTATTAATCAATATCATTTAGAAACTTATTACAACTGTGAATACAAAAGAAGAATTTAAGAGTGAACAAAATAGAAATAATAATAATAATTATTTTTAAAAAACCGCAATCAGTAACTTTACAAATTTGTGAATGGCTCAGTTATGTTTGCTTTGAATATTTTCATTTACAAAACGGACAACATTGATCCTAACATATTAACCCTTTCACCGCCAAAGTCGCATTTTAGCACCACAGCTGTTTAACACCTATGTCACTAAAAGGCGTCAAATTGGGGTCTATTGTCCAAAGACCCTACTATCCTAGTTTTGGGAAGTAAGGATAGACCTTATTTTATATTATGTCACATAAGAATCCCCAATACTGCAGATGGATGTTGTTCTCTACCCAGGTAAATTTAATGGACATTTTAGGCTGAAATATGGCTGGCGATGAAAGGGTTAAAGATTTGTTGAGTGGGATTTAGAGTTATAATGTTTGTATTGGTGCATTGAAAAACAAGGAAAAAAGCATTATCCGAAATAACATCAGATGCTGCCAAAATGATGTTCGTTTGCCTTACAAACGGATTTCCGCTTTGTTGCATTTTGGTTGTGATAAAATATTCCCCATTCATCGTCCAAACTTCACACACAAGTATTGACCCTCAATCTTCTACCGTTTGCTGGGAAACCAGGTGGTACGAATAGAGCAATTGCCACGAGTGTTCGTTCACTATACCAGACTACTAATTTGCCCGTGCTCGTTCTGCCCGAGTTACGCTGACCTTTCTAATTCAACTCTCTAAATTCAACTCAGTGAAATTCAAGGTCAAAGTGAAAATGTTATCTAAATGCAGATGTTATAAATACAGTTTAGATAAGTTTCGAATTGGAACAGCCCCGGCGCGTGGCGGTCTCCCATAATATGGCGCTCCTTGTGGCAAATGCCCTATTGCATGACAGGAGGGGGACTTCCGGTCTGTAATGTCCAGTTGTGTTTATCATAGCTTGTCTAAAATATTGCGTTTTCCATCCTTAATTTCCCTTCCCATTACCCGAAACCCACGAGATCAACTGATTTAAGCCATCTGACTTGAAATATCATCACAAGTCCGGAGAATTACCTTTTTGTGGTCCGAAACAAGAACTTTTATCTGGCGTCCAGCAGCAGAACACTCATAAACAAATATGGCCGCCTCCGTCATCTTCGTTCGTTTGACATCGTTATCCTACTGTTACAGTGACTTAATCAGGCTGTAGTCCATCGGCAGCGCTCTATATTGTAATAAACTAACTGCTAAATGCTCTCTTTTGCTTTCTGTTATATGTGTTGTTTGGAAATATTAAAGATTTGCTTAAACCAACATACGTATTATAACATACAGGTCACAAAAGAGGTCCTCATCTTTAGCTCTACCGGCGACAACGAACGAGGCTGTAGACTACGGCTCGACCAGCGAGGAGATAGAGAGGAAGTCGGCGAGGATACAGCGGGAGATGCAGCGGGAAAGGCGGGCCCGATCCGTGTCGCCACGGGGCCGTGTGACGTCATTTCCTCATACGTCATCAGCGTTACCGCCACGTTCCGCCAGAGGGGCGCCGTCTACTACCGCTGCTGCAACTCCGAGAAAATTCACTGTTAGTATTTTCTAGAGGGCTTATGTTTGCCTTTGAGAGCAAACACGAGAGGACCCCCCCCCCCCCCCCCCCCCCACCCACCCACCCCTAAACAGCCATTTGGAAATTATTCAATATTAAAATGTTGCCATATTTGGCCATGTTTGTCA
>CM065700.1:34512048-34514548 GCA_017654935.2 Phymorhynchus buccinoides | reverse complement strand
AGAACAAAATCCATCTGTAGTATTGGGGATTCTTCTGTGACATATATAAAATAAGGTCTATCCTTACTTCGCAAAACTAAGACAATAGGGTCTTTGGATAACAGACCCCAATTTGATGCCTTTTAGTGACATAGGTGTTGAATCACTGTGGTGCTAAAATGCGACTTTGGCGGTGAAAGGGTTAATATTATAAGCGTTTCCCTTCCACAGAGACAAAACTTTGTTTACTCATTTTTTTTATTCATTCAAAGAGGGAACGTTATATAGGCCGCGAGGCCTACGGCTATGAAAGCCTGTCCCTATATACCTACCTACCTACCTACCTACCTACCTACTCACTTGAATATTTCTACCACATCTCGTGGTCTTCTTCATCATTCCGAGGCTTGTGTGATGTTGGCAGAAAGATTTGACTGCGGTGAGTAGATTTCACTTGAAGTTGTTTGGTCACAAGTACGGTGAATTGAACAATCTGTGTAGGCTACCAATAACATGACAGGCAACTGGCAATAGGAATTGTTCGGACATAATTAAGGGGAGTAATTTCATGGTGTGTGGGAGTGATCTCGCCTAATTCAATCGGTCAAACAGGGTAAATGACTCTACCTTCAGGAAGATCGCCAGCCCTCGCTTCGTGTGTTTGAGGAGACACACCGCATTTAGAACGCAGTGAGTCATTCTAAATTTGATGTAAGTTATATTTTTTGCGTCACAGTTTGCAAGTTCTATCAATTTGTAGCAACTGGACACCCCTTATTTTTCTATAAAAAAAATTTCCAAGTCGCTGACTGGCAACCTGCAGTTTCAAGCTTCGACGCCATTGTTGCATTGTTGCTATGGTGTTTGACCGAGTAATGGAGGTAGGCAACTCTAATTTTCACGAAGTGCTCTCCCCTAGGTTTTTTTTCTCCGAAAATCGTCTATTCACCCTGCTTGTGACCAAACAACTTCAAGTGAAATCTACTCACCACAGCCAAATCTTTCTGCCAACAACATACAAGCCTCAGAATGCTTGTTGTCAGGACGTGTTTGCAAAAGCGGTCCAGTTAAATTCAGTTAAATTCTCCTAAATTGTTATTTTTTTGGCTAAAGTTGTGAATAATATTAACAAAAACTGAGTGTGCGACAGACCGAGACAAACAACTAAATAAATTAAAAGATGGGACAGGAAAGCCTTACGGCTATGTTTTGAGTCCCTACATCCTAATCCTAATCCTAATCCTAAGACCACGATATTGTGAAGAAATATTCAAGTGAGTAAAAAATGTTTTTGTCTCTGTGGACGTGAAACACTTATAGCAGTTCTTCTTCTTCTTCTGAATCTGAATGAATGAATGAATGAAACATTGTGTTTTACGTCCTCTCGGTCTTGAACAGACACATATGGGACATTTGTAGATACAAAGATGGTGGGAACAATACTGGAGGCAATGCCCGGAGGCAGTGCAATACCAGTAATGTCCCGATTTTTTAATAATACAGATAGGTGTAGCAGTAACCATGCCTCGGTTAAACCTCATCGGCTATGGTACCGCCACTATATTTAATAAATCTTCTTCTTCTTCTTCTTCTTCTTCTTCTTCTTCTTCTTCTTCTTCTTCTATTCTCCCGTGTGTTTCCCACAGGACCAGGGCCAGGAGTATCAGGCCTTCAAGATGCTGGCTCGCCAGGAGAGTCAGGAGAACCGCCAGCTGTTGTCCAAAGAGGTGGACACCCTCAACAAGGAGCTCCAGCAGCTCAAGGTCAAGGTCACCGACCTCCAGTCGGACCTCAAGGCCAAGGACGAGCAGAACGTCAAGCTCAGGTTAACTGTCAGTTTGTCAGTGTCAAATCAGTGTCATGTCAGCTCAGTGTCATGCCAGCTCATTGTCATGTCAGCTCATGTCAGTCGCAGCAGCAGTAGTAGTAGTAGTAGTAGTAGTCGTAGTCGTAGTAGTAGTCGTAGTCGTAGTCGTCGTCGTCGTCGTCGTCGTAGTAGTAGTAGTAGTAGTAGTAGTAGTAGTAGTCGTAGTCGTAGTCGTAGTCGTAGTCGTAGTAGTAGTAGTAGTAGTCGTAGATAGGGACAAAACAAGCCGTCAGATCAGATCGGTGTGTCGTCAGGTACTGCGTGTCAGTGTCAGGTCCAGTGAGTAGATCAGATCGGTGTGTCGTCAGGTCGGTGGACAAAACAAGCCGTCAGATCAGATCGGTGTGTCGTCAGGTCACTGCGTGTCAGTGTCAGGTCCAGTGAGGTTGGTCTCGCTGTCAGATCAGATCGGTGTGTCGTCAGGTCACTGCGTGTCAGTGTCAGGTCCAGTGAGGTTGGTCTCGCTGTCAGATCAGATCGGTGTGTCGTCAGGTCACTGCGTGTCAGTGTCAGGTCCAGTGAGGTTGGTCTCGCTGTCAGATCAGATCGGTGTGTCGTCAGGTCACTGCGTGTCAGTGTCAGGTCCAGTGAGGTTGGTCTCACTGTCAGATCAGATCGGTGTGTCGTCAGGTCACTGCGTGTCAGTGTCAGGTC
>CM065700.1:34502048-34504548 GCA_017654935.2 Phymorhynchus buccinoides | reverse complement strand
TCTATTTAATTACTATCTACAATTATAGATCATGTTCGCCGACACACACTCAACAGATCCGCGAAGCAGTGGCCAGAGAGCGCGCCGCCATGGAGAAGGAGATCCAGTGGAAACTGCAGAACGAGCGGGACAACCTGGCACGTGACACCAAGCAGCGAATCGGAGAGATGCAGCTGACCCTTGACCAGGAAAGGGAGATCAGCCTGCGACAGAAGCGAGAAGTGGCGCAGCTCAAAGAGGTTAGTTAGTTCGTTCGTTCGTTCGTTCGTTAGTTAGTTAGTTACCGTAGATAGTTAGTTAGCTAAGATGGACTAGTTAATTAACCCTTTCAACGCCAGTCAAGTTTTCAGCTAAAGAAATTCCATTAACCTTACCTGGGTAGAGAAAAGAGTCTGTCTGCAATATTGGGGATTCCTCTGTGACGTGCATAAAATAGGGCCTATCCTTACCTCCCAAAAGTAAGAACATAGGGTCACCATATCAGTTCCCTCTATTTGATGCCTTTCAGTGACATGGGTGTTAACTCATTGTGGTGCCAAGAGGGGACAGTGGCGATGAAAGGGTTTTAAGATGGAGAGTTGTGGTTCGTGATTTGACGTTGTCTGATGGTCGACAAACAATGGTGAGATTAGCATTCTATTAAACCAGGCTCTGTTGTCATGAGTGTCTATTAGACATTCAAAACGGGGATTAGTACACCTAAATAAGTCTGCGAAGCAGTCAATTGTTTTGGGGAATTTAGTCTAAATGTACATACTATTCCCCGTGTTGATTGTCTAATTTGTACTCATGACTTGATGGTCAGATGTTCAAAGTGGGTGGTCAAGTCAAGCTGCTATTAAACACCCCTTCCTCTCTCTCCCCCGAGGAATAGTTTTTTTGGTGGAGAAATAATATTATGCCCTACAAACGTCAGGAGCGAACCAAATGATTCGTAAGGGAGGAGGAGGGGGGTCCGTGGGGAGACCAGGGAGCTGCCAAGGTTCTGGGTTAAGGTATAGTGGCTTTGTAGGCGCCCAAGGGATTGAAGCCCCCGGGAAATGTTACAATTTAGTGATTATTAAAGCAAAAATTGAGCCATTTTCTTACTCTTTACCATGTATCGGTAGATGCCTGGGAGCAAAGGAGGTGGGGGGGGGGGGGAGATATTGAACCCTGCCCCCACACTCTCTTTACTATCAATAAAAAAGACAACAATATTGACAAGGAAGCAGCACTGACTAACACAGTGCAAAGCACACCCGCAAGTGATCGGGATGACTACGATTAGAGCAATAAGCTAAAACGTGCAAGCGTACTTTCCTTGTTGGGATTATTAGGTCTACTCTTACAATGAGTCTTCATATTGAGAATGCTCTGCCCCTGTTAATGCCCTGAGATGCGAAAGCCACCTACTTAAGATTATCGCCCTTGCCAGAATCACACTCTTTTTAACGTCCTCCGGTCAAAAACAGACAACAATATTGACAGCTTCACACTCTCTTTACTGGGAACAAAAAAGGAAGCAATCTCTTGATCAAAAGCTTCACAATTGACCAGTAAACTCCCGGATTTAAAAAAAGACAACAATATTGATCAGCTTCACACTCTCTTTACTATCAATCAAAAAAAGACAACAATCCTGATCAGCTTCACAGGGGGCATCAACAGTTCGGGCCTAAATATTGATCAGCTTCACACTCTCTTGTCGGCAAGGATAAAAAAGACAACAATATTGATCAGCTCACACACTCTCACACAATCAAAAAAAGACAACACATATTGATCAGCACACTCACTTTACACACACACACAACAAACACAACACACATGATCAGCTCTCACACTCTCTTTACTGATCAATACAAAAAAGACCACAATATTGATCAGCAACACACACGTACACGCACACTCACACACGCACGCACACACACACACACACACACACACACACACACACACACACACACACACACACACACACACACACACACACACACACACACACACACACACACACACACACACACACACACAACACAACACACACACACACACACACACACACACACACACACACACACACACTTTGTTTTACAAGTGTCACATGTTTTTGTTGTTTTTTGTTCGTGTTACACTATTCAGCATGTTTTTCGTGTGTGGCCATGATTCGCGCACTATGCCACGTTTATGCAGTGACACGTTTACACAGCATAATCGTGTGTGGTAGTGAAGACGCGGGGGGATGTGGGGTGTTGTGGACATTGTATACAGAGTTCTTGAAATGGATTGAATTGAATAGACGATTTTCGGAAGAAAAAAAAAACCCGTAAGGGAGAGCACTTCGTGAAAATTAGAGTTGTTTACCTCCATTACTCGGTCAAATACCATAGCAACAATGCAACAATGGCGTCGAAGCTTGAAACCGCAGGATGCGAGTCAGTGACTTGCAAACATTTTTTTAGAAAAATGAGGGGCGGTCAGTGGCCACAAACTGATAAAACTTGCAAAATGTGACGAA
>CM065700.1:34494548-34497048 GCA_017654935.2 Phymorhynchus buccinoides | reverse complement strand
GTGAATGAGTACAATCGCTAAGAAACTGCCTTCAAATGGAACGCCACCTGGTGTCGAGGGCTAGGGGACATAACTGGGCAATCTTGTAGACCTATGTTTATATACACCCCCCCCCCCCCCCCCCCCCCCCCCTCCTCATTTTATCGACACTTCAATCTCAAAGTCAGCTTCTTTCAGTTTCATGAGAATAAATCAAGACTCATCCTAACCTTCTCTCTTTCTCAAGAAGTCAGAATATGATTGTTGCTTCTCAGTGAAACTTTTCTATGCGAAATGTTGACAACAACCCATAACTCCACCTAATCGACTCATTGGCATTTAACCCCTTCACCGCCAGAGGAAAAGAGAGAAATAATCGATTTTCTTATTATAACATTTATAACAGACCTGCGTACAGACTCAATCTGAGAAAATGGTCTAGAGATATGAGTACCAAGGGGGGTTGCGTACCCCTCAATATGACGCAAGCATGACGTGATGTCTCTACAATCTCTACGATTTCAAGGGGTGGGGTGGTGTGGGGGGGGGGGGGGGTACGCGAGTACCCCAACCAACGCGCAGACCTGTTAGTACTCTACATCCTTCCCGACTTGTGTAAACCAACCCCCCAAAAAAACCCACCATCACTCCAGGGCTATGACATCAAAAGTTATGACATCATCAATGACATCATCATCACATCCTGCAGTAGTAGACACGGGACCGGGGAAGGGAAGGGTGTTACTCCACGACCTCCGTCTGTCACCGCAGGAGATGCAGCGGGAGGTGGAGCAGCTGCAGAGCGAGGTGAGGACCATGGAGGAGCAGATGCGAACCCTGAGGGCGGAGAACCAGCGACTGGCGGGGAGGGAGAGGGACAACCTCACCTCGCTGGACCACACGGAGAAGACGGTGATCACGGAGATCAACGAGGAGTGCCGAAGATCCGCGCACGTGCTGGGCGTCTCGCCCCGACAGGTCGCCCTGAGGTAACCTCCTATAATAATAATAATAATAATAAATAATAATAATAATAATAATAATAATAATAATAATAATAGTAATACATAGTATTTGTATAGCGCCTTTCTTTAGAATTAAACTCAAGGCGCTCACATTCACTGATTCACACGCAATTGGGCTAACATACACATTCATTCGATCATCATCTAATGAATGTGAACAGTTAGAGAGAGAAAGCTCTTTCAAACAAGTGAGTTTTCATTTGGGTTTTGAAAGCGGGAAGTGCTGAATTGTGACGGAGGTGAACAGGCAAGGAGTTCCAGACAGTGGGGGCGCAAAAGCCGAAAATGCGTCGTCCAAAAGACTTTAAATTCACTCTATGAACTTTCAACAGTTTGGCATGGGAAGATCGGAGTGAGCGAGAAGGAGTGTAAGGTTGGAGAGCACTTGAGAGGTAGGATGGTAGGGTCTGTTCAAAGTGGCGGAACGCAAGGACTGACAGTTTGTAGTCTAAACGAAACTGCACTGGCAGCCAGTGTAGCTCAATGAGGAGTGGTGTGACATGGTCACACCTTTGCTTGCGGAGTGTGAGCCGAGCCGCGCTGTTTTGGATTCGGTGTCAACGATCAACTTCTTCCTTTGGAAGCCCGAAGAGAACAGAGTTGCAGAAATCAAGGCGAGATGTGATATGAGCTGTAACAAGGCGGTTACATGAGCTGGTTGAGAGGAATGACCCAATGGACGCAATACGTCTCAGTTCGAGAAAACATGAACGGCAAACATCACTGATATTGAAAGGGTTTGGTCGATGATAATCTAATGGGACCCGTCGTCACAAATTGAGTCGTGTTGTCCCTGGCTCGTTCACATACCCGGAGCAATGTTTAGGTGGAAGGGGGTCGAATCATCGTCAATTTCCAGATACATTTCGATGGGTTGGAGTCAAAACGGACTATTTTTTGATAGCCCATTGACGCATTATTGAAATTATTGCGAAAGCTAATAACTTGTATTAAATTTTAAAAAAGACTAATCCCCAGTTTATATTATTTGCTGTCTTTTTTTAATACAAGTTCTTAGTTTTTGCAATAACATCAATAATAAATCAAATAGCCCATTGACGCATTATTGAAATTATTGCGAAAACTTATAACTTGTATACACTTTTTTTTTTAAACTGCAGAAATATAAAAAGCCTAATCCCCATTTTATAATATTTGCAGTCTTTTTTAATACAAGTTCTTAGTTTTTGCAATAACATCAATAATAAGTCAATGGACTATCTAAAGATATTCCGTTTTTATTCTAAGCCATCGTATTAAACGATAAGTCTTTCTCTACCTCGCACAGAAGTATTGAAGTGCAACATCTGACTGTTTTGTTCACGTTTTGAAACTTTCCGGTTGCATATTCTCATTTCGCCAAATTCCTTGATTGAGTATGCGACTTCGAATCTTCATAACTTTGCAACAAATCATCTGATTAACACATTTTGTTTTGTTTTGTTGGAAAGCTCTTTCGGTGCAGAATAACGATTTGTTAACAGCTCAAAGGCGAC
>CM065700.1:34474548-34492048 GCA_017654935.2 Phymorhynchus buccinoides | reverse complement strand
TCAGGATGCAACCTCTAGAGGAGTGTTTGTTTGTGTGTCTTTGTCACCAGTCCCCAGATACGCGAAAGCGTGGTAGTGACCATAAACTCCCAGAAGAAGAAGTTTGTGTGTGTATAGGTGTGTGAGTGTGAGTGTGTGTGTGTGTGTGTGTGTGTGTGTGTGTGTGTGTTTGTTTTTCTTCTTCTTCTTACTATTATTATTATTCAGTTTAACGTCCTTCTAATAAAAGTGATTCAGACAAGTGTGTGTGTGTGTGTGCGCGTGCGCGCGTGCGTGTGTGTATGCGCGCGCGTTTGTGTGTGTGTGTTGTGTGTGTGTGTAATATCATATCCCCCACTTATTCTGAACATGACACACTGGACAGGTACCGTACTGGTAACACTTCTTTGAAGGAACAACCGTTAAAGGTGTGACCAGTTTGTACACTCTCGCTTCTAATTCTGCCATTATTGTTCTACACTTTATTTTCATTATTGCTCTACACTTTGTTTTCATTATTGTTCTACACTTTGTTTTCATTATTGTTCTACACTTTGTTTTCATTATTGTTCTACACTTTGTTTTCATTATTGTTCTACACTTTGTTTTCATTATTGTTCTACACTTTGTTTTCATTATTGTTCTACACTTTGTTTTGGGGCATGCAAGCAAATAACGACACGTTTAAAGTAATCCTTTCATCATTGATATCGCTACAATCATTGCACAGTCCGAAGTTGGTAAGGTAATTTGACGCGGTGTCTTTTATTGAATAATGCTAATGTTACGCATTGGACTGTAGAGGAGAAGTATTGTGGTTTTTTATTTTGATCTTGTTTTTTTTTGCTCCTTTTGTTGCCTGCTTTTTGCTTCTTTTGCTATATTTGATGTTTGCTGTTTTCTTGTTTGTCTATGTTGATAAAGGCGCATTCGCCGAAATATCCAGTAGTTTTGTTTTGTCTCTTGTGAATAAAATAACGTCACTTTACGCTTGTTGTGTAGTTGTTTGTTTGTTGTATGTTCCAGTGACGTTGCAGTCTGTTTCAGGTTTTATTTAATGCTAATGTCGTTAGTTCATTGATAACTTACTTTAAGCCTAATAATTGTTAGATAGAGATGACTTTTTTTTAAATAAAATTTCATTTATTTTGTCCTCTTTTATTTTTCGTCTAATAGTCTATCATCAATGATTAACAGACGTTAAATAAACTACTGAACTGTTCAAAGTAACGGCTTGTTGCGTTGGGTTTTGGGGGGTGTTTTTTCGGGGGGGGGGCAGTATGTACAATATTTGTGTTTTTGGTTTATCAACCTCAGGAGGAGTCTTTAGAGAACATCAGACTGGAGATGGAGAAGAAGAGAACACTGGAGCTGGCCAAAATCAAAGAGAAACTCATCAGGGTGAGTACACTGAAGACACTCCGTAGAGTGTAGGCCCTAGAGTGGCACAGCGGTAGCGCGTTCGCCTCGTGTCAAGTAAACCTGAGTTCGAACCTGGGTACAGGGGATTTTTTCCTCTCACTTTGCACTAGGCCTTGCGGTCTGAACATGGAGTCTTTCGGATGAGACTTTAAACCGAGTGTCCGCATGCACTTAGCACACGCTAAACCCAGTGGCAACGAAAAAAATGTAATTCGGTCAAACAACACCACCCCCTTTCTTTCCTCATCAGTCACACAGAAATTCGCATGCAAAAAATGAATAAATGGGGTGGCGCGCTTCTGGCTGTTACACGCTCTCCAGGTGGGAGCAACCCGAATTTCACAGAGACGCCTCTGTGACTTTAAAGTACCTAACCCCTACCAAATACCTACTAAGTATTTAACCCTTTCACCGTCAGCAATTTTTTGTCAGCTAAAGGTTTCTGTCAAATTTACTTGGATACATATTAGAATAATTACATCCCTTTGCTTCTCCCAAATATAATTATACTTGCTCCGTTGGTGCCCGTCATGCTACTTCAAAGAACGATAACTCTGAAAAGAAAACTCTGTGGAAACGCAAAGAACGCTAACTCTGGAGATCCCGACCCATTCCATATTCAAGGATAGAAGGCTATGCCACTCTTGGATAGATGTTGATTTGTTTGTATGTTGTCCTGTCCACCATTGTTGATTGTGTACTGTGTGGGTGAAGGGTCATCAAGGCGAACTTGGCACATTCTTTTTTGAGAATGATGCTTTGCTTGTCTCACTTTGGTTCTGACCCACGCACTGCTAGATGGTTGATATCGTAATCAACTTTGGTGGCGGGGGGGTAATTAGAAAGAGAGTATTCACCCTTTGTTCAATTTCGTTATCTCCTCTCTGGGCCTCACTATTTCATTCTTTGATTAACCCTATTTCTTGATTGTGTGTGCATTTGGAAGTGGACCCACCACCCCCCCCCCCCCCCCCCCCCTACCCTGCGACCCGGGTCGCACGCACGGAGCTGCAGTTCCCTCTTACCGGCCCAGGGCCGGACCTACATGGGGGGGGGGGGGGGGGGGGGGGCTTAGGGGGGCTGCAGCCCCCACCCTTTTTCCTCAAAAACCTATTAATTTTGCTCAACATATTTGATTTGTCAGTTGAGGAGGAATATATGATGACATTGCCACGTGTATGGTTGTATGTGTTCTGGTCGTTCCCTTTTGTAGGACAGTGTGGAAGCAGCGTGATGTGTACTTAATGGTTCAAAACATGTTTCAATAGGGGTATGACCAGTAATGGCATTAGTCCTTTATTGCATGCCCAGATTGCACTGTTTTGCTTCTCGGATTTCAAAATGTTCAGGGGGAGCATGCCCCCGGACCCCCCTAGGGGTCTTGGTGATTCGCACCTTCGATAGCCCCCACCCCTTAAAAACTTAGGTCCGCCCCTGCGGGGCCCCCACGAAATAAAGACAAGAAGTAACAGAATGGTCGACTTAGCTCACTCCTTTCAAACCTAGTGGTAGCCTTTGTTGGGGGAGAGAGACACAGAGAGAGAAGAGAGAGAGAGAGAGAGAGAGAGAGAGAGAGAGAGAGAGAGAGAGAGAGAGAGAGAGAGAGAGAGAGAGAGAGAGAGAGAGAGAGGGAGGGAGGGAGAGGAGAGGAGAGAGAGACTCATCTCTCCTCCATACTTTGGACCCACTCAACCGCAGCGCCATCACGCCGTGCAAGGAGCGAGCTAAGTCGCTCGTTAAAAAAGAAGGAAATCACTCAAATTATATGTGGAAATATATATAGCCAGCCGACTGGTTAATTTTATCGACCTTTCTTTTCTTCACAATTTGTGTGCAGTTGGAAGTGGATGCCCTAGACCCGAGGCGCAGCCCCCCCAAAAAAACAACAACAACCCACACACACAAAACCCCCACAAAAAACGTCTAACCATTCCATTTTTGTGATTTCTGTTTTCCTTTTTAATTTTTGTAACTATTTTTCTCTAAACGCTCCCAGGTTAACAGTATTCACGACCATCCAATTCTATGTTTGAGATTGTTGTAATGTCATTTTCAGTCAAATAAAGGCCCCCGAGGAAGTTGGACGCCAGGGAAATATTGGGAACACATTTCCAGTTTGTTTGTGTGTTTTCCTGAATGCTTGAGAATATAAAACATATATCAAAAATAAAAATAATCTAAAATAATTAATTTACACATACTTCTTTTAACCCGTATGCATTTTGATTTGTGAACCCTTCCTAAAGAATGGTCACCAAAAAAGCATACTTTGGTCAAATGAAAACGTATTTCTGCATTTTTGACTTGTTTGTTTGACAGTTAGAGGTAGACGCCCTGGACCTCAGTCGCACGGAGGCGCAGTTCCCGTCCTACCGGCCTTCCCCTAACAACTCCTTCAGGCTGGACCTCAGCACCAGCAGAGACAGCTGCGAGGACTTGGCCAACGTGAGTGTGCCATACTGTATCGAGTCAAGTCAAGTTGGTGTAGAGTGGCACAGTGGTAGCGCGTTCGCTTCGTGTCAAGTAAACCCGAGCTCGAACCTGGGTATAGGGGATTTTTTTCTCTCACTTTGCACTAGGCCTTAACGTGGTCTGAACGTGGAGTCTTTCGGATGAGACGATAAACCGAGGTCCCGTGTGACCATGCACTTAGCATACGTTAAACCCAGTAGCAACGAAAAGGTTGTCATTTGATCAAACTTTACCCCCGCCCCCTTTCCTTCCTCATCAGTCACACAAAAATCGCATGCAACAAAAATTGGGTGGCGCGCCTCTGGCTGCGACGCGCTCTCCAGGTGGGAGCAACCCGAATTTCACAGAGACGCCTCTGTGACTATATATAAAGTATCTAAACAAAAGTACCTAAGTCAAGTCAAGCAGACTTCACAGCTGGTCAACCACATCCAACAATTGTACACTAATTAGCATTCAAACGGTAAAATTAGGCCAAAGTGACCAGTGTCAGTGGTTATTATTCATTTTATTTAACAAAGATTTTAAAAAAATGAGAACTTGTCAAGAATGAGTTTTTATAACTCCAACTTTCATTTGGACAAAACGGCGGTTCAAAATCGGGCGCCGTTTTGTCCAACCCGCCGTTTTGTCTATAGACAAAACGGCGGATTGTTGAACCGCGGATTGTTGAACCGCTCTATAGACAAAACGGTGGAATTTGGACAAAACGACGGTTAACACCGCCTCGTATACGAGGCAAGGTTGCATCCATGACTAATTAATGCCAATGTGCAGATATCACGTGGTTTGATGTTAACCTATATCGTCTCTCGCAGATCTCTGGCACTTCAGCCTCCCTCCAACAAAGAGCTAAAGTGCATTAGCCAGCCAGCCAGCCATGGTGCCTTAGCCAGACCCGGGGAATCCCCGAGACTTCACTGTGGTTAGTAATGAGCGACCTAGCTGAATCCTTTCACCGCCAGGTGGCGCGGCGCGACACTCAAGTGGTCAAAACCTAGTAGTAATCTTTGTTGGGGAGAGAGAAAGAGGAGGGAGGGAGTCTCTCTCTCTCTCTCTCTCTCTCTCTCTCTCTCTCTCTCTCTCTCTCTCTCTCTCTCTCTCTCTCTCTCTCTCTCTCTCTCCTCTCTCTCTCTCTCTCTCTCTCTCTCTCCCCAGCAAAGATTGCTATTAGGTTTGGACCACTTGAGTGTCGCGCCACCTGGCGGTGAAAGGATTAATCTAAGTCGACCATTGGGTTAATGATGTAGGGGTTGTTTTTTCTTTTTTTTTTCTCTCTCTCTCTCTCTCTCTCTCTCTCTCTCTCTCTCTCTCTCTCTGTGTCTCTCTCTGTGTGTGTCTCTGTCTCTCTCATTGGAAGACATGCGTCACCATTAGTTTATCACTGCTCTTGGCTTTCTGTTCTTTTTTGTTTTCTTTCTGAAGGCCCAATGCATTCTGATTTTTGCTTCAGATGCTTACTAGAGACAATATCCTAGAGACAATAAATTATTAGGAAAAAATGAAAAGATCAACTTCCAAATTATTGTATACAGTCCAGGGTCTAGTTTCTCTAGATAACGGTCGCCGCACGAATAACGCTTACGGCAAACGGGGCCTAAGAAACACTTTAGAAAACGTTTGCGGAAGAATATTACAAGCTCTTGTCTGATTGGTCATTTAAAAAAAACCATATTTTAAACAAACTTTTATGGACCAATCGACAACAAGAAATGTATTCACTCCATGCTAGTCACGTGATAGTTCGCCACGAGATACTATCGGAGTAGCCACAAAACGTTATTGGCAAACGTCGGCGAAAGAGGTGCTTCTTAATACCGTTTTTGTCTCACGGTACAATCTGTCGTAACGGTACGACTCAAATTGTGCCGTGGTGTTACCTTTTTTTGTTTGCTGCGGCACAATTTGTTGCTAACCTGTAATACCGTAAAATACTCATATTGGGGCAAAAACTGTGCAAAGGGTACAATCCCTGGTTTAAGACACCCCCCCCCCCCTCCCCCAATGCTTGAAAATATAAAACAAGGGCATCGCCGAGCGGCAGCAACGCTGAGTGGCAGATATATCCTTTGCCCGTTACGCTCTTTTGCCTCCCCTTCCCATCATATCTTAGCCCCAGCGATTTTGTCAAACCGTTTAGAAGATATCCTAGGGACAGACAATTCACCGACCCTCCTATGTTCAGGGTCCACCGATCTCCATAACCTTGACCTTGGTCGGTACGCAATACACTATAAGCTGAACTACCTATATACCAAGTTTCAACATCCCATGTTGACCAGTGCCCGAGATATGGCTAAAAAGTCGTTTCGGTTTTCAATGTCATACATCAAGGACATGACTTTGACCTTGATAATTCATGTTCGGATCTTTTCCTGTTAAGGTTGTACACCACCACAAAACATTAAAGCAAATCTGCCACCATGTTCCCGAGATATAGTCAGAAAAAGCAAAACTCCAGATTCCAGACCCTCCGATTTTCAGGTTCCACTGATATAATTGACCTTGACCTTGATTGGTATACAAAATTCGGAGGCACCATAAGCCAAACCACCTTCATACCAAGTTTCAACCTCCTATGTTGACCAGTGCCGGATATATGCCTCAAAATATAATTTTGGATTTCAAGGTCATACATCAAGGTCAATACCTTGAGCTTAATAGTTCATGTTCGGATATATTTCCAAGGTGGCACACCACCACACAAAATTTGAAGCAATTCTATCACCTCTTTCTTAAGGTATCCTTAGGACATAAAAATGAGAAAAAACCGACCCTGCAATTTTCAGGGTCCAGATATCTTCTTGACCTTGACCTTGACCTAGATTGGTATATGATATACCTACAGTGTATACAGTGTATATGATACACCTACATAACTACAATGTATTTTACGGTATTGCAGGTTAACGACAAATTGTGCCGCGGTAGACAAAAAAGGTAACAACGTGGCACAATTTGTCGTAATTACGACAAATTGTATCGTTACGACAAATTGTACCGTGAGATGCGGTACACGACAAATTGTACCGTTACGAGAAATTGTACCGTTACGAGAAATTGTACCGTAACAGGACCCTCACCCTCATTAATAGGATTGTCCATAAGGAGAATAGTAGTGCATTTGTAAGATTTTTTTAATTATTTTTATTTTTCTTCACATTTTTGTTTGTCCGATTGGGCTGACATTTTCAGGAAAGTTGCGCGGCACTAAGGAATTGCGAATTTCGCAATATTCGAAATATTGCCGAAAAAACGAGATATCGGCGAAATTTCAATCTTGAATATCTCGACAACGGCTGGACCGAATGCATTCATATTTTCAATATTCACTAGAAGGTTAATTTACAACACTTCCAGTATATTTCCGAAGTGGACGTACCAACCGGAAGAGCTCTAGTCAGGAACCTGCAGGTAAATTTGTGTTCACGGAATAGCCAAAACCGGAAGTGACGTCACGAAAATAACTATTGAATATTATAGCCCTTATGTTGGCCCAGGTCTGAAAGGAGTTTGTTGATATGTTAAATTGTTTGGACGTTATTCGAATTTATGTAAATTGGGTGGTGTCAGATTCATTGTTTTTCATTTGTAGGATTATTTGTTTTTTAACCGATTTTGCTGAAATTTACAGAAAAGTTGGAGGGGCACTATTCTAATGCCATATGTTACAATATTAAACTGATTGGCGAATTTGTTGTTGAAATTGTGCCCCAAAATGGCTGGACTGAATGGATTCATATCTTCAGTATTTACTTAAGAGCAGCTTTGCAACACACTTCCGGTATAAAACCAAACCGGAAGTGGGGACGAATATTGCCAAAATTTAATATTGAATAACTTGCAATCGGCTGTGTGAGGAGAGAATCCTGTCATGTTTGCCCTCAAAGGCAAACAAAACCACTCTAGTTTAGCATAGTTTCTTTGTTTTTCTTTCTTTCAGATACAAAGGACTGGAAAAGGAACAACGGGAGCAACTCTTTTGCCACTGTACTCTGGCAGATTGGAGTCATGACTAATACACACCAAATTGGCTTAACACCATCAACAACTTCAACGGCAGCAGTAGTGACAGTGACAGTATTACTATTGTTCTCATTGTGACAGGACAATCCTTTAAAGTACAAACGAAACATCTCCCAAACGAAACATCTAGTCTACCTATTAACTTACCGAAGTGTCGTAGATGCGCCAGTATGTCTCAGTGATGACTGTACATGTTTTACATCTATGCAAGACCTACACACACACAAGAGTCGGGCACACTTGAATACACAGCAATCATGATACGGATTTTTATTTTGTTAAGAACATGTACACCAGTTCATGGAAATGTGAAGTTATTGTCTGTATGATACACACCAAAACATGTTAGCTGCATGATCTCTAAAAACAAGATCAGATAAATAATAAGTGTTCCAGCGTGCTGCAAACAGGAATATGGGCGTTTGTGTTCTTTATTTTTTTGTATAAATAATAAGTGTATGTGTTTAAAAGTATGCAATAGCCTGCAGCATGTATCCGGGCCGGACCTACAGGGAGGTGTGTGCGGCATGGTGGGGGGGGGGGGGGGCTTAGGGGGCTGCAGCCCCCACCCTTTTTCCTAAAACAAAACCCCCAAAGCAATTCATGTCGCTGAGCGGCAGCTCAATTTCCTCGCAGGCTATGCCTAGCAGTGTGGAAGCAGCTTTGATGTGTATTTAATGGTTCAAAACATGTTTCAATAGGGGTATAGCATTAGTCCTTTATTGTATGCCCTGTTTGCACATTTGCTTCTCGGATTTAAACATTTTCTGGAGGAGCATGCTCCCGGAACCCCGTAGGGGTTTTGGTGCTTCGCACCTTCGATGAATTAGCCCCCACCCCTTAACAATTTAGGTCCAGCCCTGTTTAACACAGTATACTGTTCTTAGACCAATGTAACCGACTATGCAATCTGTAGGCTTGCAGCAGACGGACAACAGACTTAAGTAATATCTAATGTTGTTGGGTTTTTTAAGTTCTCCTACCGACCGTTTATAATTATGCTGCAATGGAAGTGAATCGGAAGTGTGCCACGATGTATTAAAAAACGTTTCATCTTTATTGGTCGTTTGGAGGAGGTAATACATGTCAGACATTGTAAGGCAGTGATTATTTGATATGGAATATGTATATGGAATATGTATATTCCACCACTGTCAAGATTTGATAATGTTATTGTTAATACGTGATTGAACTTAAAACCTCTACGTGGTTTTCGATGTTTATTGTCAGTCATCAATATGAAGGTCGGCCAACTGTTTTAGCTCCCTCAAAGGTTTTGAAAAGAAACCGAAAATTCGCTGCCACAACTACGGTGTTGTAGTTGTATTTATTTATTCAAGTCTTAAATCATCAATATGAAGGTCTGATTTAAAAAACTAAAGTAACAATATCTTGTATGTATTTAGTGACTAACATCAGAATGTTCTAATTTATATCGTTTTTTCTTATCGCTCTCTGGCCTCGTTCCCCGTCTGTAAATATATAACAAATGCCGTTTCAAAGGATATTTTCTTTTCTTAAATGTTGTTTATTCACGCTTGCTATGTGACCTAGCACTACGAAAGGGACATTACGTCGCTGGGCTAGTTTCTCACAACAGGCTTGCAACGTCAAAAATCTCTTTTTTGTGTGTCAATTTTGAGTTATGGGTATTTTTGTGTTCTCTAACATCTCATCTTTCATATTTATGAAGGCCAATCTTTACTATGATCTCTAAATGGTCTTAAAAGTGTTTTAAAACGAGTAGGTCAATGCATTTTCTACAGATAGGCTAGACTTTAGACCGTGTTTTTTCAAAATGGCTGATGCTCACCCTACTAACTTTAAATGCTCATTACTCTGGAAGGGGAAAAGACACAGGAATGGTTCTTGTCTCATTAGCAAGAGAATTGCCTGACGTTTCCAACTGTTCCATTTCCTCAGAATGGTCATTTTGACATTTAATGTCCCTTTCGTGGTGCTCCCTGCTAGAGAAACGAAGGCCACTTTTCGTTCATTGATGGCTGTGGTAAAAGAAAATGACAATCTCAAACACGAGATTTCTATCATTTTGTAATCCGTTTCTCCTTTGTGACCAGTGCCAAAGAGTTGTGTTTGCATTTCCCTCGCTTAAAGACCCACCAGATCACGTGTCAAAACCACGGGTTTTACGTGTTTTCCCTCTTATAGCTAGTAAGGAATCTTAAGAAATCTTCCTAGCATAAGAGGGAATGCGACACGTGACGTGCGGGGTCTTTAAAGACCCACCAGATCACGTGTCAAAATCACGGGTTTCACGTGTTTTCCTCTCTTATAGCCGGTAGTAAATCTTGATTTGACCAGGTTTGACTCCCATACAAATGCCCCCAAATTCAAAACGTCATTTTAAAGAGCAGCCTCAATTCGAAGTTAGTTGGGGGCATTTGTATGTGGGTCACAGCTACCCAGGCAAAACAACGAGGGACTTAATCGTGGTGGGCCAGTGCGTCTCTAAAGGCACAGCCGGAGTATATAAGGAAGGACTCGAGCTTTGTGGCCACATTAATTTTGAAGGCACATAATAATACATCTTAATATATCTATATTGTTAACTTTTTTTTTAACTTTACTGGTGTTGCACTGCCTCCGGGCATTGCCGCCAGGATCGTTCCCACCATCTTCATATCTATCTAATGTCCCATATGTGTCTGTTCCAGACCGGAGGACGTTAAGCAGAATTTCATTCATTCGTGTGGCCCACGTTCGCTACTCTTTATCCCTACCTTTTACCCAGTTGCGCGAGGCGGCAAGTGCCGGACTAGCGGGACCCGATTCTTGGGATCGGCTGCTATGGCTTTAAGGTCTCTGTACATGATAACAATAAATATTCACAAAATATCTATTTCCCCCCATGGCAAACGCAGTGCTAGGCCACTCATAATAATATGACTTACAACTCACCGTCTTTGCCATGGGAAAACAGGGGTATTTTGTGAATGTGCTAATGTGTACCGAGACCTTTACTAAATCTAAATATGTACCTTTTTTAAACATTAATATGCTGTTGTATTTGTTGAAAGCGTATTGACGATTTCTCTCGCATTGAAGTAACTTTTTTTTTTCAAATCAACTTTTTGTTTATGTGACCACCCTCACTAGTAAAGCTTTTGAAGGGTGTACTTGTGAAGACTTTGACTGGTAATTTGTTAGATTGTTTACAATGTATCTGCTTAGTAGAAGAATTTAAAAAATATTTAAAACGTTGGTCGAGTTTTCGAAGAATCAGAGGTATGTGTCATACTATGATACAGATTTTGACGTAATAAAGAATGCCATTTCGGATTGATTGATTAATAGATTGATTGATGATTGAGTTCTTACTTCGTTTGTTTCTTTTAGGTTCTAAAACTTTATTTGATTTTTTATTATTAAAGAACTTATTTAATGGAAACTTTGAAGAGAGTTCTACTACATTCTATAACAGACATCTTTCAATTTTTTTTGTTGCTGTTTAAAAAAAAAAATATCTTACGCATTTAGTTAGTTAGACTGTCATAGTCCCGTCAACAGCTATGGTTATCTCAGGACTGTCACGGCGTAAAGTTCGACCACGTATAACAAAACACACATCAATGATTCTGAACCCTTTCACCGCCAGCCATATTTCAGCCAAAAATTCCATCAACTTTACCTGGGTAGAGAACAAAACCCATCTGCAGTGTTGGGGATTCTTCTCTGACATATATAAAATAAGGTCCATCCTTACTTCCCAAAACTAAGACAATAGGGTCTTTAGATAATAGATCCCAATTTGATGCCTTTTAGTGACATAGGTGTTAAATCACTGTGGTGCTAAAATGCGACTTTGGCGGTGAAAGGGTTAACAACGTCCCCAAACCTGAAGAAGAAAAAACCCAGTACAATTCACGACATGGCGTCTCCATCATTGTACCCTATAGCTCATAACTTCACACAGTGCTGGAAACGTTGAGCCACTATTCTACGCATTGCCTGGAGGTATGTGTAATGTGAATACAATCCGATGACGGTTTAAGAGTAGCTTAACTCAGCAGATAATGGGGCTATAATTATGCTACTTCTTGGCGACGCGCAAGGGCTAATCATTTCATGACTGAATCGAACATGCAGTGACGAGTCAGGGGCTATACCATTCAACGTGTTCCATCCTCATCAGTCAACGTGTTCCATCCTCATCACTCAACGCGTTCCATTCAATCTACGGGGGTGTGGCAGAGTGCATAGAGGAAGCGTCCTCATTGAGGGTGGTCGACGCCATGTCAGAGACACCCGTGCTGGTGTCCACGCCAGAGACGTCCTCGTGGAAAGCGGTGGAGGCCGTTGAAGTGTACTCTGAGCCTGAGTAGAGAGACGAGCACGGTTCCTGGGCAGTGGAGGAGATGATGACGCCCTCTTTGGGGGCGCGTTCGTGGAGAGAGTAGACGGACATGGAGAGCCTCGAGAGTTCCTTCCTGCTCGCCGCTCTGAAAACGAGATCATAGTGTCAGACTAGAAGGCAAGAAGTAAGACCACAATACATTCTCTGACCTGCTATCTCGATCACTACCTGTACATCCTCCTATTGGGAGCGATCATCCTTGTTGGGCTGTGTGTTCTGCTGAGCTTGAAATAAACACCAAATAAAACACTCCATGTTGCCCTGCATGTGGTTAATTGGAGAGAAAGAGACCTCTACGTTCCTTCCCCTCCTCTACAACCCTGCAAAACCCCCTTACCCCCCCCCTCTTCTACCCTTTCTACCCATCAACTGTGTGACCATGCATATTATCTCTTCTGAAGCATGTAAGTCCGTAAGGCGAGAGCCTGTGCAATCTCTATGTCCCATTAGCACCTTCGGGTGTTTCTTTCTCATTATTTTTTTGTTCTCTTCTTGGGATGACTATAGGGAAAGACCTAGGAAATACGATCAGCCCGGGAGTAGTTTTGATGTGCCCACTGTATACTTAATGGAATGCCCCGGTGTGTTATGCTCTGTTCCTAAATAACACAACACGGACTTCCAGGGCTGGAGCAGGGCTGCTCTCGTGTTGATAGGGCAGGCGTGGCTGGTGCATCTCTGGGTCCCATCAGCAACCTTCGGATGTTTCTTATTATTATTATTATTATCATTTTTATTATTATTATTATTAGTAGTAGTAGTAGTAGTAAGTAGTAGTAGTAGTAGTAGTAGTATAGTTTGTTTTTCCCCCATTGAATCTGATCATGATGAAATCGTGAGGAAAATAGAGAGGCAGGGGAGACAATTGCAACAGAGAGACTGGAATATTATTATTATTCCAGTCTCTCTGAATACAGAGAGGAGAAGTGTGTGTGTGTGTGTGTGTGTGTAGCGGGGGGGGGGGTGGGGGGTCATAGAGAGAGAGAGAGAGAGAGATAAAGAGAGAGAGAGAGAGAGAGAAACGGGGAGGGAAAACAGGGTGGGGGGGAATAGCAAGCAGAGAGAGAGAGAGAGAGATGGGGAGAGGGAGAAACAGAGAGAGAGAAGGAGGGGAGAAACAGAGAGAGAGAAACAGAGAGATCGAAAGATAGTAATCTAGTTACCGAAAAAAAACCTGAAACAGTGGACGTGTGTCGCGTGTGTGTGTGTTGCATGTGTGTTCTGTTGTGTGTGTACAGATGCGCCGTGTGTGTGCTGCAGCGCGGTGTTGGTGTTCGTGTGTTCGTGTGCGCATTCGTGTATGTGAACAATGCGAGGCATGTAAATGAACAACATGAAGGGGAGAGCGGTATGTCTCTCGTGTATTGTAACGGTACACAACTCAGCTGGAAAAGCACAGAGAACCGCAAGGAAACGTACATACGTTGAAGAAATTGAACAAAGGGTGAATACTCTCGTTCTAATTAACTCCTCCCCTCCACCAAAGTTTGATTACGATACCATTCACCTAGCAGTGTGTGGGGTCAGAACCAAAGTGAGAAAAACAAAGCATCATTCTCAAAAAAAATAAACTTTATGACCCTCTACCACGCACACAGCATCAACAATGGTGGAAGAGTTCAGATTATTAACAATAACAGCCATGATAGTTACAAATACCTCACTAGGCCTAGATTCTTGGATTTTTTTTAACCTCTTCAAGACCTCACTGCCTGAGGCAAACGTCATTACAGCCGAATCCGCTTATCAGAAACTCGCTTATAATCAAGTGACCAAATTTCCCCGGGCGAACTTCGTCTTTCTTATCTATTATCAAAACTCGGATATAAGAAACTCGCTTAGAAGAAAACTCGGTTATAAGCAAGCAAATCCCTTCTCCCATCCGCAATGGAAACTGGGATATCAGAAAATTATGTCATACAAGAGAGTTGGTTTGCAGTTCATTTTCTTATTTAAGCGAATTCTATTTACTTATAAGCGAATTACCATTGACAACATTTTCCTAAAGACCCACCAGATCACGTGTCAAAATCACGGGTTTCACAAGTTTTCCCTCTTATAGCTGGCAAGAAGTTTTGTTTTGACCAGGTTTGACTCCCATACAAATGTCCCCAAATTGAAAACGAAACATCATTTTAAAGAGCAGCCTCAATTTGAAGTTGGGGACATGTGTATGTGAGTCACAGCTACCCACAAAAAACACACAAAGGGACTTAATCGTGGTGCGTCAGTGTGTCTTTAATTCAGTTTCGACAAAACTAGGTCCTACTTGTTGATCCGAGTTTAATGTACACTTTGAAATCTCAGTTAGTAAGCTACTTGCATGAAAATGGGAATTACTACTCGCCTTATTACTACTATCAAAGTTAATGAAAACTTATTGGAGCATCTTCTGAAGCTCACGTAGGGGCCGATTTTTGTTTGTGGCTCAAGCCACAAACCTATAACTCACTTTGTCGGTCGGTCGGTCGGTCGGTCTGTCTGTCTGTCTGTCGGTCGGTCCAAAATTGTCGCACATTTTGACAAAATTGTCGCACTTCAAATCGAGGCTACACTTAACTTGGCCGCTCTTTAAAAATGTATTTTCAAAATAATAAACATACGTAATACAGACACTGCAACAGACACGACGAGTACGCTTCTTTTGATAAATGGCTGTGATACATAGTTTTAAATGTTTTCCAAAAGATATAAAAAGTTACGAAATGGTGCAGAGATAACATTCTGGTTTACAGATTAAAATTATTGAAAAGCCAGGGGAGGTGACTCATGATTGGAGTGGTAAAAATAGACCACGTGCCACAAACTATTTTTAAACTTTTTTATCGGTACAACTGCAAAAAGGAGTGCCAAACAAAGACGAAACGAAGACTGTAAGAGTGACGTAACTTGGGTTTAGACAAGATTTCGACTGATAAATGGCTGTTCGGAGTATACTCCGGAATGAGTTTTAAACTTAGAATCACAGAAATAAAGCAAAGAAAGCAAAACAGATGAAAGAAAACACCTTGGACATTCTGTCAACCCAGTTTACTGTTGGCCTTTGTCCCTATCCCCTATAAAAAATGTGCGTTAAATTATTGATTTTTTTTTTGATTTTGTTTTAAATTCTGATCGCTTCTCGACCTTTTTGGCTAAGACAGTGATTCGGGAACATACATTTTTGTTTATACCCTGGTTGGTTTGTTCAGCCCGTCGTACATGGCGAAAGCCGATACGCGACGTTAAACTGAATTTCCATTGAAATTAATCAAACCTTTACACATACTTGATACACGTCATTATAGTTTAACTCATGCTATTATTCTTTACAGTCTACTAAACCACTAGTCTCTACGCATTTGCAACGACGCAGTCACGCGCATCACACAAACAAACACAAAATAAACATAGAATTAAGACAGACTCTCTCTCTCTCTCTCACTCCCCCTCCCCCGCCTCCCCCCCGCTCTCTCTCTCTCTCTCTCTCTCTCTCTCTCTCTCTCTCTCTCTCTCTCTCTCTCTCTCTCTCTCTCTCTCTCTCACGCACACCAAATAATGTAGACGCATAAGCTTATTCCTATACATACACCTCCCTCCCTCCCTCTCTCTCTCTCTCTCTCTCTCTCTCTCTCTCTCTCTCTCTCTCTCTCTCTCTCTCTCTCTCTCACACACACACACACACACACACACACACACACACACACACACACACACACACCAAACAATGCATGCATAAGCTTACTCCTATACATACAGGCAATACTCTTGGCTTAAGCACAAACACGTACGTCACACACACAAACACACACACACACACACAAACACACACGCACGTACACACACACACACACACACACACACACACACACACACACACACACACACACACACACACACACACACATTCGCATGAATCCACTTACTTTTGTTTTGTCGTTTGCCGTTGATGCTCCAGGCAATTACGGCTAAGCATATGAGAAATAGGGCTATCCCAGTGGAACCCCCGATCAAAACGCCTGGTAATAACACACACACACACACACACACACACACACGCGCACACGCGCACACGCGCACGCACACACACACACACACACACACACACATACACGCACATTAGGTCTTGCGAAGCGTGATTTGTTGTCCATTTTTCCTTAGTTTTGTTTCCATTTTTAATGCATGAAAATGTGTTTCCTTGTTGGTATTGTGCTTGTACGAGACCACACTGTAATTTCACCTAACGTGATAATAAAGTATTTTTTTACTCACACACACACACACACACACACACACACACACACACACACACACACACACACACACACACACACACACACACACACACACACACACACACACAGTTAGATTGTTTGCACGTCCGAGATCTCTCTCTCTCTCTCTCTCTCTCTCTCTCTCTCTCTCTCTCTCTCTCTCTCTCTCTCTCTCTGTATGTCTCTCTCATACACACTCTATCAGGCTCCTTTTTTTCTCTCTCTTCTTTACGATGTCTCTATCAGCGTCTATGTCTCAATCTTTTTTTCTTGTCCCACCTCTTGCTCTCTCCCTTTCAAAGTATGATTGTATTTCTATTTATGTTTTGTACATAATGTATTTGCTAGTCATGATTTATGTATGATTTGTTTTTGATATTTGTTCATTGTGCTTTGGTTCCGTACGCCAAGTTTCATTGTTGATCTTTACATTTTATTGATTCAGTATGGTTTTTTCTTTTCATGACGACAGGATAAAAAAAAAAGCTTGTAGCTTACTCTTTTATCGTCATTAAATATAATTTTGACTTGACTTGACTTGACACACACACACACACACACACACCACACACACACACACATACACACACACACACGCGCGCGCGCACACACATGCATATTACAGATTAGTATTTATCTTTAACATTGTTCATTCTCCCATTATAGCTCTTTAGTTGTAAGTGGTTCTTGTTTCAAGGGGGGGGGGGGGGGGGGGGGGGGGGGGGTGTGGCGTGCAGGGTCATGATTTTCATCACTAACCTAGGCTACTGCTCACTCTATTACTTACAGAGAATCACTGCAGACGCACCCTCTCTCACTTACCTACACCAAAATTACACCTTGATATATTAAAAACAATAAAATGATTGTCTGAATCACTTTGAGTGGAAGGACATTAAATGTCTCACACACACCTATGTCACAATCACAAGACACACAACACACACACACACCACACTACACACACCTAACA
>CM065700.1:34449548-34457048 GCA_017654935.2 Phymorhynchus buccinoides | reverse complement strand
GTGAGGCTGGAGAGGGTGGGGTGCACACCCTTAAAGTAGGGGTTCACACCCTTAACAACATTAAACTAAGGTAATTACCACAGATTCCACTGTGTAGCTCAGTGAATTGATAGAACCTCTTCAGAGCCTTTTCCCTAGCAAGGTTCATACCACAGATTCCACTGTGCAGCTCAGTGAATTGATAGAACCTCTTCAGAGCCTTTTCCCTAGCAAGGTTCTTACCACAGATTCCACTGTGCAGCTCCGTAAATTGATAGAACCTCTTCAGTGTGTTTTCCTGGCATGTTTTTACCGCATGCAGCTCAGAGACACCCTCAGTGCACTGAATTGATATAATCTCTTCAGAACGTTTGTCCTGGCAAGTTTCTTACCATAGATTCTACTGTGTAGCTCAGAGACACCCTCAGTGATTTGATAGAAGCTCTTCAGTGTGTTTTCCGTGCACAGTTCTTACCACAGATTCCACTGTGTAGCTCAGAGATGCCCTCGGTGAATTGATAGAACCTCTTCAGTGTGTTGTCCGTGCACAGTTCTTACCACAGATTCCACTGTGTAGCTCCGAGACATCGTCAGTGATTTGATAGAACCTCTTCAGTGTGTTTTCCGTGCACATTTCTTACCACAGATTCCGCCGTGCAGCTCAGAGACGCCCTCAGTGCACTGGCACCTAGCCCTGTTGCAGTCAGTGCCGTCTACACATTTCCCGACATAGGTTCTGTTGCAGTGAGATCCGGCCACACAATCCCTGCTATGTCTGCACAGCTCTCTGGGACCGTACTCTGATAACACATAACATCATAATACATACAACATCACATAGGCCTACATTAAATACAAAATATACATACATACTACAAAACATACACAGTCACAATGCGCAACTCATAGAGGTCCTATGCAAATGAGAGACAACGGCTCAATCCCTGCTCTCCGGGACCATATTCCATACATATAATACATGATACAATACACATAATACATACAACATACATATAATACATGAGTGTATCTACGAAAAATACAGAAAACGTCATTTTCCCCCGAGATATGACACTTCGACTGTACACCCCTGATACACATAACACATTACATACATCATACAAGTAATGCATACTTATGCAGCTCAGAGAGGCCAGCCATAATTATGTTCTGTGTTCTCTCTACACGGCTCTCCAGGACCGAACTCTGAGAATGCATTTATTTAACACACTGTTCATTTAACTCATTCGCATCACAGTGATTTTGAATTATTAAAAAAACTCACAAATCGCTCCAGCCATGCACACAAACAAAACATACATAAACAAAAGGAGAAATGAAAGAAGATTACAGGTTTTTACTTCAGGTTCAGACATAGGGAAGTTGGGAAGTTGTAGATCAGACTTTTTATATATAGACTTTATATAGAAAAACTCTCTACTCTTGATTGGTTTCCCCACAACGAACCACTACAAAAGCAAAGTCAGAGGCAAAATTGTGGTCTAAGGGAGAGCGAAGCGAGTTTAGAAGTGACCAAGGTATGGTGTGCACACAAGATTTACTTCCCTTGAAGCAAATGCATGAAATGGACAGCTATCTATTAATTCTGAACATACATGGCTGGAACGACTTGATTGAGTTAATACATCAAAAACACAATACAATACATACAGCATGTATAAAATACACAATATGCTTATTACAATGCACACATCATAATTGATGCAATACATAGTATATATTACACTCCTCACAGAGGTCCTGTTGCAGTGAGAGCCAGTCACACATTCCCTGCTATCTCTGCACAGCTCTCCATGACTGTACTCTTGTTCTTCTTCTTCTCCTCCTCCTCCTCCTTATTCTTCTTCTTCTTCTTCTTCTTCGATCGCTCAGACAGTTTCCTGTCAATTATGAGCGCAGATGCGTCATGCTGCCGTTATGCGCCTAAACTAAGAAATGGTTAGGCCCAGCAAGTCCGACTTCGGCTCGAGGAAATCTTTTTGAAAATGTTTCATGAAAAAAGGCAGGAGAATGGACCGGTAAGGCAGAAATATAGTAGATGACAGTAAGCAAAGGGAAAAAGGCAGAGTCAAAGAGAGTGACAGATTAGAGGAAGTTACAAGCACAGAACGTCCAGAAGGTGGGGGAGCTATTTATACATAAGACCCCCCCGGTATCCCCACGGGGGCTGACTGTACTATGTGAAGCCATATACTGATGATGATGATGATGATGATGATGATGATGATGTTATTATATCAAACTTCGAAAGGGTACCGCTTTACACTGAAACGCCTTCTAATTCATTCGTTAGTGGGCGTTAAAACCCCTTTCACCGCCAGCCATTTTTCAGCCGAAAAATACCATTACACTTAATTGGGTAGAGAAAAAGATATATCTGCAATATTGCAAATTCCTCTGTAACATGTATAACATTAGGCCTATCCTTACCTCCCAAAATTTAAAAAAATAGTGTCAATGGATAACAGGCCCAGATTTGATGCCTTTTAGTGACATGGGTGTTAAACCACTGTGGTACTAAAATGCGACATAGGCGGTGAAAGGGACTTATTTTAATTAAACGGAGACTGGTAACACTCCCCAAAATGCATGCCACGCCTCTATTGTCTATACTAACATGGGACATAATTATGTCTGTCAGTTTACTGAATGCATGTCTATGTGAATCTGTACTGTCTGCTTGTCTGAATGTCGTGTTTATCTATCTTTGTTTGTATATAATACAAAATCAGGCATAACTGGAAGGTACTCACTGCATCGTTTCAAAACGTCGCATGTGGTGCCATTTCTACAGACTTCAGGGTTATCCGCGCAGCGTCCGTCGACATTGCGGCCTGAACAACATTACAACAGTCTACTGCTGTATTATCATTATGACAATACACACGGTATATCACAATACTCACTGCTACAGTACAACACTCTACTGCTGTATTATCATTATGACAATACACACTGCTACAGTACAACACTATACTGCTGTATTATCATTATCACAATACTCACTGCAACAATACAACACTCTACTGCTGTATTATCATTATGACAATACACACTGCTAGAATACAACACTCTACTGCTGTATTATCATTATGACAATACACACTGCAATAATACAACACTCTACTGCTGTATTATCATTATGACAATACACACTGCTACAATACAACACTCTACTGCTGTATTATCATTATGACAATACACACTGCTACAATACAACACTCTACTGCTGTATTATCATTATGACAATACACACTGCTATAATACAACACTCTACTGCTGTATTATCATTATGACAATACACACTGCTACAATACAACACTCTACTGCTGTATTATCATTATGACAATACACACTGCTGCAGTACAACACTCTACTGCTGTATTATCATTATGACAATACACACTGCTACAATACAACACTCTACTGCTGTATTATCATTATGACAATACACACTGCAATAATACAACACTCTACTGCTGTATTATCATTATGACAATACACACTGCTATAATACAACACTCTACTGCTGTATTATCATTATGACAATACACACTGCAATAATACAACACTCTACTGCTGTATTATCATTATGACAATACACACTGATATAATACAACACTCTACTGCTGTATTATCATTATGACAATACACACTGCAATAATACAACACTCTACTGCTGTATTATTATTATGACAATCCACACTGCTATAATACAACAATCTACTGCTGTATTATCATTATCACAATACACACTGCTATAACACAACACTCTACTGCTGTATTATCATTATCACAATACACACTGCAATAATACAACACTCTACTGCTGTATTATCATTATGACAATACACACTGCAATAATACAACACTCTACTGCTGCATTATCATTGTGACAAAGCACACCACTGTTATACTACTGAGAAAAAGAAAACATTAAACACAATTGCTACATTATATGCTCAACAGATAAACAATACTGGAATATTAGAATAGATGCTCAACAGATAAACAATACTGGAATATTAGAATAGATGCTCAACAGATAAACAATACTGGAATATTAGAATAGATGCTCAACAGATAAACAATACTGGGATATTAGAATAGATGCGCAACATATAAACAATACTGGAATATTAGAATAGATGTTCATCACATAAACAATACTGGAATATTAGAATAGATGCGCAACATATAAACAATACTGGAATATTAGAATAGTTGCGCAACATATAAACAATACTGGAATATTAGAATAGATGCTCAACATATAAACAATACTGGAATATTAGAATAGTTGCGCAACAGATAAACAATACTGGGATATTAGAATAGATGCGCAACATATAAACAATACTGGAATATTAGAATAGTTGCGCAACAGATAAACAATACTGGGATATTAGAATAGATGCGCAACATATAAACAATACTGGAATATTAGAATAGATGCTCAACAGATAAACAATACTGGGATATTAGAATAGATGCGCAACATATAAACAATACTGGAATATTAGAATAGTTGCGCAACAGATAAACAATACTGGGATATTAGAATAGATGCGCAACATATAAACAATACTGGAATATTAGAATAGTTGCGCAACAGATAAACAATACTGGGATATTAGAATAGATGCTCAACATATAAACAATACTGGAATATTAGAATAGTTGCGCAACAGATAAACAATACTGGGATATTAGAATAGATGCGCAACATATAAACAATACTGGAATATTAGAATAGTTGCGCAACAGATAAACAATACTGGGATATTAGAATAGATGCGCAACATATAAACAATACTGGAATATTAGAATAGTTGCGCAACAGATAAACAATACTGGGATATTAGAATAGATGCGCAACATATAAACAATACTGGAATATTAGAATAGATGCGCAACAGATAAACAATACTGAAATATTAGAATAGATGCTCAACATATAAACAATACTGGAATATTAGAATAGTTGCGCAACAGATAAACAATACTGGGATATTAGAATAGATGCTCAACAGATAAACAATACTGGAATATTAGAATAGACGCTCAACATATAAACTGGAATATTACAATAGATGCTCAACAGATAAACAATACTGGAATATTAGAATAGATGCTCAACAGATAAACAATACTGGAATATTAGAATAGACGCTCAACATATAAACTGGAATATTACAATAGATGCTCAACAGATAAACAATACTGGAATATTAGAATAGATGCTCAACAGATAAACAATACTGGAATATTAGAATAGATGCTCAACAGATAAACAATACTGGGATATTAGAATAGATGCTCAGCAGATAAACAATACTGGGATATTAGAATAGATGTTCGACAAATAAACAATACTGGTCTATGATAGGGCACATCAAAAAGCAATGCTGTTCTATTAAAGGAACATCAATAAACTCAAATGATGTAATCAGACGAACCACAATTAACTCTGCTGCTCTGTCGCGAACAAAAACAATAATAAACACAACTGCTGTATTACTGTAATTATTACAGGAGCAGCAATGAACTCACTGCCATAGCAGCAATAAACACCAAAAAACATAGTAAAATAGGGACAACAATAAACAACACTGCTGCGTTATAAGGATAATAAACAACACCACTGCTATATTGTAATGACAATAATAAACACTGCAGCAAGATTATATTATAGAAGCAACAATACCTTAAACTCCATTGCTCTATTATTATAGAAACAAACAATCCAATGCTATTTCACAGAAACCACCCTGGCATTATTGCTTAGTAATTATTAGTATTAGCGGTTTATTACTATTATCAATGCTAGCATTTTAATATTCTTACGAGTATTATGACATTCCCATGGGAGCAACTACACAAAATGAAAAAAAAATGAAAGGCCGGGGTCTAGGGGTAATGTCCCCCTGCAGCTGAAGAAAAAAATGATTTATGAAGGTATTTATGTTTGCTTTTTCCACAATTTATACAAATGCTTGTTTTAAAGTGTTTGAAAAATACAGCAGACACACAAAGATCTTGTTTGAAAAAGTTATAAACAAAAGGAATTCCTTTTCTGGTAAAATTCAAAAACAGGAAATCCTTGTATACCAGGAAAAGTTGCACCCATGCCTTTAGCAACACTATGGCTATAAATGAGTGTATTAAAGTAATGAGGAGGATACTGATGATTATGATGATGATGATGGTGAAGATTATGACGATGATGACATTGAATCTTACAACAATGACGATGATGGCAACCACCACAACAACTACTACCTCAACTAGTATTTCTACTATTACTATACTACCACCATCTCCTCCTCCTCCTCTTCCTCCTCCTCCTCCTACTACTACTACTACTACTACTACTACTACTACAACTACTACTACTACTACTACTACTACTACTACTACTACTACTACTACTACTACTACTACTACTACTACTACTACTACTACTACTACTATCCAAACTACTACTACTACTACTACTATGCTATGCTATACTACTACTATACTATACTACTACTATACTATATTACACTATACTTCTACTACTACTATTATTACTACTACTACTACTACTACTACTACTACTTGTCTTGACCTGCACGTGGCTACTCACCCACCACTACTACTACTACTACTACTACTACTACTACTACTACTACTACTACTACTACTACTACTACTACTACTACCACTACTACTACTACTACTACTACTACTACTACTACTACTACTACTACTACTACTACTACTACTACTTGTCTTGACCTGCACGTGGCTACTCACCCACCCACTACTACTACTACTACTACTACTACTACTACTACTACTACTACTACTACTACTACTGCTGCTGCTACTACTACTACTACTACTACTACTACTACTACTACTACTTGTCTTGCCCTGCGCATGGCTACTCACGGCATTTGCCATCCGAGTCACACATTGTCCCCAGCCTACAATTCCCAGTTCTTCCTTCACAGGACTGTGTCGCGTCTATCGCTAAAATCCCCCACGAAAAACAACGAAAATACATACTACATGATTAGCATGAAAACACACCGAGGAGAAAAACCCAGTCACATGAAATAAATTACACACCAACATTGGGCAAGAGGGGAAAAATAGACAAATTCATGCACAAAGAGTATGATGAACAAGCACAATGCGGTCCCATGTACAAACACACACACGCACACACGCGTGCCGGCGCACACACGCACATACTTATACAAACTATACACTCCCACACACACACACACACACACACACACACACACACACACACACACACACACACACACACACATATGCACGTGCGCATACACACACACACACACACACAGGTACGCGTGCTTGCACACACACACATACACACACACACATATATATATATATATACACACATACACACGCGCGCGAAACTAACACTGAGCGTTTTATACAGAGCTTCTAATAAAATAAACATCTGAGAGACGATTT
>CM065700.1:34442048-34444548 GCA_017654935.2 Phymorhynchus buccinoides | reverse complement strand
TTTTTCTTTCTAAAAAGACGAGCAGCTGTGTTTTGAATACGTTGGGGACAAGATAGAGAAGAGACTGATAGGTCAGAAAGGAGAGCATTACAGTAGTCAAGACAAGATAGGATGAGGGAAGAAGCAAGCTTTGCTGTGGTTTCATCTGATATATATTTACGAATATAGCCAATGCGACGAATTTGATAGTAGCAGGACTGACAGGTCTCAGTCAGGAAACTCTGCATGGAAAGAGTATTGTCCAAAGTGACATTTAAGTATTTTTGACAGGGTCTGATAGGGGAATGATATTTTTACCCAGTCGGAATGACTCTAGGGAAATAGAGGCTAGTTTAGTTTTTGTCCCTTCGGTTTTTTTCACCATTTAATTGAAATTTATTTTGAACCATCCAATTTTAAATATCAATATAGCAGTTGTTACTTTCTGAAAGAATGGAATCTAGATCTTTAGGGGTTGTACTATTTTGGAGTTGTGAGTCATCTGCATAGAAGTGATGTTTCATGTTGTGTTGGTCGATAACATACACACACACACACACACACACACACACACACACACACACACACACACACACACCACACACACACACACAAACACACAAACACACACACACCAACAACAAAAACATACACACAAATGGCAGATACAGAGACAGACAGATGGGGACATTAATCACAGACACAACATAAACACAAACACACTCTCAACACATTTTGTATTAGGAGAGCACATGGCCCCTCTGAGAGAGAGACAGACAGACAGAGACAGATGGGAACAAGTAATCTACACAGGCACGCACCACATTTGTGCTTTGTGGTGTCGGTCACACTCTCAACACATTGGCATGTGCCATCACAGGAGCACCTTGCCATACTGAGAGAGAGAGAGAGAGAGAGAGAGAGAGAAGAGAGAGAGAGAGAGAGAGAGAGAGAGAGAGAGAGAGGAGAGAGAGAGAGAGAGAGAGAGAGAGAGAGAGAGAGAGAGAGAGAGAGAGAGAGAGAGAGAGAGAGAGAGAGAGAGAGAGAGAGACAGGGACAGAGACAGATGCGGACAGTAATCTACACAAACACGCACCACATTTGTCCGTAGCGGTGTCGGTCACACTCTCAACACATAGTCATGTGCCATCACAGGAGCACCTTGCCACACTGAGACACATGGGGTCTTGATCCTCAGGCTGACATCCGCCGTTCTTGGGAATCCCTGACGGTTGTGTTTGGAAAGAAAAAGTGTCAGCTCCCTGTCAAATTCCGCTGGCAGTTCAAGATGGCTACTTTCGCTTTTCGTCACTTTTACAACTCTCTTCCTCAGTACCTCTCTTTTTCTCTCTGCACCTACCAAAGCTCTCGCACTCTTCGTTCTTCTTCCCAGAACTTTCTTAAAGTTCCTAAGCGGTCCTTGAAATCTTCGGGAGAGAGGGCGTTTAGTTTCGTTGCACCAAGCGTTTGGAATTATCTCCCTGACCATACCCGTAACCAGTCTAAAAACCAACTAAAACCCCACTTCTTCAGAAAAGCTTTCTCTCTGTAAATAAAGTCTATTATCCTTTCCCCACTCTTGTCTTCCAGCTCATTGACGTTGAGTATGAGGTTAATGCGTGCGCGTGTGTGTGGTTGGGGTGGGGGTGGGGGGTGTGGGAGTAGGGGGGCAGGGGGGGGGAATGGGGGGGGTGGGGGGGGGGGGGCGGAGGGATATTTGGGGTGGGGGTGGGGGTTGAAGGGAGGTGGGTGTTAGTGTGTTGTGTTATGATTATATGCAATGCATTCTCTAAATGTATTCATTTTCATAGAGATGTATGGTGAGGATACGTGAACCAGTCTGTTAGAAATGTTTGTACGAATGGTGAAGAGAAAAGCGCATTGAGTTGCTTAGCAAAACTATGCGCTATATAAGCATTATTCATTAATATTATTATTATTATTGTAGCTAATCAACACCATTAATTTTGGTGTCAATCAATGCAAATGTGACAGAAAACACATGCGACCGTACGCCTATTAAGATCACAAATGTCTCTTCTAATTGTCTGTCTTGTCAACACACACACACACACAACTCAAAATAGACGTGCGTTTGTGGGAGAGTGTGAGAGAGTAGAGAGAGAGAGAGAGAGGACAGAGAGAGAGAGAGAAGAGAGAGAGAGAGGGATGAGAGAGAGAGAGAGAGAGAGAGATGTATGTTTCGTGAGGAAGTCAGCTTCGCAATTCGCTAATGCAGTACATACACAGGCATATTGACAGTGTGTGAACAGAATAAAACACATAATGCACTCGGTATTTTTATTGTTTTGTGCCATGATGTACCAGCATTTGGTACGGTGTAACATGTGAGCATATTCGACGTCTTCAAGTTCACTCAGGATGTTCAGATTGTCACAGATGAGAATTCCAACACAGTCGTCTCTTACTGCAGTTATGATCCAATGGGCACACCGGGCTTGGAAAAAATGAAACTGTTTAGGACTATCAGTTTGTCTCATGATGGGTACAATTGTAGAGC
>CM065700.1:34418819-34441548 GCA_017654935.2 Phymorhynchus buccinoides | reverse complement strand
TCTTTTGCCTTTTGGATCTTTTTTGTGTGCAGTATTCCATTTATGTCGTAGCCTACGTGTGTGTGTTCGCTTTGTATTGCGGTGTTTTTTTCAGAATGCGTTATGCACAGCTGTTTCGGGAGGAACATTTAGTTTATCTATATTTTCATAAGTTTTTTCAAGCAAACTTTAGTTAACTATAAGTAACTTGTCATAAATAACAGTCGAGAATATGTTGTAGTATGTGCCTAGATTACTTATAGTCAGTGGATACTGCTAGATTTTCACTCATAGGCAATCTTATTTATGTTTCTGATACTAAGTATTATTTCTACTAAATATGTTGATTGATACTGCTCAACAAAAAAAGTTTTTACTATAAATCTGAGGGAAGAAATATATTTGAAATACTATGTAGAGCATACAGCCAAAATATCTTTACCGACAATAGCTTGGTGCAGTTTTAATCTAAGATTTCTAGATTCAGGCTTTTAACTAAATAGCTTGATTTTGTGTGGGACGGAACAGCTGTGTATGAATTCTAACGTGGATTAGCCGCTGTGGACAGGAACAGATTTCAGTCACAGACATATTCACACACACACACACACACACACACACACACACACACACACACACACACACACACACACACACACACACACGGACAGATAACGCACACAGCTCTATCTCGTTCCCATTTCAATATACTGTTAGAACTGGGAGTAAGATAGCTAATATATAATGTTACTTCATTTTAATTAATGACTTAATTTGATCAAACGCTTGATTCAACATGTGGCTCAGGCATGCCCCAGCTTAGCATCTGGTCGAGTTGGGGGCAGGATAGGGGTGCAAATACAATGTAGAACAGTGTGATACCATTGAATCAATCTTAATCAATACCTGTGTGAATGGGGATTCAAAAATGTGATATACATTGTCCATTTCATAAATTGGGCAAAGCATTTTGACCATTTCATGACATAGGCACTTTCACGGATAAGGCGTAACATATACAAACCCATTATACAGATATACAAACCCATTATACAGAATAGTACAAACCCTTTGTACAGACTGGTAGGCAAGATGTTTTGACGAATAGGCGACAGCTGCAGTGTAATATTACGCTGCTCGCAAACAAAAAAGTAAGAAATATTGTGTTTTGTAAGATCGCCATGGGTTCAATAACACAATTGTCAAGTTCTATTCACATTGAGAACAAAAGTATGTTGGTCCTTGAACATAAAATCGAAGACTCGGAATTTATTTTGAAACGTCACGTGATTGCCAGAGACCGAAGACGGACATCAATGATGGGTGCAATGTCACAAAAATAGTCATATAAAGCTGTTGACGGGACAATAATAGACTAATTATTAACTAACAAATGGAGGGTGATCATTCATGAAAATGGACAGAATTGTCCACATTGCCAGTCCGGTGTCACGATAAATAAGTAGTATGAAATATTGACCTCTGCGCATGACAGACAGACAGACAGCGAGACAGACAGACAGACCGAGAGAGAGAGAGACCAGCGACAGAGAAAAAGAGAGAGTGAATGAGTGTACCATCGCTAAGAAACTGCCTTCAAATAGAACGCCACCTGGTGTCGAGGGCTAGGGGACATAACTGGGCAATCTTGTAGTCCTATTTTTACACCCCCCCCCCCCCCCTCTCCTCATTTTATCGACACTTCAATCTCAAAGTCAGCTTCTTTCAGTTTTATGAAAAAAAATCAAGACTCGTCCTAACCTTCTCCCTTTCCCAAAAAAGTCAGAATATGATTGTTGCTTCTCAGTGAAACTTTTCTATGCGAAATGTTGACGTGCTTAAAGAACAAAACAACCCATAAATCCACCTAATCCACTCATTGGCATTTAACCCCTTCACCGCCTGAGGAAAAGAGAGAAATCATTGATTTTCTTATTATAACATTTATAACAGACCTGCGTACAGACTCAATCTGAGAAAATGGTCTAGAGATATGAGTACCAAGGGGGGTTGCGTACCACTCAAAATGACGCAAGCATGACGTGATTTCTCTACAATCTCTACGATTTCAAGGGGGGGGGGGGGGGTACGCGAGTGCCCCAACCAACGCGCAGACCTGTTAGTACTCTACATCCTTCCCGACTTGTGTAAACCAACCCCCCAAAAAAACCCCACCATCACTCCAGGGCTATGACATCAAAAGTTATGACATCATCAATGACATCATCATCACATCCTGCAGTAGTAGACACGGGACCGGGGAAGGGAAGGGTGTTACTCCACGACCTCCGTCTGTCACCGCAGGAGATGCAGCGGGAGGTGGAGCAGCTGCAGAGCGAGGTGAGGACCATGGAGGAGCAGATGCGAACCCTGAGGGCGGAGAACCAGCGACTGGCGGGGAGGGAGAGGGACAACCTCACCTCGCTGGACCACACGGAGAAGACGGTGATCACGGAGATCAACGAGGAGTGCCGAAGATCCGCGCACGTGCTGGGCGTCTCGCCCGGACAGGTCGCCCTGAGGTAGCCTCCTATAATAATAATGATGATGATGATAATAATAATAATAATAATAATAATAATAATAATGATACATAGTATTTGTATAGCACCTTTCTTTAGAATTAAACTCAAGGCGCTCACATTCACTGATTCACACGCACACCCACAACCCCCTTAAACGGACATTTGCACATAATCATACACATACTTCTTTTTTTTTGGTGTGTGTGTGTGTGTCTAAGATCACTGTAAGGTGGATAGACGTTAAGTTAAAGAACGAACACATATTACAATTACCACGACGATAAGCAAAATACAGTGTACATTCCTCACTGCAATTAGATTTCGATGGCGACGACAACGGTGATACTGATGGTGATGATGACGACAACAATGTCGACAGCTATGATGATGATGATAGCGACGACGACGACCACAACGATGATGACAATGATGATGATGATGATAACGACGACGACGATGACTACTACGACGACGACCACAACGATGCTGATAATGCTGCTGCTGCTGATGATTATGATGAAGACGACTATGACTACAATGATGATGTATTCTTGTTGTTGTTGATGATGATGATGATGATGATGAAGACGACAATGACTACGATGATGATGTATTTGTTGATGATGTTGATGATGATGATGATGATGATGATGAAGACAACAATGACGATGTATTTGACGATGATGGTGATGATGATGGTACTGAAGATGGTGATGATGTTGTTGTTGTTGTTGATGATGATGAAGACGACAATGACGATGTCTTTGATGATAATGATGATGGTGATGATGTTGATGTTTACAGGGATGTCACTGATTCAACGACCAGTCGTTCGCAGATCACTGCTGCTTTAGTGAGTCAATAAATTCACCTCTTTATTATTATTATTATTCAATCCCCCCTCTCTCTCTCTCTCTCTCTCTCTCTCTCTCTCTCTCTCTCTCTCTCTCTCTCTCTCTCTCTCTCTCTCTCTCTCTCGTCTCCTTTGTCCTTATGTCTCTCTTCATACACCGCTCCACACACCTTCTCCCTTTTACTGTCTCTTTCTCGCGCGTGCGCATGCTCTGTGTCTGTTTGTCTTTGTTTTCTGTTCAAGGCAAAAAAAGTGTCTTTGAAAACCCCCAGAATTAGAATGGAAATTTTCAGAAGTTTTGGATAATGCCACACGTTTTATAATAGTTGTTTTGTAAAGTGGCAAAAGGTGTCAACAAATGTACAAGCAGGCAGCAAAGATGGACAGAAAGACAAGGATCATAAATGTGATGTTGCGTGAGAAATGAGAAAACCAGACACGATGGTCGTTTTTGTAACATACTTTATGCGTTGACTTTGAGCGCGACGAGCGTCTTTTCCACTACATGTACCCAATACACGGTATGTTAAAATGTATTTCAAGTGTCTATGGGTTTGGCAAAAGAGAGAAAAAAAAATTATATCTATGCTGACCAACACTCAAACAATAGCATTAGACTTCCTCCAATTGGAAACCATAACCTAGCAACATAAAAACAAAACAAGGGCAAAGGACGATAAGTCCCCTTTCCAGAAGTAGGTATGATCTCCCTTTACAAAAGAGAGAGAAAACAAAGTTTGTTGTTTTTGTGTAAACTGTTAGACCTATATATATATTTCTCTCCATGGTTTCAGGCTAACTTGAGGGCAGTGAACGAAGAACTGAGGAAGCACATTCAAGAGCTGACCTCTGAACTGGACAGCTGCCGCGCCATGATTACAACGATGGAGAAAGAGAAAGTGGGTGAATGTGTGTGTATGTGTGTGCGCGCGTGTGTGTTTGTGCGCGTGCGTCTATGTATGTGTGCGTGTGTGTGTATATATATATATATATATATGTGTGTGTGTGTGTGTGCGCGTGTGTGTACATGTGTGTGTGTGTGTGTGTGTGTGTGTGTGTGCGCGCGCGCGCGCGTGTGTGTGTGTGTGTGTGTGTGTGTGTGTGTGTTTTGCTGTCCCATCTTCTGAGCGGTACAGTGGCGTTGCTCCCTCGGCACGCCGCTCATTTCGAGTCCCAACCTGCAGCCACACCCTGGTTTGTCAGGTCACAGAATCCGAAATTAGCAGGCTAAGAGGAGGAGGAGGAGGAGCGAATTTACGTTATATCATGTTGACAGGATGCAACCTCTAGAGGAGTGTTTGTGTGTGTGTGTATATATATAGAGGCGTGTGTGTGTGTGTCTCTGTGTGTGTGTGTGTGTGTGTGTGTGTGTGTGTGTGTGTGTGTGTGTGTTGTTGTTGTTTTTGTTGTTGTTGTTTGTTGTTGTTGTGTTGTTCTTCTTCTTCTTCTTCTTCTTCTTCTTCTTCTTCTTTTTCTTCTTCTTCTTCTTCTTCAGTTTAACGTCTTTCTAATAAAAGTGATTAAGACAAGTGTGTGTGTGTGTGTGTGTGTGTGTGTGTGTGTGTGTGTGTGTGTGTGTGTGTGTGTGTGTGCACGTGCGCGCGCGCGTGTGTGTGTGTGTGTTTTGTGTGTGTGTGTAATATCATATACCTCACTGATTCTGGACATGACACAGTGGACAGGTACCGAACTGGTAACACTTCTTTGAAGGAACAACCACTAAAGATGTGACCAGTTTTTACACTCTCGCTTCTAATTCTGCCATTATTGTTCTACACTTTGTTTTCATTATTGTTCTACACTTTGTTTTCATTATTGTTCTACACTTTGTTTTCATTATTGTTCTACACTTTGTTTTCATTATTGTTCTACACTTTGTTTTGGGGCATGCAAGCAAATAACGACACGTTTAAAGTAATCCTTTCATCATTGATATCGCTACAATCATTGCACAGTCCGAAGTTGGTAAGGTAATTTGACGCGGTGTCTTTTATTGAATAATGCTAATGTTACGCATTGGACTGTAGAGGAGAAGTATTGTGTTTTTTATTTTGATCTTGTTGTTTTTTGCTCCTTTTGTTGCCTGCTTTTTGCTCCTGTTGCTATATTTGCTGTTTTCTTGTTTGTTTATGTTGATAAAGGCGCATTCGCCGAAATATTCAGTCGTTTTGTTTTGTCTCTTGTGAATAAAATAACGTCACTTTACGCTTGTTGTGTAGTTGTTTGTTGTATGTTCCAGTGACGTTGCAGTCTGTTTCAGGTTTTTTAAAATGCTAATGTCGTTAGTTCATTGATAACATATTTTAAGCCTAATAATTATTCTAGATAGAGATGACTTTTTTTTAATAAAATTTCATTTATTTTGTCTTATTTTATTTTTCGTCTAATAGTCTATTATCAATGATTAACAGACGTTAAATAAACTACTGAACTGTTCAAAGTAACGGATTGTTGCGTTGGGTTTTGGGTGTTTTTTTTTCGGGGGGGGGGCAGTATGTACAATATTTGTGTTTTTGGTTTATCAACCTCAGGAGGAGTCTTTAGAGAACATCAGACTGGAGATGGAGAAGAAGAGAACACTGGAGCTGGCCAAAATCAAAGAGAAACTCATCAGGGTGAGTACACTGAAGACACTCCGTAGAGTGTAGGCCCTAGAGTGGCGCAGCGGTAGCGCGTTCGCCTCGTTTCAAGTAAACCCGAGTTCGAACCTGGGTACAGGGGATTTTTTCCTCTCACTTTGCACTAGGCCTTACGGTCTGAACGTGGAGTCTTTCGGATGAGACGATGAACAGGGGTCCCGTGTCCGCATGCACTAAGCACACGTTAAACCCAGTGGCAACGAAAAAGTTGTCATTTGGTCAAAATCACACACACACCCCACACACACACACCACCACCCCTCGTTCCTTCCTCATCAGCCACACAAAAATTCGCATGCCAACAAAACCCCATGGGGTGGCGCGCTTCTGGCTGTTACACGCTCTCCAGGTGGGAGCAACCCGAATTTCACAGAGACGCCTCTGTGACTTTAAAGTACCTAACCCCTACCAAATACCTACTGAGTGTTTAACCCTTTCACCGTCAGCAATTTTTTGTCAGCTAAAGGTTTCTGTCAAATTTACTTGGATAGATATTAGAATAATTACATCCCTTTGCTTCTCCCAAATATAATTATACTTGCTCCGTTGGTGCCCGTCATGCTACTTCAAAGAACGATAAGTCTGAAAAGAAAACTCTGTGGAAACGCAAAGAACGCTAACTCTGGAGATCCCGACCCATTCCATATTCAAGGATAGAAGGCTATGCCACTCTTGGATAGATGTTGATTTGTTTGTATGTTGTCCTGTCCACCATTGTTGATTGTGTACTGTGTGGGTGGAGGGTCATCAAGGCGAACTTGGCACATTCTTTTTTGAGAATGATGCTTTGTTTGTCTCACTTTGGTTCTGACCCACGCACTGCTAGATGATTGGTATCGTAATCAACTTTGGTGGAGGGGGTTAATTAGAAAGAGAGTATTCACCCTTTGTTCAATTTCGTTATCTCCTCTCTTGGCCTCACTATTTCATTCTTTGATTAACCCTATTTCATGATTGTGTGTGCATTTGGAAGTGGACCACCACTACCCTGCGACCCGGGTCGCACGCACGGAGCTGCAGTTCCCTCTTACCGGCCCAGGGGGACCTACATGGGGGGGGGGGGGGGGGGGGGGGGGGGGGGGGGGGGGGGGGGGGGGGGGGGGGGGGGGGGGGGGGGCTTAGGGGGCTGTAGCCCCCACCCTTTTTCCTCAAAAACCTATTAATTTTGCTCAACATATTTGATTTGTTGATGGTGTTTTTAACAACGATAACAACTATCCCGAAAGAACATCTGAAGATAGGCAGACAAATAGCATGGGGCATGAATTATTAGGTTTCTGTAGAGCATGTCAGCTTATTATTGTTAATGGCAGAATTGGTAGAGATTGTGGTAAAGGTAAGCTGACTTGTAAGAATGCTTCTGTTGTGGATTACGGTGTAGTTTCTTATGATTTATTTGAACGTGCTGATGACTTTTGCGTGCATGAATTTAATGAATTGTTTTCAGATATCCATTGTCCAATTAGTATAAATTTTGTGGCAGAATCCATAAATAAGAAAGAGAAAGCAGTCCATGAGCCAAGTACCAATGATCCTAATTCGCATTTTGTGAAATGGAATAATGATCTAAAGCTAAATTTTGTTGACGATTTAGACGTTGACAAAATAACATTGGTAGAGCACGAGCTCGATGGCCTGCTTTCACACTCAGAGAATATTACTTTAAACAGTGTAGATGAGATTGTCGGTAGAGTTATCAATATTCTAATTGAAAGTGCAAGTACACTACACATGGTAAAAAGGAGAAAGAAATATCGTGGCCCATCTAAAAAGATAAAAAAGGATAAATCATGGTATAATGTGGAATGCAGGATTAAGAGTAGAATTTTTTCGCGATGTAGGAGAAGAAGTTTACTAATGAAAAATGATTTGTTTTTGAGGGCAGAAAAAGAACGTGCTGCCAAGTCATATAAAAAGACAGTTAAAAAACAGGCGAGAAAATATAACCATGAAATGGCAAGACGATTACGTGAAACAAAGTCTAAAGACCCCAAGGATTATTGGGCCATAATAAATGGGAAAAAGAATAAATCTAACCCTAGCCAACCTAGCTGTCATTCCTTTTTTGAGCTGTTTAAAAATATGAATACAGTTGAAGAGGAGGCTGATGATGCCCCTGACAATGGAGTTGATTCTGATAATGTTAATGCTCTGTTAGATAATTTAATTACTGAAAATGAGGTTCTTAATTGCATAAAGAAGTTAAAGAGCAATAAAGCATGCGGGTTAGATAATATAGTAAATGAATTCCTTAAAAATTCAGCAGAGAAAATGTTAGGTGTTTTTGTGAAACTATTTAATTTGATATTAATTACCGGTAAAGTACCAACTAATTGGGTAATTGGGGTTATACAGCCAATATTCAAAAACAAAGGTTCCCCTGCAGATCCCAACAACTATCGTGGTATAACCATACTGTCCTGTTTTGGGAAACTGTTTACAAGTATCCTGAACGAACGCCTAAAGGTATACATTGAAACATTTCACTTAATTGGCATGGAACAAGCTGGGTTTAGAAACAACTTTTCAACACTGGATCACTTGTTTACTTTGTACGGGCTGATTGATATTTTGTTGTTTAAGAAAAAGCGCATGTATTGTGCATTTCTGGATTATGAAAAAGCTTTCGATAAAGTTAATAGGGCATTTTTGTGGCAAAAACTTATAGACAATGGTATTAGCGGTCGGTTATTAAAAGTAATACAAAATATGTATTCCCAAGCTAAATCATGTGTTGGGTTAATAGTGAATTTTCTGACTTTTTCTGCTCGGAAGTTGGAGTAAGGCAAGGAGAAAACCTGTCGCCTGTATTGCTTGCCATGTTCCTGAATGACATGAAAGTTTTTATGTCTAGAGATATGACTGGTCTTACCACAGTTGCTAGAGAAGCAGATATATTAGGTATGAACGAACATGAAATTAACATTTTGCTAATACTATTTTTGTTGTTGTATGCAGACGACACTGTCATATTTTCTGAAACTCCAGTAGGATTGCAAAGAGGCTTAGATAATATTCAACGCTATTGTCAAAAATGGAATTTGAAATTAAATGCCAAGAAATGTAAGGTTCTTATTTTTTCTAAGGGTAAGGTTAGACGTTTTCCCGACTTTCTTATAGCGACTGAAAAATTAGAGGTTGTTCAGAACTTTATGTACTTAGGGTTAAAGTTAAATTATAATAACAAAATGAATGTCGCACAACGTGATCTTTATGACCGAGCTTCCCGAGCCATGTTTGCTTTGTTGAGGAAAGCTAAATTTATTGATGCTTCCTGCAGATCTAACAATTGACCTATTTGATAAAACTGTACTTCCTATCCTTACATATGGTTGTGAAATTTGGGGCTTTGATGTGAATGATATTATTCAGAGACTGCAGTTAAGATTTTACAAGTTGGTTCTGAAAGTAAGACAGTCGACTCCTTCTCTCATGATTTTTGGGGAAACGGGTAAATTCCCTGTTGGTGTAACTGTTAAATGTAGAATGCTATCATTTTGGTTTAACCTTGTAACAAACCACCAGACAGAAAAATTATCAGTTCTTGTTTATAAATGCCTATTGAAAATGTACGAGTCAAATGTTTATGAAAACAGATACATCAAATATATCCATACACTACTAAATGAAACTGGCTTGAGTAGTTTTTGGTTGAATCAAAACTTTCTTGATGCAAATCCATTGTGGTTCAAGGAGAAGGTGAAAAGATGCTTAAAAGACACCTTTTTACAATCTTGGTATATGCATGTAGATAATGACGAATTATATTTAAACTACAGAATGTTTAAAACGTCTTTTTGTGTTGACCCATATTACTTAGTCTTGCCATATAGCTATATGATTACTGTGTTAAAATTCAGAACTACTAACAATAACTTGCCTGTGAACACGTTGCGTTATACTGGTACACCCAGACATGAAAGAATTTGTGAAAAATGTAATGTACATGATGTGGCAGATGAGTTTCACTACTTGTTTGTTTGTCCTTTCTTTGACACTGACAGGAGAAGGTACCTGCCTAAGTATTTTTTTACTCGCCCTAATGCTTATAAATTCAAAGCTTTGTTCTCTACAAAAAATAAGAAAATATTACTCAAACTAAAGCACTTCATTACAGTTGTTAACGGTTCTTTCAGATAAATGCTATTAATCATGTCTTTTTCCCATTTTGTTTTTAATTTAGTAATACATTACATTATTTGTAATATTATGGTATGGGTTATCTTTGAAATGATTTTGGACATCACTCTTGGGTTGATTCTTGGAAATTTATTTATGTGTGTGTATGTTTTTATATTTCTGTGCCCAAATGGGGTGTGAAATAAATTTCTTGCCTTGCCTTGCCTTGCCTTGCCTTGTCAGTTGAGGAGGAATATATGATGACATTGCCACGTGTATTTGTATGTGTTCTGGTCGTTCCCTTTTGTAGGACAGTGTGGAAGCAGCGTGATGTGTACTTAATGGTTCAAAACATGTTTCAATAGGGGTATGAACAGTAATGGCATTAGTCCTTTATTTCATGCCCAGATTGCACTATTTTGCTTCTCGGATTTAAAAATTTTCCGGGGGAGCATGCCCCCGGACCCCCCTAGGGGTCTTGGTGATTCGCACCTTCGATAGCCCCCACCCCTTAAAAACTTAGGTCCGCCCCTGCGGGGCCCCCACTAAATAAAGACAAGAAGTAACAGAATGGTCGACTTAGCTCACTCCTTTCAAACCTAGTGGTAGCCTTTGTTGGGGAGACAGACACAGAGAGAGAAGACAGAGAGAGAGAGAGAGAGAGAGAGAGATACGAGAGAGAGAGAGAGAGAGAGAGAGAGGGAGGGAGGGAGAGGAGAGAGAGACTCATCTCTCCTCCATTCTTTGGACCCACTCAACCGCAGCGCCACCACGCCGTGCAAGGAGCGAGCTAAGTCGCTCGTTAAAAAAGAAGGAAATCACTCAAATTATATGTGGAAATATATATAGCCAGCCGACTGGTTAATTTTATCGACCTTTCTTTTCTTCACAATTTGTGTGCAGTTGGAAGTGGATGCCCTAGACCCGAGGCGCAGAGGCCCCCCCCCCCCCCCCCCCCCCCCAAAAAAAAAAACCACCACAACAACAACCAACAACCACACACACAAAACCCCCACAAAAAACGTCTAACCATTCCATTTTTGTGATTTCTGTTTTCCTTTTTAATTTTTGTAACTATTTTTCTCTAAACGCTCCCAGGTTAACAGTATTCACGACCATCCAATTCTATGTTTGAGATTGTTGTAATGTCATATTCAGTCAAATAAAGGCCCCCGAGGAAATTGGACGCCAGGGAAATATTGGGAACACATTTCCAGTTTGTTTGTGTGTTTTCCTGAATGCTTGAGTATATAAAACATATATAAAAAATAAAAATAATCTAAAATAATTAATGTACACATACTTCTTTTAACCCGTATGCATTTTGATTTGTGAACCCTTCCTAAAGAATGGTCACCAAAAAAGCATACTTTGGTCAAATGAAAACGTATTTCTGCATTTTTGACTTGTTTGTTTGACAGTTGGAGGTAGACGCCCTGGACCTCAGTCGCACGGAGGCGCAGTTCCCGTCCTACCGGCCTTCCCCTAACAACTCCTTCAGACTGGACCTCAGCACCAGCAGAGACAGCTGCGAGGACTTGGCCAACGTGAGTGTACAATACTGTATCGAGTCAAGTCAAGTCAAGTCAAGCATACTTCACGGCTGTTTCAGGAGGAACATTTAGTTCATCAATATATTTTCATGTGTTTTCAAGCCAGCTTTACTTTATCATAAGTAACTTTTCATAAATAAGTCAGGAATATGTTGTAGCATGGTGCGTAAATTAATTAGTTTTAGTCAGTTAATATTTATTGATTTTCACTCATGGGCAATTTTATTTATGTTTGCGATACTAAGCGAATTATTTGAGAACAGTTCCTACTAAGCATGTTTCACGATACTGCTCAACAACAAAAACGTTTTTACAATTGATCTGATGAAAGAAATATATTTGACATAATATGTAGAACATACAGCCAAAATATTTAAAGGACGTGCTTGGTGCATTTTTAAAAAATCTAAGATTTCTAGATTTAAGTCTTTTAACTAAACAGCTTGTTTTTGTGTACGACGGAAGAGCTGTGTTATTATGAAAAAAAGTGTACATAGATCTGGCAACAACCAAAAAACACCCACCCAAAGCAAGAATATATGTTTCAGGGTATAGGTCTAGAAAGGCAAGCTCGCTCTTTGCTGCAGTGGACGTAAAACGAAAGAAGGGGTCATTTTGATAAACACGGACTTCCAAGGCTGGAGCAGGGCTGCTCTCGTGCAGATAGGGCAGGCGTGGCTGGTGCATCTCTATGTCCCATCAGCACCTTCGGGTGTTCCTTCTCATTGTTTTTGTTCCCTCTTGGGACGGCTAGGGATAGGACGGATAGGATCACATTATGGTGCTCTCTTTTGAGGCATATAAGACCGTAAGGTGAAAGCCTGTGGCATTGTCTGGAGATGCACTGGCCTGTCCTTGGTGGGGGCTGTTGGATGCGTTCTGGTTTCTGAGTAGGTGTCTTTTGCCGGTGGGCTCTGCAGTCATAAAAAAACGGGCTGGTACACCCATAGGGACATTTCGAAAGGACTCCTCTGTATCGTATCAGATGGTCATCAAGCCGGGAGTAGCTATGTGCCTTGTATTCTTAATGTTACCGTGTGTGCCTGTTAAGTTTTGTATGCGCGCATGCGTGTCTGTGTGTGAGTGAATTATTTAGATATTGTTTAGCGTCCGGTTAAGTCTCTTGACGTTGTAGCTTCCCTTTCAACGCCAGTCATTTTTTTTATCCAATATCTACCAGGATTAAACTTACCCTGGTAGAGAAAAGATTTCGTCTGCAATATTGGGGATTCCTCCGTGACATGCATAAAATAGGGCCTATCCGTAACTCCCAAAATTAAGAACGTAAGGTCATTGGTTGCAGACCCTCATTTGATGCCTTTCAGTGACATGGGTGTTAAATCAGTGTGGTGCCAAGAGGCGACAGTGGCGATGAAAGGGTAAATCAACGTCGTATTCTGGGTGTGTGAAATAATCATGGATGCAACTGGAGAAAATCCCAAAACAGGCAAGGCAGGGATCCAAGGGCCGCCCAGGCCCCTGGCAGGGTACAGGGGCGGGGTCAGGGGGGCAATAAAGCAAAATCATACTCAATTTGAGGCTTATTGCAGGCTTGTAAAGTGATAATTCAACACTTTTTTTCACCTTGAACTTTGAATCAAATTTTTGGGGGGGTCAAAATTTTGAAAAACAGCCACCGCCTCGTATCCGAGGCAAGATTGCATCCATGACCAATTAATATCAATGTGCAGATATCACGTGGTTTGATGTTAACCTATATCGTCTCTCGCAGATCTCTGGCACTTCAGCCTCCCTCCAACAAAGAGCTAAAGTGCATTAGCCGGCCAGCCAGGCATGGTGCCTTAGCCAGACCGGGGGAATCCCCGAGACTTCACTGTGGTTAGTAATGAGCGACCTAGCTGAATCCTTTCACCGCCAGGTGGCGCGGCGCGACACTCAAGTGGTCAAAACCTAGTAGTAATCTTTGTTGGGGAGAGAGATTGCTATTAGGTTTGGACCATTTGAGTGTCGCGCCACCTGGCGGTGAAAGGATCCAGCTAAGTCGACGACTGGGTTAATGATGTAGGGGTTGTTTCCTCTTATTTTTACTGCTCTCTCTCTCTCTCTCTCTCTCTCTCTCTCTCTCTCTCTCTCTCTCTCTCTCTCTCTCTCTCATCGGAATGAATGCGTCACCATTAGTTTATCACTGCCCTTGGCTTTCTCTTTCTTTTTTTCTTTCTTCTGAAGGCCCAATGCATTCTGATTTTTGCTTCAGATGCTTACTAGAGACAATCTTCTTTCCAATAAAGTATTAGGAAAAAAATTATAAGATCAACTTCCAACTTATTGTATACAGTCCAGTAGTCTCCTCTTGAATGTTTTAACGGAAATATATAAACGGCATGACGCTAGAAAACAGTTTTCAGGAAAGTTGCGGGGCACTAAGGAATTGCGAATTTCGCAATATTAAATGATTTTGCCGATAAATCACGATATCGGCGAAATTTCAATCTTGAATATCTCGAAAACGGCTGAACTGAATGTATTCATATTTTCAGTATTCACTAGAAAGTTAATTTACAACACTTCCGGTATATTTCCGAACTGGAAGTACCAACCGGAAGTGCTATCGCCGGGAACCTGCAGGTAAATGTGTTCACGGAATAGCCAAAACCGGAAGTGACGTCATGAAAATAACTTGAATATTATATCCCTTATGTTGGCCCATGTCTGAAAGGAATTTGTTGATGGTATGTTGAATTGTTTGGAAGTTATTCAAATTTATGTAAATTGGGTTGTGTCAAATTCATCGTTTTCCATTTGTGCGATTTCTTGGTTTTTAACCGATTTTGCTGAAATGTACAGAACAGTTGGAGGGCACTATTCTAATGCCATATGTGCAATATTAAGCCTATTGGCGAGATTTTCGTTGACATTTTGCCAAAATTTAAGCTTGAATATCTCACAAACGGCTGGGCCGAATGGATTCACATTTTGAGTATTTATTAAAGAGCAGCTTTGCAACCCACTTCCGGTATAAAACCAAACCGGAAGTGGGGACGAATATTGCCAAAATTTAATATTGAATAACTTGCAATCGGCTGTGTGATGAGAGAATCCTGTCATGTTTGCTCTCAAAGGCAAACAAAACCCCTCTAGTTTAGCATAGTTTCTTTGTTTTTCTTTCTTTCAGATACAAAGGACTGGAAAAGGAACGACGGGAGCAACTCTTTTGCCACTGTACTCTGGCAGATTGGAGTCATGACTAATACACACCAAATTGGCTTAACACCATCAACTTCAACGGCAGCAGTAGTGACAGTGACAGTAGTATTGTCCTCATTGTGACAGGACAATGCTTTAAAGTACAAACGAAACATCTCCGTCTACCTATTAACTTACCCCCCCCCCCCCCCCCCACCATCCCTGCCTCCTCTCCTCCCCCCCCCCCCCCCCCCCCCCCCCCCCCCCCCTGCGCGCCTGTTCGCTATTTATTTTCTCACGCGTCACACGCTTCCTGCAACAACAAAAACTCTCCCCAAAATGATATCATGACGGTATTGGTAAAAGAACGAAGTGTCGTAGATGCGCCAGTATGTCTCAGTGATGACTGTACATGTTTTACATCTATGCAAGACCTACACACACACAAGAGTCGGGCACACTTGAATACACAGCAATCATGATACGGATTTTTATTTTGTTAAGAACATGTACACCAGTTCATGGAAATGTGAAGTTATTGTCTGTATGATACACACCAAAACATGTTAGCTGCATGATCTCTAAAAACAAGATCAGATAAATAATAAGTGTTCCAGCGTGCTGCAAACAGGAATATGGGCGTTTGTGTTCTTTATTTTCTTGTATAAATAATAAGTGTATGTGTTTAAAAGTATGCAATAGCCTGCAGCATGTATCCGGGCCGGACCTACAGGGAGGTGTGGGGGTGGGGGTGGGGGTGGGGGGCTTAGGGGGCTGCAGCCCCCACCCTTTTTCCTAAAACAAAACCCCCAAAGCAATTCATGTCGCTGAGCGGCAGCTCAATTTCCTCGCAGGCTATGCCTAGCAGTGTGGAAGCAGCATGATGTGTACTTAATGGTTCAAAACATGTTTCAATAGGGGTATGAACAGTAATAGCATTAGTCCTTTATTGTATGCCCTGTTTGCACCAGATTGCAGTATTTTGCTTCTCGGATTTAAACATTTTCGGGAGGAGCATGCTCCCGGAACCCCGTAGGGGTTTTGGTGCTTCGCACCTTCGATGAATTAGCCCCCACCCCTTAACAATTTAGGTCCAGCCCTGTTTAACACAGTATACTGTTCTCAGACCAATGTAACCGACTATGCAATCTGTAGGCTTGCAGCAGACGGACAACAGACTTAAGTAATATCTAATGTTGTTGGGTTTTTTAAGTTCTCCTACCGACCGTTTATAATTATGCTGCAATGGAAGTGAATCGGAAGTGTGCCACGATGTATTAAAAAAACGTTTCATCTTTATTGGTCGTTTGGAGGAGGTAATACATGTCAGACATTGTAAGGCAGTGATTATTTGATATGGAATATGTATATGGAATATGTATATTCCACCACTGTCAAGATTTGATAATGTTATTGTTAATACGTGATTGAACTTAAAACCTCTACGTGGTTTTCGATGTTTATTGTCAGTCATCAATATGAAGGTCGGCCAACTGTTTTAGCTCGTCAAAGGTTTTGAAAAGAAACCGAAAATTCGCTGCCACAACTACGGTGTTGTAGTTGTATTTATTTATTCAAGTCTTAAATCATCAATATGAAGGTCTGATTTAAAAAACTAAAGTAACAATATCTTGTATGTATTTAGTGACTAACATCAGATACTTCTAATTTATATCGTTTTTTCTTATCGCTCTCTGGCCTCGTTCCCCGTCTGTAAATATATAACAAATGCCGTTTCAAAGGATATTTTCTTTTCTTAAATGTTGTTTATTCACGCTTGCTATGTGACCTAGCACTACGAAAGGGACATTACGTCGCTGGGCTAGTTTCTCACAACAGGCTTGGAAACGTCAAAAATCTCTTTTTTGTGTGTCAATTTTGAGTTATGGGTATTTTTGTGTTCTCTAACATCTCATCTTCCATATTTATGAAGGCCAATCTTTACTATGGTCTCTAAATGGTCTTAAAAGTGTTTTAAAACGAGTAGGTCAATGCATTTTCTACAGATAGGCTAGACTGTAGACCGTGTTTTTTCAAAATGGCTGATGCTCACCCTACTAACTTTAAATGCTCATAACTCTGGAAGGGAAAAAGACACAGGAATGGTTCTTGTCTCATTAGCAAGATAATTGCCTGACGTTTCCAACAGTTCCATTTTCTCAGAATGGTCATTTTGACACTTAATGTCCCTTTCGTGGTGCTCCCTGCTAGAGAAACGAAGGCCACTTTTCGTTCATTGATGGCTGTGGTAAAAGAAAATTACAATCTCAAACACGAGATTTCTATCATTTTGTAATCCGTTTCTCCTTTGTGACCAGTGCCAAAGAGTTGTGTTTGCATTTCCCTCGCTTAAAGACCCACCAGATCACGTGTCAAAATCACGGGTTGCACGTGTTTTTAAATCTTGATTTGACCAGGTTTGACTCCCATACAAATGCCCCCAAATTCAAAACGTCATTTTAAAGAGCAGCCTCAATTTAAAGTTAATTGGGGGCATTTGTATGTGGGTCACAGCTACCCAGGCAAAACAACGAGGGACTTAATCGTGGTGGGCCAGTGCGTCTCTAAAGGCACAGCCGGAGTATATAAGGAGGGACTCGAGCTTTGTGGCCACATTAATTTTGAAGGCACATAATAATACATCATAATATATCTATATTGTTAAAAAAAAATTACTTTACTGGTGTTGCACTGCCTCCGGGCATTGCCGCCAGGATCGTTCCCACCATCTTCATATCTATCTAATGTCCCATATGTGTCTGTTCCAGACCGGAGGACGTTAAGCAGAATTTCATTCATTCGTGTGTCCTCGTGTTGCCTTCCTGCCCACGTTCGCTACTCTTTATCCCTACCTTTTACCCAGTTGCGCGAGGCGGCAAGTGCCGGACTAGCGGGACCCGATTCTTGTGATCGGCTGCTATGGTTTAAGGTCTCTGTACATGTTAACAATAAATATTCACAAAATATATATTTTCCCCCCATGGCAAACGCAGTGCTAGGCCACTCATAATAATATGACTTACAACTCACCGTCTTTGCCATGGGGAAAACAGGGGTATTTTGTGAATAGTGTTAATGTGTACCGAGACCTTTACTAAATCTAAATATGTACCTTTTTTAAACATTAATATGCTGTTGTATTTGTTGAAAGCGTATTGACGATTTCTCTCGCATTGAAGTAACTTTTTTTTTTCAAATCAACTTTTTTTTTAAGTGACCACCCTCACTAGTAAAGCTTTTGTAGGGTGTAGGCTACTTGTGAAGACTTTGATTGGTAATTTGTTAGAATGTTTACGATGTATCTGTTTAGTAGAAGAATTAACAAAAAATGTAAACGTTGGTCGAGTTTTCGAAGAATCAGAGGTATGTGTCATACTATGTACAGTCCATTGCATTTAACTTCAGATTTTGACGTAATAAAGAATGTCATTTCGGATTGATTGATGGATTCATTAATGGTTTGATTGATTGATTGATTGAGTTCTTACTTCGTTTGTTTGTTTTAGGTTCTAAAACTTTATTTGATTTTTTATTATTAAAGAACTTATGTAATGGAAACGTTGAAGAGAGTTCTTCTACATTCTATAACAGACATCTTTCAAGTTTTGTTGTTGCTGTTTAAAAAAAAAAATATCTTACGCATTTAGTTAGTAGTTAGTCTGTTGTAGTCCCGTCAACAGCTATGGTTATCTCAGGACTGTCACGGCGTAAAGTTCGACCATGTATAACAAAACACACATCAATGAATCTGAACCCTTTCACCGCCAGCCATATTTCAGCCAAAAAATTCCATTAACTTTACCTGGGTAGAGAACAAAACCCATCTGCAGTGTTGGGGATTCTTCTGTGACATATATAAAATAAGGTCTATCCTTACTTCCCAAAACTAAGACAATAGGGTCTTTAGATAATAGATCCCAATTTGATGCCTTTTAGTGATATAGGTGTTAAATCACTGTGGTGCTAAAATGCGACTTGGGCGGTGAAAGGGTTAACAACGTCCCCAAACCTGAAGAAGAAAAACCCAGTACAATTCACGACATGGCGTCTCCATCATTGTACCCTATAGCTCATAACTTCACACAGTGCTGGAAACGTTGAGCCACTATTCTACGCATTGCCTGGAGGTATGTGTAATGTGAATACAATCCGATGACGGTTTAAGAGTAGCTTAACTCAGCAGATAATGGGGCTATAATTATGCTACTTCTTGGCGACACGCAAGGGCTAATCATTTCACGACTGAATCGAACATGCAGTGACGAGTCAGGGGCTGTATAAAGATAGTCCGTTTTGACTCTAAGCCATCGACACGCTCTGAAGTTTCAGCATCACAACAATGCTTGCAAGTAGGTAGCCTACCTTCCTTCTGTCAACCTTCTATAAGAATGGTTTAGCAACACAGCAATGCTTGCAATTTAGCGGGCTGATGATCGCATACTGATTGAGGAAGCGTCCTCATCGCTCAACGTGTCCCATTCTCATCACTCAACGTGTCCCATCCTCATCACTCAACGTGTTCCATCCTCATCACTCAACGTGTTCCAGTCAATCTAGTGGGCTGCAGTAGAGTGCATTGAGGAAGCATCCTCAACACTCAACGTGTTCCATCCTCACCACTCAACGTGTCCCATCCTCACCACTCAACGTGTTCCATCCTCATCACTCAACGTGTTCCAGTCAATCTAGCGGGCTGTGGCAGAGTGCATTGAGGAAGCATCCTCACCATTCAACGTGTTCCATCCTCATCACTCAACGTGTTCCATCCTCATCACTCAACGCGTTCCATCCAATCTAGCGGGCTGTGGTAGAGTGCATTGAGGAAGCATCATCACCATTCAACGTGTTCCATCCTCATCAGTCAACGTGTTCCATCCTCATCACTCAACGCGTTCCATTCAATCTACGGGGGTGTGGCAGAGTGCATAGAGGAAGCGTCCTCATTGAGGGTGGTCGACGCCATGTCAGAGACACCCGTGCTGGTGTCCACGCCAGAGACGTCCTCGTGGAAAGCGGTGGAGGCCGTTGAAGTGTACTCTGAGCCTGAGTAGAGAGACGAGCACGGTTCCTGGGCAGTGGAGGAGATGATGACGCCCTCTTTGGGGGCGCGTTCGTGGAGAGAGTAGACGGACATGGAGAGCCTCGAGAGTTCCTTCCTGCTCGCCGCTCTGAAAACGAGATCATAGTGTCAGACTAGAAGGCAAGAAGTAAGACCACAATACATTCTCTGACCTGCTATCTCGATCACTACCTGTACATCCTCCTATTGGGAGCGATCATCCTTGTTGGGCTGTGTGTTCTGCTGAGCTTGAAATAAACACCAAATAAACCACTCCATGTTGCCCTGCATGTGGTTAATTGGAGAGAAAGAGACCTCTACGTTCCTTCCCCCTCCTCTACAACCCTGCAAAACCCCCGTACCCCCCTTTCTACCCTTTCATCAACTGTGTGACCATGCATATTATCTCTTCTGAAGCATGTAAGTCCGTAAGGCGAGAGTCTGTGCATCGCATCTCTATGTCCCATTAGCACCTTCGGGTGTTTCTTTCTCATTATTTTTGTTCTCTCTTGGGATGACTATAGGGAAAGACCTAGGAAATACGATCAGCCCGGGAGTAGTTATGTGCCCATGTATACTTAATGGAATGCCCCGTGTGTTATGTCTGTTCCTAAATAACACAACACGGACTTCCAGGGCTGGAGCAGGGGCTGCTCTCGTGTTGATAGGACAGGCGTAGCTGGTGCATCTCTGGGTCCCATCAGTACCTTCGGATGTTTCATTATTATTATTATTTATTTATCATTATTATTATTATTATTATTAGTAGTAGTAGTAGTAGTAGTAGTAGTAATAGTAGTAGTATAGTGTTTTTTTTTTTTTCCCCATTGAATCTGATCATGATGAAATCGTGAGGAAAATAGAGAGGCAGGGGAGACAATTGCAACAGAGAGACTGGAATATTATTATTATTCCAGTCTCTCTGAATACAGAGAGGAGAAGTGTGTGTGTGTGTGTGTGTGTGGTGGGGGGGGGGGGGGGTCCATAGAGAAGAGAGAGAGAGAGGATAGAAAAGAGAGAGACGAGAGAGAAGAGAAAGAAAAGGGAAGGGACAGGGGAGGAGAAGGGGGGGGAGCATAGGAATGAGGAAGGAGCAGGAGGAGCGGAGAACAGTGCAGAAGGGAGAGGGGGGAGGGGGGAGATGATCAGGGAGAGAGAGAGAGAGAGATGAGATATGGGGAGTAGGAGAAGGAGAGGAGAGAGAAGGAGGGGAGAAACAGAGAGAGAGAAAGCAATAGAGAGTAGAGATAGAGAGAAAGACTGGTACCGAAAAAAAAACCTGAAACATGGAGACGTGTGTAGTGGTTTGTGTGTGTTGTGTTGTGTATGTATGTGTGTGTGTGTGTTGTGATGTTGTGTAGCGTGTGTGTGTGTGCGCAGTGCGCGCGTGTGTGTGTTTCGTGTGTTCGTGTGCGCATTCGTGTATGTGAACAATGCGGGGCATGTAAATGAACAACATGAAGGGGAGTGAGCGGTATGTCTCTCGTGTATTGTAACGGTACACAACTCAGCTGGAATCAAAGCACAGAGAACCGCAAGGAAACGTACAGTAGTTAAACGAAATTGAACAAAGGGTGAAGTACTCTCTTTCTAATTAACTCCCTCCCCTCACACCAAAGTTGATTACGATACCATTTCAGCGCATAAGGCAGTGCGTGGTCCCCAGAACCCAAAGTGGAGATTCATAACAAAAGCATTCATGGTCTCAAAAAATGAATGTGGCCAACGTTCGTGCCTTTAATGACCCTCCTATATACCACCGCACAGCAGTAGGCCTACATCAACAATGGTTGAGAGTAGTACAGTAGCTTCTTAAGTTACCTGTTCGTGTCCCCAATATCCTTCTGCGTTCTGAAAAAACAAGGACAACAACCTTTACGTGAATCTTAACGAATATAATCATTATTTAATATAAAATAGAATTTACTAACAATGTCTGCATATATATATTATTTATTAAGCAATAACACAGCCCTGAATAGTTATGCAATACATAGAAAAGACACCAGTGGAACGTCACTAGCCTAGCTTCTTTCTTGGACTGTTTTTTTTAACCGCGCCCTATTCAAGACGCTCATCTGCCTGCTCAATGCCTGAGGCAAACGTTCATTAACATGGGGAATACAAAGCCGAAATCCGCTTATAAGAAACATCGCTTTATAAATCATAAACAGCCTCGCTTATAATCAAGTGAGCCAAGATTTTTCCCCGGCCCGAACTTCGTCTTTCTTATCGTATTATCCAACAAAACACTCGAATATAGAGACAACTCGCTTTATAAAGAAAAAACTCGGTTTATAAAGCAAGCAAATCCCTGTCTCCCCTCTCAATCCCATGATCCGAACCCGCAATGGAAACTTGGATATAACTTTATAAGAAAATTATGTCATACAAAAGAATTGGTTTGCAGTTCATTTGTCCCTTATTTAAAAGAAAAGAAGAGCGATTCGGTTACTTATCAAAGAACGTCGAATTACCATTGACCACCATTTTTTCCTAAAGACCCAGCCAGATTCAACGTGTGAAAATCACCCGGGTTTCGCACGGCGTTTTCCCCTCTTACAGCTGCTAATAATCTTGTTTTGACCAGGCTTGACCCTCCTCAAATAATATGCCCCCCCAAATTGAAAACGAAACTCATTTTAAAGAGCAGCCTCAATTTGAAGATTGGGGACATGTGTTGGTGGGGTCACAGCTACCCAAGAAAAAACCACAAATGGACTATCGTGGTGGTCAGATGTCTTCAATTCGTTTTTGACAAGTGCCCTAACTGTTTGATATCCAAATTTAATGTACACTTTCAAATCGAGAGTTTAAGTAAGGCTACTTGCATGGAAATCGTAAATTATACTACTCCA
>CM065700.1:34396408-34418319 GCA_017654935.2 Phymorhynchus buccinoides | reverse complement strand
CCTATGTCCACACAGCAAAGGAGTCTGTTCTGATCGGTAGAACTGGAATTGATTTTGTGGAGATTTCTTGCCCAAATGGTTGGCCCTGCCTCCAATCTTCTAGCCAAGAGAGATTTTAAAGTGTTAATGTTGATAATAATATCCAAAAGCCAACAACTCTCCAAAGCTGCATCACCAAAAGCAATTGCAAAATCCCTCTCCGTGTAATCACCCACACTGGGGTTTAGCGTGCTTTTCATCATTCTTGAAAATCAATCGCAATAAAGCTTTTATTATGATATATTGTATAACCTGTAGTAGAAGTTAAGACCATTCTAACCAACTAACTGCACGATTTAATCGATAAGTTTTATGTGTGTCGTGTCAAGCATTCTGAGCTGAGTAGAGGCGATGGATAATAATATTATTTCTAAGTAGACTTATTAGATCTAGAAGCGAAACGAAAAGTAAGCGAATAGATCTGCAATGTAAACCGGTTGCGTTTGAATACTTCCAACAAAAATAGAACGGTCAGTTGAAGATGGACTAATAAGATAATGTTTTCTGACGGTTGAAATACCAATAGTGCATAAATTGTAATGTTTGCCGTTCAGTTCCAACAGTTTCATTTGTGATTTAAATCTATTACAGTGATTAAAGAAAACAAAATGCAACATTCTACAATCGAATGAATTTAATTAATAGATCTACACCTAAACACAGGGGCGCTTACTTTTTTGAGAAAGTTTATTTTATCTCCCTTTTCGGGGAAGAAAATAGTTCGTTTTTAAAACGTCAAATGCTCTTTATTGTACCCTAGTTGGAGGTTAATAATAGTAAAATTACATTATTTTCGATTTCTACCAAAATTCTGTGACAATGGAATATAGTCCCGCAGGGCATTGTAGGTCAGTGAAATAATTTTGTACCCTAGAATGTCACCTAACTGTAGGGTGTTTACTAATTCGTCCGCCAAGCAAAATTTGGTCCCGGTTTGCATGGTTACTCACTTTGAAACTGTGTTGTATCTATTCTAAAGGATAATAAACACACACAGCTGTTGTAAAACCTAAAAGGAATCCAAATGATAAAAACAGTATTATTCATTAGTTTATTCGCTGCAATTAAGTTTGTGTGATCTGTGTGAAAAACTTAGCAACTGCCTGAAGACAGCCACATACCATAAAACTGTAAATCACGCAGAAACAGGTGTTAATATTCCTTTGTTTTCACAACAACATGTATGATTTTATTATGCATGTATTTTATGATGATTAATTTTCAATAGGCAATTTTCTGAAAACCTATGCCAGTGCAGGCGTCGTACGCTTATTCTTTGGCCTCCTGGTGCTTTCTTCCGGCATAATTATGTGGATGAACCTCTCCAAAATTCTGAGCTGAGTAGAGCATAGGCCTACTAATCAGTGTGTTGATTGTGGCCACGCAGTGCGAAGAAAAAGAAGAAGAATCCCATCAGGTGTTAGACCAAAGACTAATAATAATGATAATAAAATAATATCCATATTATAGTATTTATAAAACGCATTTCTTGCTACGTATCTCAATGCGCTGGCACACGCCAGTCATTTTAATTCATTTGCCAAACCGTAAGTCATATATAAACTTACATATAAGTATAAGTAAAGCTTGTACACACACCATCTTATATATATATTCGAAATCTGTCTGTGTGTGTGTGTCTGTCTGTGTGTCTGTCTGTCTGTCTGTACGTCCCTTATGCACGGCCACAGTTCTCAACTGATCTACACCAAATTTGGCATCAAGCATCCTTGGCACCCTCCGAAGGTGCCGTCCACTTTTGCCGTCCTTACTTTTCGGGAAACCTCCGCCAAGGGTCGTGGGGAGGGAAGGGGGGGTGACCACACGCAGCTCGGATTTACTTATGGCAAGTGTAATGGTGAGCGTGGGGGTAGGTGGGGGTGGGGATTGAGGGGAAGAGGAGGGGATGTCGTGAGGGGGGAAGAGGGAGGGGGATGAGGTGGGAACCGGGGAAGACAGGAGGGGATGAGGGGGGAAACACGCAACGACAGGGACGGGTGCTGGTGGGAGGGGGGTCCCTGTTAATGATACGTCTGAACAGATGGGCTGGGGGGAGGGGGTTCTGGAGGGGTGGGATGGTCGGTGTGTGTGTGGGAGGGGGATGCTGGGTGGGCAGGTGTTCAGGGGTGTGGGGCTGGATGGAGGGGGGCCACAGTTCTCAACCCATCGACACCAAATTTGGTATCAAGCATCCTTGATGGGGGAGGGGAGGAGGGATGGGAGGAGGGGGGTCTGGAGGGGTGAGGGTGTGTGTGTGTGGGGTGGGCTGGAGGGGGGGGACGGGGGATGAACCTCTCTGATTGAACTAAGTAGGCTGCAGTTCCTTTTTCTTTTTTGTCCTTTGCCGATCTACGACGGCAAAGGAGTATGTTTTCGTTCGGGTTTGTTTCCTTTTTTTGTTTGTTTGTTTGTTCTTTTCTGTCTGTCCCAAGGATCTCCCGAACCTCTTGACCGAATCGCCTCAAACTTTGTGTGGTGGTGTGTCCCCATGAGAGGAAGGCAAGTAAACCCGAGCTCGAACCTGGGTATAGGGGATTTTTTTCTCTCACTTTGCACTAGGCCTTTACGGTCTGAACGTGGAGTCTTTCGGATGAGACGATAAACCGAGGTCCCGTGTGACCATGCACTTAGGTTACGTTAAACCCAGTAGCAACGAAAAGGTTGTCATTTGATCAAACTTTACCCCCGCCCCCTTTCCTTCCTCATCAGTCACACAAAATCGCATGCAACAAAAATTGGGTGGCGCGCCTCTGGCTGCGACGCGCTCTCCAGGTGGGAGCAACCCGAATTTCACAGAGACGCCTCTGTGACTATATATAAAGTATCTAAACAAAAGTACCTAAGTCAAGTCAAGCAGACTTCACAGCTGGTCAACCACATCCACAATTGTACACTAATTAGCATTCAAACGGTAAAATTAGGCCAAAGTGACCAGTGTCAGTGGTCAGCTTGTTATTGATTTTATTTAACAAAGATTTTTAAAAAATGAGAACTTGTCAAGAATGTGTTTTTATAACTCCAACTTTCATTTGGACAAAACGGCGGTTTGTTGAACCGCGGATTGTTGAACCGCTCTATAGACAAAACGGCGGATTGTTGAACCGCGGATTGTTGAACCGCTCTATAGACAAAACGGCGGATTGTTAAACCGCGGATTGTTGAACCGCTCTATAGACAAAACGGTGGAATTTGGACAAAACGGCGGTTAACACCGCCTCGTATACGAGGCAAGGTTGCATCCATGACTAATTAATGCCAATGTGCAGATATCACGTGGTTTGATGTTAACCTATATCGTCTCTCGCAGATCTCTGGCACTTCAGCCTCCCTCCAACAAAGAGCTAAAGTGCATTAGCCAGCCAGCCAGCCATGGTGCCTTAGCCAGACCGGGGCAATCCCCGATACTTCACTGTGGTTAGTAATGAGCGACCTAGCTGAATCCTTTCACCGCCAGGTGGCGCGGCGCGACACTCAAGTGGTCAAAACCTAGTAGTAATCTTTGTTGGGGAGAGAGAAAGGGAGGGAGGGAGTCACTCTCTCTCTCTCTCTCTCTCTCTCTCTCTCTCTATCTCTCTCCCTACTCTCCCAGCAAAGATTGCTATTAGGTTTGGACCACTTGAGTGTCGCGCCACCTGGCGGTGAAAGGATTAATCTAAGTCGACCATTGGGTTAATGATGTAGGGGTTGTTTTTTCTTATTTTTGCTTCTCTCTCTCTCTGTGTCTCTCTCTGTGTCTGTCTCTGTCTCTCTCATTGGAAGACACGCGTCACCATTAGTTTTAGACCTTCACCTGACTGTAGACCCCCCTTAACCCATAAGGGGGGGATTTGTGACTATATTTTTTCTGAAAGTTCATTCAATTTGCTGTCTAAAGACATATGTTGGCCTTAGTTTAAACAAAGACAACATGGTGTTTGGGTATGGTCAAAATATCCACCCCTTTTTAGTCGTCCGCGACAGGGGTGGGTTTAGGTAAAGGGCCATATGCCACACTAACACCACTCTTATCAAAATTGTTACATGCCTGTAGGTAGGCAGTGCATCAGAGGATATCTGCAGCATAAAATATCTATTCAAAAACTCTAATGGTGCCATCAGCACTGGCTAATGCACGAGGCATTCTGCAAAATGTGTGACGTTATTCGGCTAATAACAGTATCCTTAAAGTACATCTGTCACAAACATAATTTCAGCTTAAAAATGGAACAAACTGTTAAAATCTGAAACAACATTGTTCACTACGCAAACTGGCATGTACTTTCCTCAGTATCTTCTAAGATAAGTTTACAATTTCTGATATATTTCACGATTTTCGCGAAATTGAACCAAAACCAAAAAGTTATCCACAGCATACTGCCAATCAACACGCAAAGGCACACACAAAAAATGTTTCAGATGCTATCAGAAGTGATTACAAAATAGCCTATTTGCTCAATAACATATATTTCATAAGTTCCAACAAATCAAAGGGCATATTACCTATGTACCAGAATTTCAGTCATTATTCATACCCCATCCTAGTCCAGTGTGACATCATCAAAGTCATCGTCTTCTAGTTCATCAAAACAGATTGACCAACTCAGCATCCTCATCACAGGAAACATCTTCTTCGTCACTGTTGTCAGACTGAGGTGTTGCGCCCTGCTGGTCCTCAGACTGAGGTGTTGCACCCTGCCGATCACACAAGATGTCCACCAGGTCTTGAGGGAGGATGTCCCCTGAGGCCATCATGAGGGTGGCACCAAGAAGGCTGGCACGGATGTTTCGGGTAACACATCACCATATGTATGCACTGACCTTGCGGCTGAAGCCAATGATGCCACTCTTTCCTTTTGCTTCACGATATACTGACTGTTCAAGGGCTTGGTCAACGCTGACACGAGAGGCTGGAACACTGGAGCGAGCAACACTGAACCCTCCATCACGCAGCAATTTCTCTGCCCCAGGATAGTTGTCTTCAAGATTGAGCATGGATAGAAAGTAGACATATGTATATCGTGCATAATTTTGGTGGTTTGCAATATGAAGTACGGGTAGCATCTCTCCAACACTTGCAAGGTGAAGCTCCAGGTCATTCTGCTTCGTAGCACGCAGTAACCTCAAGACAATCCAGATCCTCTCAGCATACATGAGCCAAAACTGTGCCGTTTTCCCCCTTTCCCTTCCAACACCAACTTTCTGTAGTTTGCAAACATGTCAAACAGTTGTGATACACATTCTTCTTGCAGGGTGACTTGGTGATTCTCATGGCTTGGGTAATCCAGGTACTCAGTCACTTTGTCCATGACATGCTTTGCCTCAGGCCTGTCTTGCAGAAATTTCTCAAGCAACAGGCGTTCGAGCCCTTCCAGCATCGTCTTGTGTACCATCATGCACCGGTTATAGTGTTTGCCCTGCAAAACTCATTCGATTGATCCTGTTGCACAAACACCTGACTGGATCGCAACCTCCTCAAAGCCAGAACCTCGCATGAGCTTGCCTACTGCACCCATGTACGAACAGACCAAATGGAAGACGTCAAGGCGGACTATGATCTTCTTGAATTTCTCCATCTGCCACACCAGCATGTAAGCCTTCTTGGCAACGGCCAGGTCAGACGTAACCAGTGTGTACTCCTGGTTTACCTCCTTTGTTGCTTCCATATACACTTCCAGTATGTGCTGCGCAGTGGAGTTCTCTGTCACAGGGTGGAGCACTGGCTGCAAGTAGTCCAGAACTGACTTCTGTGGAAGATTCTCTCCCTCTGTACAATGGCCTGTCAGTGACACAAACCCCGACCATCCAGGTATGTGTTGCTCATCACAGAACTTTCGCCTGAACAGAATCCAAAGCAGATCCGACTTTGCTGCGTTACAAAGTGCATCAGGTTTGCTGATGCTTGTCTTGGTGACCTGAAGAAGTGGCTCTGCTTTCTGATTAGCATTGCATGGTGGCAGGTCCTTTGTAGCAGCAAGTAGCCTTTCGCCAACATCTTCAATCAGAAGTTGATCTTGGTTGGTTGCACTTGCATGTCCATCTTCTGACTGCTCCTGAATGGCAATCCCGTGGGTTGAATGTGTTGTGCCACTTCCACTTGGAATTTCTTCACACAAGTCAAAATTGTCCCAAGCCGGATGTAAAACTTTTTTTGTGTCTTGGAAAAGGTTGGTGGCAGGACGCTTCTGGTTTAAAGTATGCTGTTGAATATATTGTTTTCCAATGCCAGTGCAGACCCATGGGAAATGCAGTGCCCAAAGTGGTTAAGAAGACTGATTAGCTCTGCTTTCCCAGTCCAATGCCGGACTGCATTGGCCAGTCCAATGTGCTTTGGTTGTTTCCAAGCCCCATTGGTAACAGAATAGCAGACACCCTGTGCAATTGAACCAGCCACTCGCTCTTTTCTCTCTCATGGGGTCCTTTTTCCAGACAGAATCACTCTAAGGAAAGTCATGAGAATGTCTGGGCCAACTGAAGCAGACTCTGAGAGGAGACTGTCAGCTGTTGGAGGCCAAAGTCCTGGGCCATGGTCCTGAAAAGCTTCCAGGATCTTGCGGCGAACGATCATTGCTGCCTCTTCTACTCTGCGACTTTCTGATGCAACAGCAACAAAAGCCAGTTCAACAGCTTGCCCAAGTGGAAGATTGCTGGAGTAGATCAGCTCACTCCTGAAGTTAGGAGCCCAGAATTTGATTGTCTCTCCGAAGTGGTCAATGAGTTTTCCCTTGAGTTTTTGTGTTGGGTACTCAGGTTGTAGTGCTCTGGTGAATTGTCTTGCATAAAAGCCAGATACCTTTCTCTCAACATTTGAACTCGCTCTACTTGAGCCTTTGAAATGACACTATCTTCAATATAGTTGCAGATATGTAGAAAAGCTTCATTGTGTGCTTTTTGTCTTCTTAGTATGGGCGTCGCTTCTTCGAGCTTCCACTGTGTCTTTCAGGGCACCGCAGCAGTTCCTTCCTGCATGATTCATGGTAGTATACTTCACGAGCTACAAGGTCCACATCCTGCACTCTGCCTAGGACCCCAAAGTTCTGCTTCCTTGCTGCTGCTTCTTCGATACTGTTCTCAGCACATTTTGTTTCGCATTTGACCAGCTTTGTGTCATATCTGGTGGTGTGTCCTAAGTATTTTATTTTTCTATCACAGATCACACATTTGTCAGTTGGATACAAAATCGTGGTTGCTGTATGTCCAGATTGTCTTCTCCTCTTTGTTGGGGGAGTTTGGCAAGAACCATCCCCTTCTTCTGCTGGTTCAGACTTCACTTCCGTGTGGCATTTTCTTTTGAGGCGTGTAAAACGCTGATAGCAATTTCGATGGAAGGCATGACAACTGTCATGAAAGTGTTCAGGAAATTGCTCTATAATTGTTTCAAAATTTGAGTCATCTGAGCGCTTTCGAATTTCATATCATGCCCTCAGTCGCTCTTTGCTGGCTGTGGAGAGTGCCACAAGTCTGGTCTCTTTATTCCTTGGATCATGCACAATGCACACACGACTGTCTGTCTGTCTTTTCACTTTTGTCTTTCTTTTCCGCAGAAACGACACAGGTTGTTCGTCACTCATTTTTTGTAATCACTGGACAGCATCTGTTCAGAGGTGCACAGATTGTGCAAGTGTACATTCATGTGCATGCACACAACACACAACACACACCACACACACACACACACACACACACACCCACACACACACACACACACACACACACACACACGCAGAGAGAGAGAGAGAGAGAGAGAGAGAGAGAGAGAGAGAGAGAGAGAGAGAGAGAGAGAGAGAGAGAGAGAGAGAGAGAGCGTGTTAAAAAATAAATGTAATTGAAATTCATTCAGCACCTGAATATCTTGATATGTCAATGAAATGAACACTTATAGGATGCATAGAAACAAGTCCGTCATTTGGGGGTATGAAAAACACCAGAAAACTACAATACAAATTGAAATTTATTTGTAAACAAAGAATCCAAATATTTATAGTTTTGACGCAATTCAACGACCATACATTTTATAAGGCCCAACACTGCTTCTTCCTTATCCACTCTCGTTACGCGAAATAAGTAGCTAGCGTCATATATTTCCCATTATTATTATTTAATTCTAACCATGATCCTTACCTAATTACTTATTCTAACATTAGCCCTATCCAAATCCCTTAAATTATCCTGAACCCCTATTCTTAACCCCAGCTCCATAAAAACATGGTACTATATCTTTACTCGGCAGAATACCGGCAATAAAGTGTCTTCTGCGCGCGTGCAAAAATGAAAACATCACGGTGTGTACAGCGGTGCTCATAAACTGTTTTGACTCCCCAATTCGCACGTGGATGAAGATGTGATTTTTTTTTCTCTACAAAAGGCTAAAAACTCGAATTTCAAAATGATTCACTATGTTGAAAATAAACAAAAACTGTTCTGAATGGTAAACATGTAAAACATTACACAATTTCTTTGAAGAAAAGGTGCAATGAGGTAAAAACCACAGGGCAAAAAAATCGGAAGATAGCGTTGGAGTGGTTCAGAGAATAATAAGCACCTAGAATGCGAGCGTGTAAACGTCACGATGACGTTGTGGAGACGGAAGCTTACCAGCTACTAGTTACTGGAATACATTGGCGTCAAGAGTAATAAAGTCTGAAAACTCGCACTTAAATCGCTCTCTACTACCCTGAAGTCTTTGAAAAATTCAAGGCCAACACATAACTTCGTTCTCAGTAAGTAAAAACCTATCAGAAAATCGATACGAGAAATCCCCCCCCTCTGGGTTAATCTTCCACTTTTGCCATGTGAAGGACTATTTATCACTGCTCTTGGCTTTCTGTTCTTTTTTGTTTCTTTCTGAAGGCCCAATGCATTCTGATTTTTGCTTCAGATGCTTACTAGAGACAATATCCTAGAGACAATAAATTATTAGGAAAAAATGAAAAGATCAACTTCCAAATTATTGTATACAGTCCAGGGTCGAGTTTCTCTAGATAACGGTCGCCGCGCGAATAACGCTTACGGCAAACGGGGCCTAAGAAACACTTTAGAAAACGTTTGCGGAAGAATATTACAAGCTCTTGTCTGATTGGTCATTTAAAAAAAACATATTTTAAACAAACTTTTATGGACCAATCGACAACAAGAAATGTATTCACTCCATGCTAGTCACGTGATAGTTCGCCACGAGATACTATCGGAGTAGCCACAAAACGTTATTGGCAAACGTCGGCGAAAGAGGTGCTTCTTAATACCGTTTTTGTCTCACGCGTACAATCTGTCGTAACGGTACAATTTGTCGTAATTACGACAAATTGTGCCGTGGTGTTACCTTTTTTTGTTTGCTGCGGCACAATTTGTTGCTAACCTGTAATACCGTAAAATACTCATATTGAGGCAAAAACTGTGCAAAGGGTACAATCCCTGGTTTAAGACCCCCCCCCCCCCCCTCCCCCAATGCTTGAAAATATAAAACAAGGGCATCGCCGAGCGGCAGCAACGCTGAGTGGCAGATATATCCTTTGCCCGTTACGCTCTTTTGCCTCCCCTTCCCATCATATCTTAGCCCCAGCGATTTTGTCAAACCGTTTAGAAGATATCCTAGGGACAGACAATTCACCGACCCTCCTATATTCAGGGTCCACCGATCTCCATAACCTTGACCTTGGTCGGTACACAATACACTATAAGCTGAACTACCTATATACCAAGTTTCAACATCCCATGTTGACCAGTGCCCGAGATATGGCTAAAAAAAGACGTTTCGGTTTTCAATGTCATACATCAAGGACATGACTTTGACCTTGATAATTCATGTTCGGATCTTTTCCTGTTAAGGTTGTACACCACCACAAAACATTAAAGCAAATCTGCCACCATGTTCCCGAGATATAGTCAGAAAAAGCAAAACTCCAGATTCCAGACCCTCCGATTTTCAGGTTCCACTGATATAATTGACCTTGACCTTGATTGGTATACAAAATTCGGAGGCACCATAAGCCAAACCACCTTCATACCAAGTTTCAACCTCCTATGTTGACCAGTGCCGGATATATGCCTCAAAATATAATTTTGGATTTCAAGGTCATACATCAAGGTCAATACCTTGAGCTTAATAGTTCATGTTCGGATATATTTCCAAGGTGGCACACCACCACACAAAATTTGAAGCAATTCTATCACCTGTTTCTTAAGGTATCCTTAGGACATAAAAAAGAGAAAAAAACGACCCTGCAATTTTCAGGGTCCAGATATCTTCTTGACCTTGACCTTGACCTCGATTGGTATATGATATACCTACAGTGTATACAGTGTATATGATACACCTACATAACAACAGTGTATTTTACGGTATTGCAGGTTAACGACAAATTGTGCCGCGGTAGACAAAAAAGGTAACACCGTGGCAAAATTTGTCGTAATTACGACAAATTGTATCGTTACGACAAATTGTACCGTGAGATGCGGTACACGACAAATTGTACCGTTACGAGAAATTGTACCGTTACGACAAATTGTACCGTAACAGGACCCTCACCCTCATTAATAGGATTGTCCATAAGGAGAATAATACTGCATTTGTAAGATTTTTTTAATTATTTTTCTTTTTCTTCACATTTTTGTTTGTCCGATTTTGCTGAAATTTTCAGGAAAGTTGCGCGGCACTAAGGAATTGCGAATTTCGCAATATTCGAAATATTGCCGAAAAAACGAGATATCGGCGAAATTTCAATCTTGAATATCTCGACAACGGCTGGACCGAATGCATTCATATTTTCAATATTCACTAGAAGGTTAATTTACAACACTTCCAGTATATTTCCGAAGTGGACGTACCAACCGGAAGAGCTCTAGTCAGGAACCTGCAGGTAAATTTGTGTTCACGGAATAGCCAAAACCGGAAGTGACGTCACAAAAATAACTATTGAATATTATAGCCCTTATGTTGGCCCAGGTCTGAAAGGAGTTTGTTGATATGTTAAATTGTTTGGACGTTATTCGAATTTATGTAAATTGGGTGGTGTCAGATTCATTGTTTTTCATTTGTAGGATTATTTGTTTTTTAACCGATTTTGCTGAAATTTACAGAAAAGTTGGAGGGGCACTATTCTAATGCCATATTTTACAATATTAAACTGATTGGCGAATTTGTTGTTGAAATTGTGCCCCAAAATGGCTGGACTGAATGGATTCATATCTTCAGTATTTACTTAAGAGCAGCTTTGCAACACACTTCCGGTATAAAACCAAACCGGAAGTGGGACGAATATTGCCAAAATTTAATATTGAATAACTTGCAATCGGCTGTGTGAGGAGAGAATCCTGTCATGTTTACCCTCAAAGGCAAACAAAACCACTCTAGTTTAGCATAGTTTCTTTGTTTTTCTTTCTTTCAGATACAAAAGACTGGAAAAGGAACAAGGGGAGCAACTCTTTTGCCACTGTACTCTGGCAGATTGGAGTCATGACTAATACACACCAAATTGGCTTAACACCATCAACTTCAACGGCAGCAGTAGTGACAGTGACAGTAGTATTGTCCTCATTGTGACAGGACAATGCTTTAAAGTACAAATGAAACATCTCAGTCTACCTATTAACTTACCCCCCCCCCCCCCATCCCCGCCTCCTCTCCTCCCCCCCCCCCCCCCCCCCCACACACACACACATTTACTGCGGCTGTTCGCTATTTATTTTCTCACGCGTCACACGCTTCCTGCAACAACAAAAACTCTCCCCAAAATAATATCATGACGATATTGGTAAACGAACGAAATGTCGTAGATGCGCCAGTATGTCTCAATGATGACTGTCTGTAGGCCTATATGTTTTACATCTATGCAAGGCCTACATACACAGAGTCGGGCACACTTGAAGACACAGCAATCATTATGCAGACTTTTATTTTGTTAAGAAAAAACCATGTACACCATTTCATGAAAATGCGGTTACTGTGTGTACGATACACACTAAATAATATTAGCTGCATAATATCTAACAATGAGATCAGATAAATAATAAGTGTACGTGTTTAAAAGTATACAATACCCTGCGGCATGTATACTGTTATCAGACAAATGTAGCTGACTATGTAATCTGTAGGCTTGAAGCAGGCGGACAATGGACTAATTCTTTTTCTTAGAGTTCTCTTACCCACCGTTTATAATTATGCTGCAACAGTGGAAGTGAAGCGGACGTGTGCCACGATGTATTCAAACGTTTCCTATTTATTGGTCGTTTGGAGGAGGTAATACATGTTGGATATTGTAATGCAGTGATTATTTGATATGGAATATGTATATTTCAGCACTGTCAAGATTTGGCAATGTTATTGTTAATACGTGATAGAAGACACCCCCCCCCCCCCCCACGTCACGTGTCACATTCCCTCTTATGCTAGGAAGATTTCGTAAGATTTACTGCTAGCCATAAGAGGGAAAACACGTGAAAACCGTGATTTTGACACGTGACGTGGTGGGTCTTTAAAACCTCTACGTGGTTTTCGATGTTTATTGTCAATCATCAATATGAAGGTCGGCCAACTGTTTTAGCTCCGTCAAAGGTTTTGAAAATAAACCGAAAATTCGCTGCCACAACTACGGTGTTTTCTATTTTTTATTTATTCAAGTCTTAAATCATCAATATGAAGGTCTGATTAAAAAAACTAAAACAAGGGCATCGCCGAGCGGCAGCAACGCATTGTGACAATGCAAACCCGGCCAGAGTTATGTTCACTTGTTCACGAGATACAGCTGAACTTTTATACAAACTTCCTTGCACCATGGTACACCATCACACAACATTTGAAGCGATTCTGTTCACTAGTTCACGAAATAAAGCTGGGCGGAAATTACATAGCCCAAAGAAGGAAATTTCGGTTTTCAAGGTCAAACTTCAAGGTCAAGGTCAGCACGGTGTTGATTAACGAAAGGAAGCTTCCTTTTCAAGCTGTCTACCCCTCTGCCAATTTTAATCAAAGTCCAAACAGTAGTTTTTAAGATAATCGATACAGACACACACACAGACACACAAACCGATCGCAAAACCCCGGCCTCTGACCGGGTAATAAAAATATATTGTATGTGACTAACAACATCAGATACTTCTACTTTATATTGGTTTTCTTCCCCCCCCCCCCCTTCCGGCCTCGTTCCCTGTCTGTAAATATATAAGAATAAATGCCGTTTCAAAGGATATTTTCTTTTCTTAAATGTTGTTCATTTACGTTTGCTATATGTGACCCAGCACCGCGAAAGGGACATTAAGTCGCTGGGCTAGTTTCTCACAACAGGCTTGCAAAGTAAAAAATCTAATTTTTTGGTCAATTTTGAGATATGGGTATTTTTGTATTCTCTAACATCTTATCTTACATATTTATAAAGAACAATCTTTTTACTATGGTCTCTAAATGGTCTTAAAAGTGTTTTAAAACGAGTATAGTATGCATTTTCTACAGCTAGGCTAGACTGTGTTTTCTCAAAATGGCCGACGCTCACCCTACTAACTTTAAATGCTCATAACTCTGGAACGGAAAAAAGACACAAGTATGGTTCTTGTCTCATTAGAATGATAATTGCTTGACGTTTCCAACTGTTTCATTTTCTCAGAATGGTCGTTTGACACAACTCGTGGTTCACATTTTGCCCACTGCAGAAAAGGACCCTTTTCGTTTATTGATGGCTGTGGTAAACAAAAAAGTACAGTCTCAAACAGGAGATTTCTATTTGTAATCCGTTTCTCCTTTGCGATCAGTGCCAAATACTTATATACCGATCTTCAAGTAGTGCTTAGAGGCCTGGAAGCGTGTGATATAAAACAATGTCTTGACATATCATTTGCGTATATTAACCCATAGGCTTAGTGTAAACGCATGTAAGAATACACCGTTGCTATTAGAAACTTGACGTCACAGTTATTTATTTTGACATATCATTATCATTATCGCACATCAAGGTACACTCGCATGCGACTATCTGCAGTACTCAAGCCATATTTTCTTTATTTGCATCAAGTGATGTTTAGTAAAACAAAAAGCCCAAACATACTCCTAACCCTATGCCTTAACCCGATAAATGCAAAAAGTTGTTTCTGATGAACATTTTACATTGAAAAATTAATTGTGAATAGTAACTTTTAGTGAAATTGCAAATTATAAAAATAGCGACTGGCAACCTATGCTCAAGTTAGTGTCACTTTAGCGCCTTCACTTTAGCGCCTTCTGAGCAGGACACCAAAAAACGTCATCTTAGTGGACTTACGCAATCACTGAAATTACGTCATCATTGAAAGTTCGTCACTGGGGAAATGACAATAACTATGGCCTGTAAAACGGATATGTCATTGTAAAGGCTATTTTGTATACAGCAAATTCTAGTAGGTTCATGTTTCGATTAATAATCAGTTTCCTTTCATAATGTATCAATGTGCAAGATCAAAATAGCTCACGACTTTCTAACTTGGAGAACTATATTATTTGTGGATGAGTAGGATTTTCTTGCTACGGTGAAGTGGTTAGTATTATTTTAGATCTGCATGCATGGCCGTCTCGCTTCTTCGTTGCGTGTTTGATTATCACCTGAAATAGGTAAAATATCGGTATATATCCGTTATTAGGATTTGCGAGTGTGATATTGCTTTTATCCTATCTCTCGTGGCTTGCTGTTTATCACACTCGGTCTCCGACCTCGTGTGATAAACAGCAAACCACTTGAGATAGGATAAAAGCAATATCACACTCGCAAATCCCAATAACTGATAGTGTTTGCATTTCCCTCGCTTAAAGACCCACCAGATCACGTGTCAAAATCACGGGTTTCACGTGTTTTCCTCTCTTATAGCTGGTAGTAAATCTTGATTTGACCAGGTTTGACTCCCATACAAATGCCCCCAAATTCAAAACGTCATTTTAAAGAGCAGCCTCAATTTGAAGTTAATTGGGGGCATTTGTATGTGGGTCACAGCTACCCAGGCAAAACAACGAGGGACTTAATCGTGGTGGGCCAGTGCGTCTCTAAAGGCACAGCCGGAGTATATAAGGAAGGACTCGAGCTTTGTGGCCACATTAATTTTGAAGGCACATAATAATACATCTTAATATATCTATATTGTTCACTTTTTTTTTATACTTTACTGGTGTTGCACTGCCTCCGGGCATTGCCGCCAGGATCGTTCCCACCATCTTCATATCTATCTAATGTCCCATATGTGTCTGTTCCAGACCGGAGGACGTTAAGCAGAATTTCATTCATTCGTGTGTCCTCGTGTTGCCTTCCTGCCCACGTTCGCTACTCTTTATCCCTACCTTTTACCCAGTTGCGCGAGGCGGCAAGTGCCGGACTAGCGGGACCCGATTCTTGGGATCGGCTGCTATGGCTTTAAGGTCTCTGTACATGTTAACAATAAATATTCACAAAATATATATTTTCCCCCCATGGCAAACGCAGTGCTAGGCCACTCATAATAATATGACTTACAACTCACCGTCTTTGCCATGGGGAAAACAGGGGTATTTTGTGAATAGTGTTAATGTGTACCGAGACCTTTACTAAATCTAAATATGTACCTTTTTTAAACATTTAATTATGCTGTTGTATTTGTTGAAATCGTATTGACGATTTCTCTCGCATTGAAGTAACTTATTCTTTTTAAAACAACTTTTTTGTTTATGTGACCACCCTCACTAGTAAAGCTTTTGAAGGGTGTACTTGTGAAGACTTTGATTGGTAATTTGTAAGATTGTTGTCCGTCACCGAAGGTAACGGACTTTGCGATGGGCTGGTTTGTATTTTTTTTTCTTTTTCTGTCTGTCCCAAGGATATCTCCCGAACCGCTTGACTGAAGGTGTGCCTCCTTAATAGGAAGAGATCTGCGCAAACCATTTTGCCGTCGTGACCTTGACCTTGACGTACGACCTTGAAAACCGAAAATCTATTTTTAGCCATATCTCGGGCACAGATCCACATAGGATGTTGAAACTTGGTATGAAGGTGGTTTGGCTTATGCCCGTTCTGATGATGGCATACCGATCAAGATCAATGTCAAGGTCAAAAAGATCGCTGGAGCCTGAAAATTGGAGGGTCATTTTTTTCTTTTTCTGTCTGTCCCAAGGATATCTTTCGAACGGGTTGACCGAATCACGTCAAATTTTGTGTGCTGGTGTGTCACCATGAGAGGAAGGCATCCGCGCAAACCATATTGCCGTCGTCACCTTGACCTTGGCGTACGACCTTGAAAACCGAAAATCTTTAAGGGGCCATTACTCCCACACCGTTGGTGTTAGAGTCTCCAAATTTGGCATGCAGGTACTTTGGCGTATGCCCGTTCTGATGGTGGCATACCGATCAAGGTCAAGGTCACGGTCCGGGAGATCGTAGGCCTTGAAAGTGGTAGGGGTCTATAAATTGGGTTTTAAGCCATATTTTCCACATTTGTACTTAACAGAAGCGCTTCATATTGTGTCTGGCACTGTATACCCTAGAGTAGAAAACACCCGAGCATACATTATCGCCATGCTGACCTTGACCTTGACGTGTGACCTTGAAAACCGAAATTTCCTTCTTTGCGCTATATATTATTGTCCAAGCTGTATCTCGTGAACTACAAGACATAAGCTCTTCAAATGTTGTGTCAGGATGTGGATGAATGAAAATTTGTTTAACGTCCTCCAGAGAGAGAGAAAGAGGGGGGGGGGGGAGAGAGAGAGACAGACAGACAGACAAACAGACAGACAAAGACACACACAAAGAGAGACAGACAGACAGACATAGACAGAGAGCAAAGAGGACAACTGCTGTTCCAGTTGGATGAATTAAAATTTGTTTAACGTCCTCCGCCCTGGAGCAGGCACAGAGGCAGACAGACAGACAGACAGAGAGAGAGAGAGAGAGTGTGACCTTGAAAACCGAAATTTCCTTCTTTGCGCTATATATTATTGTCCAAGCTGTATCTCGTGAACTACAAGACATAGGCTCTTCAAATGTTGTGTCAGGATGTGGATGAATGAAAATGAGAGAGAGAGAGAGAGAGAGAGAGAGAGAGAGAGAGAGAGAGAGAGAGAGAGAGAGAGAGAGAGAGAGAGAGAGAGAGATAGACATACAGAGACATGAGACACATACAGATAGATAGACAAAGACAGAGGGAGAGACAGACAGACAGAGAGAGAGAGAGAGACAGACAGAGAGAGACAGACAGACAGACAGAGAGACATAGGCTCTACAAAGACAGAGATAGAGAGGGGGGGGGGGGCAGAGACAGAAAGCACGAGAGAGACACAGACAGACAAACATACACAGAGAGCGCGCGCACCACCACCACCACCCCCCACCCCCCCCCCCCCCCCCCCCCCACACCCAGAGGAAAGCCGGGCAACCGTAAGGCCACACACAGAACGTCCCGTTCTCCGTTTTAGCGCGCGCACCACCACCACCACCCCCCACCCCACCCACACACACACACACCCAGAGGAAAGCCGGGCAACCGTTAAGGCCACACACAGAACGTCCCGTTCCCCGTTTTAGCGCTCTCTCTCTCTCTCTCTCTCTCTCTCTCTCTCTCTCTCTCTCTCTCTCTCTCTCTCTCTCTCTTGTATTAATCTTTGTAGTAGGTAAAACAACAAAACAACTCTTTTTATTAACATCCTTGGGACAGACAGAAAAAAACAAAAAAAAACAAAAAAAACAAGGGCGTCGCCGAGCGGCAGACATTTCCGTCACCAGCAATGCCAGGCACTTGCGACACCCCGTAGCATAATTGTCATTCACCGTAGGTGATCGGACTTTGCCATCGTCTGGTTTGTATTTTTGTTTTTTTGTTTTTGTCCGTCACCTCTACGGTGACCGAACTCTGTGGTCGTCTGGTTTGTATTTGTCCGTCACCATAGGTGATCGGATTTTACATGGGCTGGTTTGTATTTTTTTGTTTTTTGTTGTTGTTGTTTGTTTGTTTGGTTTTCTGTCTGTCCCAAGGATATCTCCGGAACCGCTTGACCGAATCGCGTCAAATTTTGTGTGCTGGTGTGTCACTATGAGAGGAAGGCATCCGCGTAAACCATTTTGCCGTCGTCACCTTGACCTTGGCGTACGACCTTGAAAACCGAAAATCTTTCAGGGGCCATAACTCCCACACCGTTAGTGTTAGTGTCTTCAACTTTGGCATGAAGGTACTTTGGCTTATGCCCGTTCTGATGGTGGCATACCGATCAAGGTCAAGGTCACGGTCCGGGCGATCAGTAGGCCTTGAATGTGGTAGGGGTCTACACATTGGGTTTTAAGCCATATTTTCCACATTGGTACTTGACAGAAGCGCTTCAGATTGTGTGTGGTACTGTATACCCTAGAGAAGAAAACATCCGAGCATAAATTATCACCATGCTGAACTTGACCTTGAAGTGTGACCTTGAAAACCGAAATTTCCTTCTTTGCGCTATATGTTTCTTCTTCAAGCTGTATCTCGTGAACTAGAAGACAGAATCCCTTCCAATTTTGTGTCAGGATGTGACACTCTACGGGGTCTCGCAAGTGCGTGGCATTGCTGGTGATGGACATGTCTGCCGCTCGGCGACGCCCTTGTTTACAATGTATCTGCTTAGTAGAAGAATTTAAAAAATATTTAAAACGTTGGTCGAGTTTTCGAAGAATCAGAGGTATGTGTCATACTATGTACAGTCCATTGTATTTAACTTCAGATTTTGACGTAATAAAGAATGCCATTTCGGATTGATTGATTAATAGATTGATTGATTGATTGAGTTCTTACTTCGTTTGTTTGTTTTAGGTTCTAAAACTTTATTTGATTTTTTATTATTAAAGAACTTATTTAATGGAAACTTTGAAGAGAGTTCTACTACATTCTATAACAGACATCTTTCAAGTTATTTTGTTGCTGTTTAAAAAAAAAGAATATCTTACGCATTTAGTTAGTTAGTCTGTTATAGTCCCGTCAACAGCTATGGTTATCTCAGGACTGTCACGGCGTAAAGTTCGACCACGTATAACAAAACACACATCAATGATTCTGAACCCTTTCACCGCCAGCCATATTTCAGCCAAAAATTCCATCAACTTTACCTGGGTAGAGAACAAAACCCATCTGCAGTATTGGGGATTCTTCTGTGACATACATAAAATAAGGTCTATCCTTACTTCCCAAAACTAAGACAATAGGGTCTTTAGATAATAGATCCCAATTTGATGCCTTTTAGTGATATAGGTGTTAAATCACTGTGGTGCTAAAATGCGACTTTGGCGGTGAAAGGGTTAACAACGTCCCCAAACCTGAAGAAGAAAAACCCAGTACAATTCACGACATGGCGTCTCCATCATTGTACCCTATAGCTCATAACTTCACACAGTGCTGGAAACGTTGAGCCACTATTCTACGCATTGCCTGTAGGTATGTGTAATGTGAATACAATCCGATGACGGTTTAAGAGTAGCTTAACTCAGCAGATAATGGGGCTATAATTATGCTACTTCTTGGCGACACGCAAGGGCTAATCATTTCACGACTGAATCGAACATGCAGTGACGAGTCAGGGGCTATAATTATGCTACTTCTTGGCGACGCGCAAGGGCTAATCATTTCACGACTGAATCGAACATGCAGTGACGAGTCAGGGGCTATAATTATCCTACTTCTTGGCGACACGCAAGGGCTAATCATTTCATGACTGAATCGAACATGCAGTGACGAGTCAGGGGCTATAATTATCCTACTTCTTGGCGACGCGCAAGGGCTAATCATTTCACGACTGAATCGAACATGCAGTGACGAGTCAGGGGCAGATAATTGTTAGTGACTATGGCTGGTACCCACGTGTCGTCATATCCGGCCACAAAGAGCGTGCCATATTATGGGAGACCGCCATCTTAAGTCAGTAACTTTGTTTGAAAAATGCCAGATCGATGCTGTTTACACACAAATCTGACTAAGATGGCGACACTTCCGTTGGATGCGCACGCACGCAGGTGGGGGGGGGGGGGGAGCCATACATAGTTTCCTTTTTCCTTTCCTTTCCTTAAGTTAGTTAGTCACTCTTGACTATTGCTACGCTTCTTCGTGACACGCAAGGGCGATACTTTTATGTAGGTGGCGCGTGCGTTTCAGTGCACGAGGCACGACAAGGGGAAGAGAATGTATAACATAAAGCTCCTGGGCGTGTAATGATGACTGCGTCTCAGACAGTCAACACGGGTAGTAGTACATAAATTAGACTAAACTATCACAACGATAGGCTGTGTACACACTTCTTACTACCCGTGTTGACTGTCTGAGACACACTCATGATCATCACACCGATGGCTTGAAGTCAAAACGGACTATCTTTAGATAGTCCATTGACGCATTATTGAACATATTGCATAAACTAATAACTTGTTTCAAACAACGACTGCAGAAATACAAAAAGCATAATCCCCATGTTACATTATTTGCAGTCTTTTTTAATACAAGTTCTTATTTGTTTTGGCAATAACATCAATAACAAGTCAATGGACTATCTAAAGATAGTCCGTTTTGACTCTAAGCCATCGACACGCTCTGAAGTTTCAGCATCACAACAATGCTTGCAAGTAGGTAGCCTACCTTCCTTCTGTCAACCTTCTATAAGAATGGTTTAGCAACACAGCAATGCTTGCAATTTAGCGGGCTGAAGATCGCATACTGATTGAGGAAGCGTCCTCATCGCTCAACGTGTTCCATTCTCATCACTCAACGTGTCCCATTCTCATCACTCAACGTGTCCCATCCTCATCACTCAACGTGTTCCATCCTCATCACTCAACGTGTTCCAGTCAATCTAGTGGGCTGCAGTAGAGTGCATTGAGGAAGCATCCTCAACACTCAACGTGTTCCATCCTCACCACTCAACGTGTCCCATCCTCACCACTCAACGTGTTCCATCCTCATCACTCAACGTGTTCCAGTCAATCTAGCGGGCTGTGGCAGAGTGCATTGAGGAAGCATCCTCACCATTCAACGTGTTCCATCCTCATCACTCAACGTGTTCCATCCTCATCACTCAACGCGTTCCATCCAATCTAGCGGGCTGTGGTAGAGTGCATTGAGGAAGCATCCTCACCATTCAACGTGTTCCATCCTCATCACTCAACGTGTTCCATCCTCATCACTCAACGCGTTCCATTCAATCTACGGGGGTGTGGCAGAGTGCATAGAGGAAGCGTCCTCATTGAGGGTGGTCGACGCCATGTCAGAGACACCCGTGCTGGTGTCCACGCCAGAGACGTCCTCGTGGAAAGCGGTGGAGGCCGTTGAAGTGTACTCTGAGCCTGAGTAGAGAGACGAGCACGGTTCCTGGGCAGTGGAGGAGATGATGACGCCCTCTTTGGGGGCGCGTTCGTGGAGAGAGTAGACGGACATGGAGAGCCTCGAGAGTTCCTTCCTGCTCGCCGCTCTGAAAACGAGATCATAGTGTCAGACTAGAAGGCAAGAAGTAAGACCACAATACATTATCTGACCTGCTATCTCGATCACTACCTGTACATCCTCCTATTGGGAGCGATCATCCTTGTTGGGCTGTGTGTTCTGCTGAGCTTGAAATAAACACCAAATAAACCACTCCATGTTGCCCTGCATGTGGTTAATTGGAGAGAAAGAGACCTCTACGTTCCTTCCCCCTCCTCTACAACCCTGCAAAACCCCCTTACCCCCCTTTCTACCCTTTCATCAACTGTGTGACCATGCATATTATCTCTTCTGAAGCATGTAAGTCCGTAAGGCGAGAGTCTGTGCATCGCTCTCTATGTCCCATTAGCACCTTCGGGTGTTTCTTTCTCATTATTTTTGTTCTCTCTTGGGATGACTATAGGGATAGACCTAGGAAATACGATCAGCCCGGGAGTAGTTATGTGCCCATGTATACTTAATGGAATGCCCCGTGTGTTATGTCTGTT
>CM065700.1:34368908-34376408 GCA_017654935.2 Phymorhynchus buccinoides | reverse complement strand
ATTTAACACACTGTTCATTTAACTCATTCGCGTCACACTGATTTTGAATTATTAAAAAAACTCACAAATCGCTCCAGCCATGCACACAAACAAAACATACATAAACAAAAGGAGAAATGAAAGAAGATTACAGGTTTTTTACTTCAGGTTTAGACATAGGGAAGTTGGGAAGTTGTAGATCAGACTTTTTATATATAGACTTTATATAGAAAAACTCTACTCTGATTGGTTCCCGCACAACGAACCACTTCAAAAGCAAAGTCATGAGGCAAAATTGTGGTCTAAGGGAGCGAAGTGAGTTTAGAAGTGACCAAGGTATGGTTTGCACACAGATTTACTTCCCTTGAAGCAAATGCATGAAATGGACAGCTATCTATCTATTAATTCTGAACATACATGGCTGGAACGACTTGATTGAGTTAATACATCAAAAACACAATACAATACATACAGCATGTATAAAATACACAATATGCTTATTACAATGCACACATCATAATTGATGCAATACATAGTATATATTACACTCCTCACAGAGGTCCTGTTGCAGTGAGAGCCAGTCACACATTCCCTGCTATCTCTGCACAGCTCTCCATGACTGTACTCTTCTTCTTCTTCTTCTCCTCCTCCTTCTTCTTCTTCTTCTTCTTTCTTCTTCTTCTTCTTCTTTCTTCTTCTTCTTCTTCTTCTTCTTCTCTCCTCCTCCTTCTTCTTCTTCTTCTTCTTCTTCTTCTTCTTCTTCGATCGCTCAGACAGTTTCCTGTCAATTATGAGCGCAGATGCGTCGTGCTGCCGTTGTGCGCCTAACTAAGAAATGGTTAGGCCCAGCAAGTCCGACTTCGGCTCGAGGAAATCTTTTTGAAAATGTTTCATGAAAAAATGGCAGGAGAATGGACCCAGTAAGGCAGAAATATAGTAGATGACAGTAAGCAAAGGGAAAAGGCAGAGTCAAAGAGAGTGACAGATTAGAGGAAGTTACAAGCACAGAACGTCCAGAAGGTGGGGGAGCTATTTATACATAAGACCCCCCCGGTATCCCCACGGGGGGTGACTGTATACTATGTGAAGCCAGATACTGATGATGATGATGATGATGATGATGATGATGATGTTATTATATCAAACTTCGAAAGGGTACCGCTTTACACTGAAACGCCTTCTAATTCATTCGTTAGTGGGCGTTAAAACCCTTTCACCGCCAGCCATTTTTCAGCCGAAAAATACCATTACACTTAACTGGGTAGAGAAAAAGATATATCTGCAATATTGCAAATTCCTCTGTAACATGTATATCATTAGGCCTATATCCTTACCTCCCAAATTTTAAAAGATAGTGTCAATGGATAACAGGCCCCGATTTGATGCCTTTTAGTGACATGGGTGTTAAACCACTGTGGTACTAAAATGCGACATAGGCGGTGAAAGGGACTTATTTTAATTAAACGGAGACTGGTAACACTCCCAAAAATGCGACATAGGCGGTGAAAGGGACTTATTTTAATTAAACGGAGACTGGTAACACTCCCAAAAATGCGACATAGGCGGTGAAAGGGACTTATTTTAATTCAACGGAGACTGGTAACACTCCCAAAAATGCGTGCCACGCCTCTACTGTCTATACTAACATGGGACATAATTATGTCTGTCAGTTTACTGAATGCATGTCTATGTGAATCTGTACTGTCTGCTTGTCTGAATGTCGTGTTTATCTATCTTTGTTTGTATATAATACAAAATCAGGCATAACGGGAAGGTACTCACTGCATCGTTTCAAAACGTCGCATGTGGTGCCATTTCTACAGACTTCAGGGTTATCCGCGCAGCGTCCGTCCACATTGCGGCCTGAAAAACAGTACGAACTGCTACAATACAGCACTCTACTGCTGTATTATCATTATGACAATACACACTGCTACAATACAACACTCTACTGCTGTATTATCATTATGACAATACACACGGCTACAGTACAACATTCTACTGCTGTATTATCATTATGACAATACACACTGCTACAATATAACACTCTACTGCTGTATTATCATTATGACAATACACACTGCTACAATACAACACTCTACTGCTGTATTGTCATTATGACAATACACTGCTGCAGTACAACACTATACTGCTGTATTATCATTATGACAATACACTGCTGCAGTACAACACTATACTGCTGTATTATCATTATGACAATACACACTGCTATAATACAACACTCTACTGCTGTATTATCATTATGACAATACACACTGCTACAATACAACACTCTACTGCTGTATTATCATTATGACAATACACACTGCTATAATACAACACTATACTGCTGTATTATCATTATGACAATACACACTGCTATAATACAACACTATACTGCTGTATTATCATTATGACAATACACACTGCTGCAGTACAACACTCTACTGCTGTATTATCATTATGACAATACACACTGCTGCAGTACAACACTCTACTGCTGTATTATCATTATGACAATACACACTGCTATAATACAACACTCTACTGCTGTATTATCATTATCACAATACACACTGCAATAATACAACACTCTACTGCTGTATTATCATTATGACAATACACACTGCTATAATACAACACTCTACTGCTGTATTATCATTATGACAATACACACTGCTGCAGTACAACACTCTACTGCTGTATTATCATTATGACAATACACACTGCTGCAGTACAACACTCTACTGCTGTATTATCATTATGACAATACACACTGCTATAATACAACACTCTACTGCTGTATTATCATTATGACAATACACACTGCTGCAGTACAACACTCTACTGCTGTATTATCATTATGACAATACACACTGCTGCAGTACAACACTCTACTGCTGTATTATCATTATGACAATACACACTGCTATAATACAACACTCTACTGCTGTATTATCATTATGACAATACACACTGCTATAATACAACACTCTACTGCTGTATTATCATTATGACAATACACACTGCTATAATACAACACTCTACTGCTGTATTATCATTATGACAATACACACTGCTATAATACAACACTATACTGCTGTATTATCATTATGACAATACACACTGCTACAGTACAACACTCTACTGCTGTATTATCATTATGACAATACACACTGCTATAATACAACACTCTACTGCTGTATTATCATTATGACAATACACACTGCTACAATACAACACTCTACTGCTGTATTATCATTATGACAATACACACTGCTATAATACAACACTATACTGCTGTATTATCATTATGACAATACACACTGCTATAATACAACACTCTACTGCTGTATTATCATTATGACAATACACACTGCTACAGTACAACACTCTACTGCTGTATTATCATTATGACAATACACACTGCTATAATACAACACTCTACTGCTGTATTATCATTATGACAATACACACTGCTATACAACACTCTACTGCTGTATTATCATTATGACAATACACACTGCTACAGTACAACACTCTACTGCTGTATTATCATTATGACAATACACTGCTGCAGTACAACACTCTACTGCTGTATTATCATTATGACAATACACACTGCTACAATACAACACTCTACTGCTGTATTATCATTATGACAATGCACACTGCTACAATACAACACTCTGTGTGTGTGTGTGTGTGTGTGTGTGTGTGTGTGTGTGTGTGTGTGTGTGTGTGTGTGTGTGTGTGTGTGTGTGTGTGTGTGTTTGACCTCAAGTTCGTGTGAGTGTTTTGTGTGTTGTCTAGCTTTTCATTTTGTTAGTATTGTTTTTATCATGATTGTAAGCGCTTAGGGCTTTTGTTAAGATTAAGCGCCCTAAATATTCATTATTATTATTATTATTATAACTACTACTACTACTACTACTACTACTACTACTACTACTACTATACTACTACTACTACTACTACTACTACTACTACTACTACTACTACTACTACTACTACTACTACTACTATACTACTACTATACTATACTATACTATACTATACTATACTATACTATACTATACTATACTATACTATACTATACTATACTATACTATACTATATTACACAATACTACTACTACTACTACTACTACTACTACTACTACTACTACTACTACTACTACTACTACTACTACTTGTCTTGACCTGCACGTGGCTACTCACCCACCACTACTACTACTACTACTACTACTACTACTACTACTACTACTACTACTACTACTACTACTACTACTGCTACTGCTACTACTACTACTACTACTACTTGTCTTGCCCTGCGCATGGCTACTCACGGCATTTGCCATCAGAGTCACACATTGTCCCCAGCCTACAATTCCCAGTTCTTCCTTCACAGGACTGTGTCGCGTCTATCGCTAAAGTCCCCCACGGAAAACAACGAAAATACATACTACATGATTAGCATGAAAACACACCGAGGAGAAAAACCCAGTCACATGAAATAAATTGCACACAAAAATTGGGCAAGAGGGGAAAAATAGACAAATTCATGCACAAAGAGTATGATGAACAAGCACAATGCGGTCCCATGTACAAACACACACACGCACACTCACACACACGTGCGGGCGCAAACACGCACATGATACTCATACAAACTATACACTCCCAGACACACACACACACACACACACACACACAAACACACACACACACACACACACACACACACACAGATGCACGTGCGCATTTTCACACACACACACACAGGTACGCGAGCTTGCACACACATACACACACACACACACACACACACACACACACACACACACACACACACACACACACACACACATACATACATACACACACACGAGCGCGCGCGCGCTCACGCGGAGGCCAAACGTGCGCATGAACGTTGGAAGCATACATACACACAATGAATAACGCTCTGATTAATGATTATGCAGACGCAATAATCATACTTTCAATGTTCCAAACTTAAGTAAGCTTTGAAACTAACACCAAAGACACTTGCTAACACTGAGCGTTTCAGATAGAGCTTCTGATAAAACAAACATCTGAGAGACGATTTCGATTACAAAAGCCAGTACACATTCGACTGACACATTAATTACCTGACTACAGTTTTCTGAAATACAAGCAACATAAATCATATTTTAGTTTTCGAACTACATTCTTAATTATTTTTTGGGACTAGATTCTTAATTCAGATAGCAATTAAACAAGGCCGCTGTCATTCCGAAAGGCTGTACCGAAAACTTAGCTTACAGGGGAGACACCTTGCCCAGGGCACATCCACACTCTCTCGGTCAAAAAGAATTACAGGACAACTAGTGTCGTGGAAGGTCCCCAAAGGCCAATTAATCCCTTGGCCGCAGCACCTCTTAAGAGCCAGGTGCAGCTGACTACTAAGTTTGAGAGTCATCGTCATCGTCATCGTCATCGTCATCGTCACTCGCAAAAGACTAAGGTGTACCACGACTTTTTCATTACTGTAGAACACTATTTCTTGTACAGCGTTCGCTTTACTTTGGGCCCCAGTTTCAGCGTAAATGGTCAACCAATGGTAGCCATTTTGAACACACAACAACAACAACAACAACAACAACATACAGTATTTATACGGCGCTGAATCTTGATAGAAATCAAATCAAAGCGCACACACACGTTAGCATTCAACGCGCATTCAAACACAAACGCAATACAAAGCGAACACACACGGATAACATAAATGGAATAGAGCAGAAACAGACCTAATGGCAAGAGAGAGAAGAGACAGAGAGAGGAGCTTTAATGACGGGGGAACAGGTGGGTTTTGAGGTTAGCTTTGAAAGCAGAGAGAGTCGGTCGCTGACGGAGGGAGAGAGGAAGTTTGTTCCAGGAGGTCGGTCCTGAGACAGCAAAAGAGCGCCGACCAACAGTTGAAAGCTTATACCTAGGGATCTGGAGAGAAAGAGGGTCAGAAACTGAATGTAAAGTGCGAGCTGGCGTATAGATGGAAATATTGTCGCAGAGGTAAGATGGAGCAGCTTTATACACACACACACACACACACACACACACACACACACACACACACACACACACACACACACGCAGGGATACTCACCACAGATACCACTCAAATCGCATACCAATCCATGGTTGCATGGAGCGTAGGTCTCGTAGGTCTCGTTGGATGAGCAGAACAATCCAGGACCAGCCACTTTAGGGAGAAAAAACCCAAAACAAAAATCATTGTATATTATACATGCCATAGCGGATTTAATAAGTCAGTCACTTTCGTTGAAGTAAGGATATGTTGGTTTTCGTACACTTTTTTTCTTGCTACTTAATGATAACATTATAATATAATTTTAGAAAATAATTGTATGTGTGTGTGCTTTTGGGAGTGAGCGTGTATGCATGACGAGGCTACGTGTGTGTGTGTGTGTGTGTGCGTGTGCGTGTGCGTGTGCGTGTGTGTGCGTGTGCGTGCGTGCGTGTGCGTGCGTGCGCGTGCGTGCGTGCGTGCGTGTGCGTGTGTGTGTGTGTGTGTGTGTGTGTGTGTGTGTGTGTATGTGTGTGTGTATGCGTGTGTGTGTGTGTGTGTGAGTGCATGTGTGCGTGCGTGCGTGCGTGCGTGCGTGTGTGTGCGTGTGTGCGTGTGTGTGTGTGTACAGACAAGTCTGCATATTATTGTGCCCATTTTTCAACCGACTGTATGCTTTCCTATTTCATGCAATACAATAAGAAAAGCAGCAGCATATTAGTTATTGCTCACAACACAATAAGATGGAAGGGTGCGGAGCTGCCTATCCTAATTTGCATTTAATGTCAAAAACAAAACCCTTAACCCCTTCAATGCCAGAGGAAAACTGAAACATTATTGACTTTCTTATCATACAATTTCAAAGAGACTTGCTAGAGTCAATCTCGGAGCATGGTCTAGAAATAACATATTTCCTGACTGGTCTAAGCCACAAACATCATTCCAGGGTTAGATGACACCAAAAGCTATGACATCATTAATGACATCACACACCCCATAGTAGACACGGAACCAGGCAGGAAAAGGGTTAAAATTCTAAAAACAATACCACAAGATATCCTGGAACATGGAAAGAAAATGTAGCTTACGAGTTACTGCAGCTGATGCCGTTCCTCTTGCTACTTCGATTCACAAGAGCAAAGTTCACAAAATGTTTAAAAAGAAGTGTTCTTCCCTAGAATGATAAACGGTCTTTGGGATTGTTTGACAGTCACTTTCTTCAGAAAATAAAAAGAATAGCTGCGATATCCAGATACAACTGCCTTTCAGTTCACTATCTGCTGCCATCTTCAAAATCAAGAAGTGACATTAGACACTCAAACTCTGATATAAGATTGCATTCCACAGTTTGGGCAGTTCCACATTTCTTAACTTGTTGATATTTTCTTTCTTAAGCTTCGGAACAGGCAGCAGGGAATTGCATTTTTCTGAACACTGCGACGGATTTTCTTA
>CM065700.1:34351408-34363908 GCA_017654935.2 Phymorhynchus buccinoides | reverse complement strand
AACACTTAGTTATGTCCTCTGAAGTGTACAACTGTTAGGACAACAACAGTTATGTCCCGTTGTTGCTGTTGTCGTTGCCTTACTCTGGCTTAAAGACTCCAGGGATCACCCCAACAGCCGAAGCACTTGAACACTGGAACTTAATGCACACGCTAGGGAAGAGGACATTAAGTGTGTGAACAGACACATTCTGGAGGATTTTAGACCGGTGGTGTTATGCTAGGAGCTTGCCATGGCTTAAGACAATCCCCGCACAACCATGCAGAACACAACAACATTTTGATGTAGCCTTGGTGTTCTAGCTTATGTCAACTGGTCTGACACAGCCTCGTGCCAAGGCGTGTTATGTCCCGTGAAGTGTACAATAGTTAGGACTACAGCAGTTACCATAGTTATGCCCTCTGAAGTGTGCAACTCGTAGGACCTCAACAGTTATGTCCTGTGAAGTGCACAATAGTTCGGACTACAACAGTCACAATAGTTATGCCCTCTGAAGTGAACAACTCGTAGGACCTCAACAGTTATGTCCCATGAAGTGTACAGTAGTTAGGACTACAGCAGTCACAATAGTTATGCCCTCTGAAGTGTACAGCTCGTAGGACATCAACGGTTATATCCTGTGAAGTGTACAATACTTATGACTACAACAATTACATGCCCTGATGATTGCAGGACATCAGAGAAGGCAGCTGCTGTTCTGGATGGATGGGTTACAATTTCTGCACAGTGGAGCAGGAGATGCCTTGCCCAGGGTATCTCCCCAAATAAAACTGCCAAGACTACCACCCCTTCCTCCAATCCCTATCTTATTAGTAGGAGTACAACAGATACATCAGCATTACAAATGGGGGTTTCAGTACTCAATGTGCTATTGTTTTATTGTGGGCATTCTCACATCAATACATGTACAGGCGATTGTTCTTAGCTGTATATTCCTGTTGGTAGTCATCACTGGTACTCACTGCATTTCTTGGTAGAAGATCCCCCTCTGGCACTACACACCAGACCCTTTTGACACTGGGTGGAGCTGCACACCTCTCCAAAGTTCAGTTCTGTGTCAGACAGAAACACATAAAGAGAGAGGGAGAGAGAGAGAGAGAGAGAGAGAGAGAGAGAGAGAGAGAGAGAGAGAGAGAGAGAGAGAGCACATGTACATGTTATGCACACAAAAATGCATACGCATTCTCATGGGTACACGGAATCGACCATCAAGCTATAAGCACCAGTAACACAATCATGCTGACACCTATGCATACTTCGTGTATAGAGAGACAGGCATGCTTTTGTGGGTAGGAAATTGAGTTTATAGTTGACCAACTACTATGTTTATACAAAAAACCGGTTCACTTTGAAAGTGGGTATCTGTCTGTTCAACTAGACAACAGTTGAAGACGTACCGTACTGTGCACACCTGAACACGTTGCATACTCCTTGATGTTACAGGAAAGATGCCTAAAACATTTTAAGACCTGCCGTTATGCCAAACGAGAAACAAGCATGGAATGAATGTTCAAAGCTGACTCACACTCTCCGACCTTTTAGTCGAAAGAAAGTTAAATAGTGAACTCCGTCAACTGGTTGTGGCTGTGTGCTGTCCTAACACAACGGTGAGTATTGGTTGTTTTCCCACAACTGCCTGAGTGAGTTGAAAGGAAATGGTGCAGTCGCCAATTCATTTTGACGGGTTGTAGGAATTTCAAACGACCAAATTTTGCATTTGTGATTTCTACTCACTCTGTCAAAAGAAAAGAAATGTATGGAAGGTCACAACCACTTTCATTTGAATAGTCTGAGGCGGTTTTAAGGTAAGTTAATATATATATATATATATATGGCGACATATCAATGCATAAAAATGTGTGTGTGTGTGTGTGTGTGTGTGTGTGTGTGTGTGTGTGTGTGTGTGTGAGAGAGAGAGAGAGAGAGAGAGAGAGAGAGAGAGAGAGAGAGAGAGAGAGAGAGAGAGAGAGTTTATCAATGTACAGTATATGCGTGCATGGATGAACGATACTCACTGCAGGTTTTGTCTTCACAGACAGAGCCATTGCGACAGAACCTGGCTGTATCAGGGGTACAGGCCTGATTCACATCAAATCCTGGGGGGGAAAAGACGAAACAGACTGGCGTCATATGAAAGACTGGCCATTCTATCTCTTCTATTAATTCTGCACATGGATTTAGCAATAATTGGCTAATCAATATCTTCATCGGAATAACATTTGGGGTTGACATTTACATTTTCATGACTCGATGATGAAGACCATTGTACAAGGCATAAAAAGGTGGTCGTCCATATTTTCATTACTATTTTCGAGGGCAAAAGAAAATTTCAAACGCTGTTTTCAGTGCTTAACCTATTATTTATAAACTTTGTGATGAAATACTATCGTAGCCCAGTGTCTGGACGCTGATGCAATATGAATGTGGAATGAGTTTCCTTTTGAGTTAAAATGTGCACCAAATTACTAACATCTTCAAAAATCGTCTTGATGAATTTCCAAAATGCATTAGTATATTTAGAAGCTTTGATTAATTTATTTTATAGGAAATTTTTAACTGTGCAAACATTGACCAAAAGAATACCTGCCAATGTTTAAAACGATGGGACTCCTAAAAAGCTTCACGGCTTGTTTTGTCCCTAATTACTACTACTACTACTACTACTACTACTACTACTACTACTACTACTACTACTACTACTACTACTACTACTACTACTACTACTACTACTACTACTACTATGAAAATATCGCGTACAGCATTACAAATGCGCCGATGGGAGACCGTTAAAGACGGTACGTGAACTTTGAGTGAAATGGTCAAATGTGACGCACTTGCACATCGTACCGACAACATTAAATAGCATAGGGGTGTTCACACATGATTAATACATAAAACGACCCCCCACATTTTCAACTCAGTCCTGTCATTTGCACGCAAAAGAAATCCAAAGATTTTATCCCAAAACGCTAATTTTGCCCTCTGGCCTCTCATAGATCAGTGATGACGTCATAGAGGTTACAAATGTTATGAAATATATCATTGTCACTATACTCAATGACAATTAAAATTTCAGGTTAATTGATGGGGAAATAGTCCGCCAAATATGTGCCATTGGCCATGGTCCAAGCAGTTGGAAATCATGCAGGCATGAATATATTCGGGCAGTGGTTTGACACTTTTGCACAACATGCAAACAAACCTCTACTCAGATTCGTGCAGCAGGGTTGACTTGGTCTTTGGCTGATACAATGAGTGCACAATCAAGTCAGCAGCACTGACCAAGAGAATTGAATGGAAAGCAAGGCATCAAACGTTGGCTTCATTCACAAGATCAAGCATTTGGTCAATGGGACAGATTCGTCTCTCTTGATAAAAACAAAGCCAGTCTGACAGACTTTCTTTGTATAGAACTCTCTAGTAAGTTTCATAACGAGCAAGGAAAATACCTAGTCTTATCTGGTGGGTTCACAGATCCTGCAAAAGAGAAAGGTGCCTCAAAACTGACCTCTGTTGAACATGAAGAGGCTGACACAAGAATGCTTCTTATAGGAGATGCAAATGAGTATGGATATTCCCAGACAGTTGTCATCAGCTGCGACATGGATGTCCTTGTACATCTTCTTGCGCATCAACCACAACCCAACCTCTTACTGTGGATGCAAACAGGGACCCCTCGGTAAAAACAAACAAAAGCATTTCAGACCAGTTCATCTCATCAATATCACTGATACACAGATTGCGTTCCATGCCACCACAGGATCAGACATCACGAGTCACTTTGTTAGCATTGGCAAACGATCTTCCTGGAATGTCTTTGTCAACAATCCTCAGTTTTTGTCCAAGACATGGGCAGTGAAAATGTTCCTGATGATTCAGTTCTGGCTGATACAGAGTCATTTGTCTGCAAACTCTACGAAAAAATGTCATGGAGAATCTGCCACCTAAGCATAAGCACTGAAATAACATATCAGGCGATATCATTACCAGGCCCTTATGTGGAAAACAGCCCTTGAACTTCATCCACGCCTGCCTGCAGCTTTGGACAGTGGGTGGAAACCCACTATGAAAGAGAATGGTCATGAAGTATTTGAACCCCACCAATTGACAGAGAAACTTACGACATATACTTGTGCATCCTGTGCAACACGACTGTGCTCATGTGCTTGCTTTAAACTTAGTTGCACACAAGTTTGCCAGTGAAGGACAATTGCAGAAAAACAGTAACTGTTGGATTATAAAACGAGTCAAACAAAGCATGCCAAGTACAAGAGTTGCCGAGAAACATACTGAGGTTCTGTTTGAGTAAAAACATTGACCGTTGTTATTTTGAAAACACAAAGTATATAATAGCTGTCAAGTAGCTGTTGAAGTAAAGTATTTTTATACAGTGATTTAAAAATATCAAGAAGCTTAACATTACTTGGAAATGTGTGTGCAGTTACTTCTGCATAGATAACGTTAAATCTTTAACACATTGACGGCAGGCCGCGTTTGGAGTCGCGGCCCTTGAACATCACCCATTGCCGGGCCGCGTTTAAAGTCGCCCAACGGTATAAGGTAGAAAACTCATGCAAAACTCTTGACCACAGTTTCCCTTACTTTCGCGAGTAGTTTCCCTTTAAGCACACTTCCGTTATCTTCCATTTGTTTGTGTTCAATCGCCGATTTGACGCCAATTACAAACGAAAATGCCAAACCATCGTGGTCTAGCGAGAGAGGAGATTCTCCACCTTCTGGATTTGGATGAACCTGATGATAACAATCCAAAATACTCGTTTTCTGACTCAGAAAGTAATGAAAGTAGCGAGGAGGAGCATGAAAACGAAGCTAGTGTGTCAGTGCTCTACTAGTACAAGTCAAGAGATTGAGAGTGTTGGTCGTGGTAGGGGTGGTGGCAGGGGGCGTCGTTTTCCCCCGTTTTTCCCTCATTTTTCAAGTCGGCATGTAAACAGCGTTATTCCTATCAACTTAAAAAATACACAGACGAATTCAGCAGCCTTTTTTCAGTAAGTATACAACATTTGGTTGCAAAAGGACATCATTTCAGCTGTTTACAACCACCCAATTTCTATGAAGAGGGCTGCGGCAGGCTGGGGCGTGCACGGAGAATAGGCCGAGGCAGCGTCAGTCACAATAGTGTAAGATGCAAAATCAACGTTTCTGTGTTTGATGCAGTTGCTCATATTTTTTTGGTTTAATTGTGAGATTCTTTTGATAACAAGTGCATATTTGTGGATTTAAAATGCTGATACAGTGACATCCCATCGGTTATCTTACATTTGCAATTATAAATAATAAAGTGAATGTTTTATGTTTTATTATGGATTATTTTATGTGAAGACATGTTAACCTTCTTTGGCATCAAGTGTTGATATGAAATCAATGTTTTTGTTCAGTGGACTCAGCAAAAAACATCAAATTTATAGTCTGTGTGTATCGTCACTGTAGCGAATTATATTTTTGAGAATGAAAGAAGATACAATTGAATTTTTGTGTCGAATTAAGTTTTCAAATACATGGACAATTGCATGCATGATTTTTTTACCTTCAATAATGGTATAATTCACATAAATATCTCATACATCAGCAACTATTCGTGTCAAAATAAGCTGATGTTGTCGGCCATTTTGAAAGTGTCATGGCGGCCACGAAATGACTGACCAAAACCATCATCCACCACAGTTATCTTCATAGACATGTAAGCAAGCCATTCAGACAAGATGTGTGCTTCTACGCCGAAATGTTTAGGTCAGCATTATTTTTGCAAGCTACATAGCTCTGCTTCTAAACTATATCAATACAATAAAACGAAAAGACAATCCAATCGTGGCAGCCAATATTATGTAATTGAAAATTGTTGGAGTGCCATGCATAAGCTCTAAGCTTGTTGTGCTCTTCTTATTTAAATTATGTACTGCTGTATGTGCTTTATTTGATTAAAACTTGTTTAAACCAAAAAAAAAAAAAAAAAAAAGACAATCCTAATTAGGATAATATGTGTATGTACTCCGAAAACCCTGATTAAGTAACAAAGCAACAAAGCACACAATTACCATGTCAGAAATGTATTGCTAGCAATTGACTCTAACAGCAGAGAAAATGCTATATAACCAAACTTAATAAGTGTGCGTGCACATGTTCTCCTTAAGGAAAACGTTTTCACCTGTACATAAAATATTATTTTATCAACAGGAACCTTCTCTGGGTATTTCTCTTGCTGCGACCTCTAGCAAACAAAATTTGAATAAGTGCTTTGGTAAAACATAAAATGATCAACGCTAGCCATTCCTCAGCCAAAATTTACCATTAAACTTACCCAGGTAGAGAAAATATTTTGTCTGCAAAATTGGGGATTCATCTGTGACATGCATAAAATAGGGCCTATCCTTACCTCCCAAAATTAAAAACATAAGGTCACTGGATACCAGACCCTCATTTGATGCTTTTCAGTGACATGGGTGTTAAATCATTGTGGTGCCAAGAGGCGACAGTGGCGATGAAAGGTTTCTAAAAAAAAAGTCAAAATTACAGACAGAAAAGGCTATATCAATATGACACGAAAAAGAAGAGGAGAGGGAGACAGCAAGCATATTTTGGATTAAACCACTCTCAGGTTTAATTTTTGATTCAGAATACAAAATTAGAATGCAAAACTTAAAAACACAAAAAGAGTTGGCGTTTCTATTCCTGAGGTTTTCTATGAGCAAGACAATGGAAGACACGAGTTACAGAAGGACACGGATGAGAGCAGAACGTTGGAAATGCACCACAAAGCGTGCTGGTCAATCCTGTTCGACAATGACTACCGGATAGCAAACATCACAACCACTATTTAGGAAAGCTGGGAGGGAATTTGTGTATTGAAGACATACCTTGCCTATGGTATATCTCCACCCTCTTGACCAACACCGTTTTTAGAGAGGTTCCACAAACTCCACCTAATCGTCATGGGGGCAGGACTAAGAACAAAGGTAAAATGTCTCGTGGTCTGAGAGTCATGACCCTTCACTAAAGACAAAGCTGCCACAATGGTTTTCTTGAGCATACAAAAATCGTGAATCATATTTCGATGGCTTGGAGTCAAAAAGGACTATCTTTAGATAGTCCATTGACATATTATTGAACTTATTACGAAAACTAATAAATTGTATAAAAAAAAGACTGCTAAAATATAAAAAGCAAAAACCCCATTTTATATTCCTGCAGTCATTGTGTGACACAAGTTATTAGGTTTTGTAATAAATCCAATAATACGTCAATGGACTATCTAAAGATAGTCCGTTTTGACTCCAAGCCATCGATTTTTTTATTCTCACTTTAGTTTACCATTGGCCCCCATTTTAGACTAATGTTAACCAATCATAAAAGCCATTCGAAACATGGGATAAAAACACAAGACTGTCTTACTGCACGTCTTGTTGTCTCTGGTGCTGCAGATTCCAGATTCACAAAAAGCCTCGTTATTCTGACAACCCCCGCCTTGAACGATTTCTGGATATAGCAAAAATAAAGGTGTGTGTGTGTGTGTGTGTGTGTGTGTGTGTGTGTGTGTGTGTGTGTGTGTGTGTGTGTGTGTGTGTGTGTGTGTGTGTGTGTGTGTGTGTGTGTGTGTTTGCACACACGAATATGTGTATGCTTGCATCCATATGTGTATGTGTGTGTGTGTGAGAGAGAGAGAGAGAGAGAGAGAGAGAGAGAGAGAGAGAGAGAGAGAGAGAGAGGAGAGAGAGAGAGAGAGAGAGAGAGAGAGAGAGAGAGAGAGAGAGAGAGAGAGAGAATGAGAGAGATAGCGAGAGATAGGGGGGGGGGGGGGGGTGAGAGAGATTGAGAATACAGTAACTTCTAGCTAAACTAAATATTTCTTAAGCCCAAATGTGACCTGTGAAGAAAATCAGTAATAAGTTCAATAAAATAGTAGGATTTTAAGGTTAAACATTGTTGTTGGAGTCTCGGAATATACCTTTGGCATGCTTTTAAAGTGCACTGTTCTATCAGTATTAATAGCATAACAGAGAATTAGTTTTGTAAATGAGTTCACAATAGATGTTCAATTTGATTTTTGTTTTTAAAAGAAAATCAATATACCTGCTTTAGGGATTATAAACAAAAGGGTTGAAGTTTGGCATGTCTAGATAGGGTCAAACGGCTTGGGTATCCCTGTCCTAATAAAGAAGTGAATATTAACAAATGTAATCTCTTTCAAAAGACTTGCACGGTGAATAGCTTATGGTTTCACAAAACATGTCAATTCGTCCTATGTGTCAGAAAACTGTAGAGCATAGTAGGTCCCTAAGAACTCACTGCATTTTCCATTAGAACAGTTGGATCCTGACTGGCACATGTCTGGGTTACCAGCACAGTCCTGATTTAGGGTCAGCTCTGTTGAAAAGAAAAGCGTTTTAAGTCAAGCATTATATTGATTCGCACACATGTTACCACAAATATAGATATATGTTTTGATTATATTATAATTGTCATATTATCCCAGTAATTATGCAAATAATAATCTGTTATATTTCATTTGTTGGTATTCTCCATCCAAGACCAAAAAAGAATGGTTTTTATCATGTCTTGTCAATAAATAAAAACACATTTTATCAGTCAGTTAATCGTTAACTTTAATCAATGAATAAATCAAGCAAATCAAGAAATATGAAAAAGCTAAATGCATTACAAAGTAAATCACGTGAAAGCATTTATCTGTTACCTTAAAATACATGTTTGAGAACAGTAATTGGACATAATCCAATTTAAGTTCCAATTCTGCTTCAGTCAACAGTTGTAATTATCCCAGCATTTACGGTTACGTTGTTGGCTCTCATCGTTCGAATATGTTAGTCAATACAGTTGTGTTTCTACCTGATTTTATGGTTAAGTTGTTTGATCTTGTAGTTCAAATAAGTTGTAAAACAATCGTATTTCTCCCCGAATTTATGGCTAATACTAGCTAGAGTTTTGCCAAAAATCTTAATTTAGGTTTTTATCTTGTGACCTATCTATACAGTGGAACCTCCATTATAAGATCTTCAAAAATCTTCCAAAATGAGGTCTTATAAGGGATGGGTCTTATAAGTGAAGCAATTTTAATACTTACAAAGAAGGGCACTGTCTCAGAGAATTAGGTCTTATGTGGGATGGAGTCCTATAATTGGAGGTCTTATAACAGAGGTTCGACTGTGCTTGTGTAAAATCACTATATTGTTCAATTCTGATGTTCATTTTCCCCAAATCTTTTCCGTTTTTGAGATATTTGCCATAAAAGACGAGGTTTCTGTTCATTTCACTGTCAGTTTTTTAAGTTCTCGAAAATTGCTATTGTATTTTGCTTTTCGGTTAATAATTTCAAAAGTTTAAAAGATATTGACCTAATATTTTCTGTGATTATTAACTAGATTAAGACCGGGCACCTGAACCTCAATTTATTGGATAGAGCAGTCATTGGGTGATGATCTCAAGAATATTATACTGGGTATTTGGGGTCCACAGCCAACGGTTTTTGCGTTGCGTTACTGACAGTTCAGGTCACAGAGAGAGAGAGAGAGAGAGAGAGAGAGAGAGAGAGAGAGAGAGAGAGAGAGAGAGAGAGAGAGAGAGAGAGAGAGAGAGAGAGAGAGAGAGAGAGAGAGAGAGACAAGCATACACAATACTCACTGCACTTTTTGTCCTCACACACCAGCTTAGATTTGCAGTGTTGTTCGTTGCCTGTACAGTTTTCTTTTAGCTCCAGTTCTTTGGAGAAAAAAAGTTAATATGATTCAAATCTGAGTGTATGTTTTGAAACATAAATGCAAATGGCTTCTCTTCTTTTTTTTTATCACAGGCTAACACTATTTATAAACAAAACCAACCACCACATCATTCTTTAAATTAAAGTAACTGTCTGAAGACGATTGAAGAGAAAGAGAGACAAACAGACAGATGAACAAACACACAGACAGAAAGATAGACGACAGACAGACAGACAGTCGGACACAAAAATGATTTCTGACTGCTTAATTCGCATAATAAACTCTGGGCACTAAATCGTGTACGAATCACAAACAAATAAGGAAACACATCACAGAACTTTAAAGCCTGTAAACATGGTATTATTCAAAAGTGTGTCTGTGTGACAGAGAGAGAGAGAGAGAGAGAGAGAGAGAGAGAGAGAGAGAGAGAGAGAGAGAGAGAGAGAGAGAGAGAGAGAGAGACAGAGAGACAGAGACAGAGAGAGAGACAGAGAAGACAGATAGGCAGACAGGTATAAATATTTAACTAGATGGCCAATGATTGCCTTCAGAGCAAACATGATAGGATTCACCTCTCCTAACTCCCTCACCATTTCTTCGTGTGTTGTGGCACTCATGGGTCATACTTTAACTGATTTTATACACTAACAGTCCTGTAAAATTAATGTAAAGTTTATAGAAAAAAACATAACTAAAACAATAATTGACCTGAGAGGGCTCAAGCATCCCTCGTGCAACATGCATATATTTCGGCTTCGTCATCTATTTTTTTTAATTTACTGTGTCACACAATTCCTTGTGTGAAACCATTGCATCTGTTGTGCTGCTCATCTGGGGTAAGCACAGAAGGACTGAAGGATAGATTAATGGAAAGATGGACAGGTTTGGGCTATTCCGTGAACACAAAATTTACCTGCACGTTCCTAGCCATGGCACTTCCAGTTAGTATTTCCGGTTCGGATTTATAACGGAAATATTGGAAAGTTTTTTTGTTTTTTTGTGGGTTTTTTTGAAATATTGGAAAGTTAGTGTTTAGTTAATACTAAAAATATGAATACATTTGGTCAAGCCGTTTTTGAAATATTCAAGACTGAAATTTCGCCGATTTTGCGTTTTTGGGCCATATTCGCCCAAATTCAGCGAAATCATTTAATATTTCAAATTTCGCATACCCTTGTGGTCCTGCAACTTTCCTGAAAACTTCAGCCAAATCGGACAAAAAAAAGGGAGGAATAAAAAGAAAAAAATAATGTTGAATTTGTACAAAAACAATAGGATTCTCCTGTATAAGAGGTGAATCTTAATAAAGTGTCAGAGAGAAACTTATGTTAAGAAATTGTCAAAGCTATATTCGTAATTTTAAAAACAAATTTATGACTATTACGTTACAAAAGTGTCTTAACAACAGTCACAAATTTAAAATGCCTTAGTAGTGATAGTCACAATTGTAAAAAAAAGTTTAAGTGACAGTCACGTTTTTAAAGTGCCAATGTAACTACGTAGCTATGAAGTGCGTTTAAGTGACTGTTAAGTCTTTGATTAAAGAGGTAATGACATTTAAACAAAGACTTGTTAAAAGTTTGAAAAATCCCAGCAACAACAGTCACTAAAATGTGCCCAACTGTCAAAGTGTTAGAAACGTGAAAGAGACAGTCAGTCAAAGCTAATTTTGACATGAAGACTCACTGCAGATGTTGTTCTCACAAACTGCCCCAATGTTACAGCTGGTTTCGGGTCTGTTGGTGTTACACGCTGTGCCCACTTTCTGTCCTGGAAAGAGAGAAGCATCGTGCGCGTGGCGCTTTCCTCAAAGTGAACACCATGATCACGGAACAAAACCCAACACATTTAAGAAAGCACTGACACGATACAGGCCTTCGCATTGAGAGATAACCCCCATGTTCATAATGATTAAAGCTCACTCGAAGTTCAGAAACTGGGCACAAGGTTTGGCAAGAAGCCGTTTTAAAGATGAATTTTAAAGGGACAGTTAAAAAGATAATGAATCAAACAGAAAATTTTCATTAAAGGTAAAGTAACAAAAACAAATCGTGTAAAAATAGAAAAAGAAAATTGCCATAAAAAGAATCGATTATAATGATATTAATGTATCAGTATGATGAACAAACTTTCTTATAAGATTTCTCCAATCACATCCTGCCGTTTACCAAATGCCAGGCGTTGAGCCAGGAAACGAAATCAAGCATCCCTCTGTGGATTTTTGCAGACCATATTTTCTTAGTAGTCTGGACCCTAACAAACTCAAATCAAGATGCTTGCCCTTAATCATGCGCTGGCTGAACTGTCAGGGACGTCTCGAAGGTACGCACTTGCGATACCCGAACCACGTCATCCAAGACATGAATTAGACTGGGGACATATCTGCTTCATTTTAAAAATAGTTTCTGACTTCATCTTTGCAATAATTAGTTTTTACTTCTTATCAAACACATTTTTTCTTCACATTGTCATGTTGGGATCTAAACAAAATATTCCTATTCTTTCGAGTTAAATGTTAAAAGGTGATGTTGACATCCTTCATTGCCATACCCCTTTTTGCATTTTACTAAGAAAGTTGATAGCCCTATTGCCATTCAACTCACAGTATTATGTTTTGTGCATTATATAAACATTAGTTCATCATGGGGTAAGAAAGGCACAAACTGCCAGCCACCATATGGTTTCACAATGGCATATGCTTTCTTTTTTGTTTTCTCGGATGGGGTATTTTCTTAGTTTGCCTAAGTTTGTTTAAATCCCAGATACATG
>CM065700.1:34333908-34346408 GCA_017654935.2 Phymorhynchus buccinoides | reverse complement strand
TTAAAATTGGAACGACCACGGATTTGTTGTAGTTTTCTTTATTTTTGTGTTATATATATATATATATATATATGCAGACTGAAGAATCTTTCTCAAAGATGAAACAGCTGTCTTTGCATAGGCATTGTCTATCTCCCCCATTGGGAGAAAAAGTAAATCAGCACATTATTTTCTTTTATTCTTTTCAGAACACAGAATAAATTGTAAAGTTAAAATTAAAGTTATTCAGTTTCTTTCTTAGGCTCACAAACTTAAATATTGGACACAAACAAAGTTTTATTATATATATATAAGAGGAAAGTTTAATGGTGTGGTTGTTTTTTTTTCTTCTTCAATTCTTGTACGTTTATATATATATATATATATATATATATATATATATATATATATATATATATATAAAATGACAAAATGTGTGTTTACAAACAAAAGTCTATTTTTAGTCATGAACAGAACTTTGTCAATGATGACAAACTCAAAATAATATTAATTAATCCCCGGATTGCTGATGAAAACCATGTGAGATGGTTGAAATATCCAAGGTAAGTGAATGCTTTCAGTCTCTGTGTTAGGCAAACAGTGACTCCAATCCCAAACCACAGAAAGAGAGTTGCATGGGGGCTAAGAATAAAGAGTTGGGAAGATTAAGTGGGGAAAGTGAGTCGTTTCTTTAGAATGGGTACATCGATTATTTTGGGAAATTCGGGGGGAAAAAGTATAAGCAACGACCACGTCTGCCGAAAAGTTTGCAAGCGCTCTCATACTTTTTGTCAAGCATGTGCGCTTGAAGCAATCACGTGAATGTTTTCCTCTTTTTTGTACAACTCTCGCAAAGACGAGAACCAAAATGGCAGAACAAACGCCCTGTGAAACTAACCCCAGGAGTTTGTCTGTTTACGCCCTAAAACAACACACTTAGCCCCTCTCTCTCTTATATATATATACATAAGAGGAAAGCTTAATGGTGTGTTTGTTTTTTCTTCTTCAATCTTTGATCGTTTATATATATAGAGAGAGAGAATTAATATAAAATCTCAGTTAAAAGCTGCGCGCCGTTCCCCTAGTCTGAAAGACTAAAAAGTTGGTGCATTTGAAATGCAGAATAGTTTGCTTTGATAAAACTTTTTTGTGTCCAATGTCTGTATTTGTGAACCTCAGAAACAAACTCAGTTTACTGTAATTTTACGATTTGTTCTGTGTTCTGAAAAGAAGAAAAGAAGAAAAAAAGAATGTGCTGATCTACTTTTTCTCCCAATGGTGGAGAGAGATAGGCAATGCCTATGCAAAGACAGTTGTTTCGTCTTGTGAAAGACTCTTCAGTCTGCATGTCGTCCTGCAAAGAATGTCTACAGTGAAGGCTCAAGCTGAGCAAGAAGACTTTCTACAAGAGAATGGTTGTCCTCTTTGCACAATAAAAGCAAACCAGCACTAAGTTAAAAAGAAATGGTAAAAGTCTTATGCAAAATGACAAAAATAATATTGTTCTATAATTATAATTTAAAAAGATAATAGACATGACTAGGGATGGTCAATTGCTGAGATGGAATCCAAAATTTGGATAAAAATGGAATTGGGACTGACTACATGTCGTGTCATAGACACTTCAACAGGGAAAGACAAAGGTAACTGGAATTGGGACTGACTACGTTTCGTGTCATATGCAAAGACAAAGGTAACTGGAATTGGGACTGACTACGTTTCGTGTCATATGCAAAGACAAAGGTAACTGGAATTGGGACTGACTACGTTTCGTGTCATATGCAAAGACAAAGGTAACTGGAATTGGGACTGACTACGTTTCGTGTCATATGCAAAGACAAAGGTAACTGGAATTGGGACTGACTACGTTTCGTGTCATATGCAAAGACAAAGGTAACTGGAATTGGGACTGACTACGTTTCGTGTCATAGACACTTCAACAGGGAAAGACAAAGGTAACTGGAATTGGGACTGACTACGTTTCGTGTCATAGACACTTCAACTGGGAAAGACAAAGTTAACTGGAATTGGGACTGACTACGTTTCGTGTCATAGACACTTCAACAGGGAAAGACAAAGGTAACTGGAATTGGGACTTACTACTTTTCGAGTCACAGACACTTCAACAGGGAGTCGTAGTCATTCCCCGTTGAAGTGTCTATGAAACGAAACATAGTAAGTCCCGATTACCAGGTAACATTTCCTTCACCACCTTTTCCCCATCTACTTATCTCAAAAGGTACAGCAGTCATTACTTTTTTTTTATATCGATAATAATTATGTGACCCAGCACCACGAAACGGACATTAAGTGTCAAACTGACCATTCTGAGAAAACTATACATTTGAAAACTTCAGACAATTCTCTTTCTAATGATACAATGATATTCTTGACTTTGCAAGCCTTTTGTAAGACACTAGCCCAGCGACTTAATGTCCCTTTCGTGGTGCTGGGTCACATAATTTTTATGTACTTACTGCATGTGTTGGGGTTACCCTCTACCTCAGTGAAGAACCCTTTACAGCGGCATTGGTGTTCTTGGCAAGAGGCATCAGAAAGACAAGGCTTTCCGTCGCATAGTGAGTTTAGCTTCAGCACTTCAACAAACATGATAAATAATAGTCGTCATTTATGAAAACTGAAGGAATCTCTCTCTCTCTCTCTCTCTCTCTCTCTCTCTCTCTCTCTCTCTCTCTCTCTCTCTCTCTCTCTCTCTCTCTCTCCTCTCCCCCCTCCATCTCTCTCTGTGTGAGTATCTGTGTGTGTGTGTGTGTGTGTGTGTGTGTGTGTGTGTGTGTGTGTGTGTGTGTGTGTGTGTGTGTGTGTGTGTGTGTGTGTGTGTGTGTGCATGTTTGCTTGTGTGTCCATAAGTATGCACACAATCATGTTCACGCACACATACACATGCATGTCTCTCTCTCTCCTGTAAATATATGGGAAAGTGGTATGTGTGTGTGTGTGTATGTGTGTGTGTGTGTGTGTGTGTGTGTGTGTATGTTTGCTTGTGCGTCCATAAGTATGCACACAAGTCATGTTCACGCACACATACACATGCAAGTCTCTCTCTCCTGTGAATATATGGGAACGTGGTATGTGTGTGTGTGTGTGTGTGTGTGTGTGTGTGTGTGTGTGTGTGTGTGTGTGTGTGTGTGTGTGTGTGTGTGTGTGTGTGTGCATGTTTGCTTGTGCGTCCATAAGTATGCACACATGTTCACGCACACATACACATGCAAGTCTCTCTCTCCTGTGAATATATGGGGAAATGGTATGTGTGTGAGTGTGTGTGTGTGTGTGTGTGTGTGTGTGTGTGTGTGTGTGTGTGTGTGTGTGTGTGTGTGTGTGTGTGTGTTTGTGTGTGTGCATACAAGCGCGTGCGCGCGCGTGTGTGTGTGTGTGTGTGTACTTCAGCACAAATGTATGTGTGTGTATGTGCAAGGAAGAACATACTTTGTGAATCTGAATTACAAGAACTAAGAAGAGGACAACAACAAAAAACGAGAGAAAACAATGAAGTGAAAACAATAAAAAGTTTCATGTAATGCTACATACACTGAAAAAGAAGAAGAAGAAGAAGAAGAAGAAGAAGAAGAACTGACCACAATGTATCTGATTTTCACAAAAGGCGTCAGCAGCACACATGTCTTTGTGATCTTTGCATGGTTGACCGTAGTCGAGTCCTGATGCAATATACAACAATAAATCAATGGGGAGAAAACAACAAGAACCAACCGAGATGTGTTATTTTCATAGCATACACATAGAATACAAACGAAACTATATCGACATTTGTGAAAACTTGAACAAGAAATAGGAGTATTTTTTTAAAGGGAAAGGGTGAAAGTACATGTTCTGGAATTAAGAAAGAAAGGACAAGCAAACACTTTGAATTAGAAAAGTGTGGGGAGGGGGGGAGGGGCGATGCGGGAGGGGGGGGGGGGGGGGGTAGGGGGGATGCGGGAGGAGGGGAGGGGGGATGCGGGAGGGGGGGAGGGGGGGATGCGGGAGGAGGGGGGGGGAGGGGGGCAACGAAAGGAGGCTGGGATGATTGCAGGTGCAAGAGCCACATTATCATACAAAGTATGCAGTGAAAAGTGCGAGAAATGATGAATATAATGAAAAGCACTTACTGCAGTTGGGACTGTTTGAACTGGAACTGTCACAGAAAGTGCCTTTCTTGCACTGGCCAGTATTGCAAGATTCCCCAATGTCTTTTTCTGCATCGCATGATTGACAAGGCAGAGCATGAATGACACCAAACACGAATAAGAAGACAAAACATACAAATGTATAGATATAGAGTGGAATCTCCCTTATAAGACCTAAAAAAAAATTAATCCAAAATGAGGTCTTAAATGGGAGGGAGTTGTATAAAGGAGGTAATTGTAATACTTACAAAGAAGGGCAATGTCTCAGAGAAGTAGGACTTATAAGGGAGATTCCACTGTATATGATTCCTCATGTTCATACAAGATAAGAAAAAAGAAAATACGTAAGTTGTATAAATACAATTTTCAATGATGCAGACATTTCGCCAGTAAAGTTCAACAAAGTGACAAATATATAGCAATCCGGATCGTCACGATCTAATTTTTACAAAGTATCTAATATCTAGCAATTAAGATCATTAATACGTGTGTGTGTGTGTGTGTGTGTGTGTGTGTGTGTGTGTGTGTGTGTGTGTGTGCATGTGTGTGTGTGTGTGTGTGTGTGTGTGTGTGTGTGTGTGTGTGTGTGTCAGAATTCCGACCATTTATCGACATCAGCTATTGGTTAATTTCCAATGGTCTGCGATCCAACCATGAACCGCCACACTGCCGACATTGGCTATTCGTTGTATTTCTGACGGTCGGTAATCCAACCATGAACCGCCACACTGCCGACATCGGCTAGTCGTATTTCTGAGGGTCGGTGATCCAACCATGAACCGCCACACTGCCGACATCGGCTATTAGTTGTATTTAGTCACCGATCCAACCATGAACTGACACACTGCTAACATCGGCTCTTGGTTTATTTGTGACGGTCGCCGATCCAACCATGCATGAACCGCCACACTGCCGACATCGGCTATTCGTTGTATTTCTGACAGTCGGCGATCCAACCATGAACCGCTACACTGCCAACATTGGCTATTTGTTGTATTTCTTACGGTCGGCGATCCAACCATGAACCGCCACACTGCCAACATTGGATATTTGTTGTATTTCTTACGGTCGGCGATCCAACCATGAACCGCCACACTGCCGACATTGGCTATTTGTTGTATTTCTTACGGTCGGCGATCCAACCATGAACCGCCACACTGCCAACATTGGATATTCATTGTATTTCTGATGGTCAGCGATCCAACCATGAGCTGCCACACTGCCGACATCGGCTATTTGTTGTATTTCTGACGGTCGGCGATCCAACCATGAGCTGCCACACTGCCGACATCGGCTATTTGATATATTTCTTACGGTCGGCGATCCAACCATGAATCGCCACACAGCCAACATTGGCTATTCGTTGTATTTCTTACGGTCGGCGATCCAACCATGAACCACCACACTGCCAACATTGGCTATTCGTTGTATTTCTTACGGTCGGCGATCCAACCATGAACCGCCACTCTGCCGACATCGGCTATTCGTTGTATTTCTGACGGTCGGCGATCCAACCATGAACCGCCACACTGCCGACATCGGCTATTCGTTGTATTTCTGACGGTCGGTAATCCAACCATGAACCGCCACACTGCCGACATCGGCTATTAGTTGTATTTGGTTGGTCAGCGATCCAACCATGAACTGACACACTGCTGACATCGGCTAGTCGTTGTATTTCTGAGGGTCGGCGATCCAACCATGAACCGCCACACTGCTGACATCGGCTATTAGTTGTATTTGGTCAGCGATCCAACCATGAACTGACACACTGCTAACATCGGCTCTTGGTTTATTCCTGACGGTCGCCGATCCAACCATGCATGAACCGCCACACTGCCGACATTGGCTATTCGTTGTATTTCTTACAGTCGGCGATCCAACCATGAACTGCCACACTGCCGACATTGGATATTCATTGTATTACTGATGGTCAGCGATCCAACCATGAACCGCCACACTGCCGACATCGGCTATTTGTTGTATTTCTTACGGTCGGCGATCCAACCATGAACCGCCACACTGCCGACATTGGATATTCATTGTATTTCTTACGGTCGGCGATCCAACCATGAACCGCCACACTGCCGACATCGGCTATTCATTGTATTTCTTACGGTCGGCGATCCAACCATGAACCGCCACACTGCCAACATTGGCTATTCATTGTATTTCTTACGGTCGGCGATCCAACCATGAACCGCCACACTGCCGACATCGGCTATTCATTGTATTTCTTACGGTTGGCGATCCAACCATGAACCGCCACACTGCCAACATTGGCTATTCATTGTATTTCTTACGGTCGGCGATCCAACCATAAAACGCCATACTGACGACAATAACTGACCACTCCCAGACCATTCTCCAGCCATCGGACAATGGCCTGACGTTGGCTATAGGTTGGTTAGAGGTTGCCATGCTATTTGGTGAATGCAGCAGGGAGACCAGTGAAAACTAAACACCTGACACATTCGTACCTTACCCATCATGGCTTCATGGCCTGAAAACGCAGAAGAAGAAGATGAAGATGAAGACTCACTCAGACAGACCAAATAACTGAACAAGCACACAGTCAGAAACGTACTGCATTTCCCCGAATCACACACAAGGCCTTTGGCGCACTGCGCAGTGGATGTACAGTCTCCCAGTACTTTCGTTTCTGCGGAAAAACAACAAAACAACAAGAAGAAAAGCAACCACAACAATGATGATACTCACGACAACGACGGCAAACACACACACACACACACACACACACACACATATCAAAGGAAAAGGGGTCATATGTCGGGTCAATCTGGAAAGAAAATGCTTAGCTTATCAGAAAGTTTGGCACAGTCGAAGTTTGAATGCTCTATTCCTCATTTGTAAAATAAACAAATATTTTATTTATTATTAAACAACACAATCGCATGCTGTAGTACGACAAGCGTTCCACACTCACGCTAAGTCATGAAGAAACCCAGACATGTCATCACCCTCGTGAAACATTAACTTCATCTAAAAAAAAATGTCCAGAATTAGAAGCGAGAAAAAAACTTGCTATATAGATAGGTCAACCAATGCCTGAATAAAAAATCATTTTGAATTTTAAAAAAACAAAACTACAAAAATATAATAATTTTTATTATGCTTAAAATTGACCACATATTCTTTGAGAAAAACACACACACACACACTCTATGTGATAAATATTGTATTCACTCTCACAAAATAACTCGACACAAACAACTCGCTCTCAAAGAAAAGTAAGCTTTTATTACGTCCCTAAGAACTTACTGCATTTTCCATCTGAGCATCTGGTTCCTGACTGGCACATGTCTGGTTTGTCTGCACAGTTCTGATTTAGGGTTAACTCTGTTGAAGAAAAAATAAAGAGTATGTTAGCGTGCCTCTTGGTCTGCAGAGGTGTTCTATTCTATAGATAGATACATTGGATACAAAAAAAGTTTTATCAAAACAAATTATAGATATGCATAACAGGAAAGTTTAATGGTGTGTTTGTTTTTTCTTCTTCAATTTTTTATCGTTGATAGATAGATAGATAGATAGATAGACCAAGACATACACATGCGCACACGCACTCAAAAATCACACACACGCACGCGCACACACACACACACGCACAAACACACACACACACACACACACACATACATGCACTCGCACACTGTACTCACATAATACACACACGCATACATGCACTCGCACAATGTACACACATAATACACAACACACACACACACACACACACACACACACACACAAACACGCGCGCGCGCGCAAATAATGCATGTAGGCACTGACAAACGCATAGGGTCTATGCATAATCGCACCAAGGTTTGTAGTAGAAACTATCAGTGTTCGGTTTGAGAGAGAGAGAGAGAGAGAGAGAGAGAGAGAGAGAGAGAGAGAGAGAGAGAGAGAGAGAGAGAGAGAGAGAGAGAGAGAGAGAGAGAGAGGAGAGGAGAGGGGGGGGGGGGGGGGGACAGAGAGTCAAATTAAATTCAAAACCCAAACAATGTTCGAATTGTTAGGCTTGTGGCCCATAACAACAATCACAAAAATCAACGAACAAACAACCAGTAATCAAGCATTTACAATGTACAATGTTCACAAGACAAGACATGGAAGCCATATCAAGGTAAGCTTGTTACATATACTATGCAGCTGGCCACATCAAGTTGCTAGCATTTACCAATTCAAAATAGACTTACCTTGTATTTGGAGAGAGAGAGAGAGAGAGAGAGAGAGAGAGAGAGAGAGAGAGAGAGAGAGAGAGAGAGAGAGAGAGAGAGAGCGAGAGCGAACACAAAACAAAACAAACGTGGTACTCACTGCATGTGTTCTTCTCACATACAAGCCCAGACTTGCAGTTGTTTGTGTTGCCTTTACAGTTTTCTCCTAATTCCAGTTCTATGGAAAGAAAACAAGTAATGATTAATATGCGAGTGTAATGCATGCTACGTTAATTCATGTCTCCTTTGCTGTAGGCGCCTCAGGTGGTGGTTGGGCCACGTTCATGTTCATCGCATGGAATCAGGCTGCATCCCAATGGACCTACTGTATGGGGGAACCAACTGTGCTTCAAATATGTGTGTAAACGGGACTTAAAGAGCACAGGCGTCGATCCCAACAATTGGAGAAAAAAAACCGCTGCTGACACCAACGAGAACTGGAGAGCAGTCGTCAAGAAAGGGACTGCACTAGCTGAAGCCAACAGAGCGGATCAGAGCAGATCAGCTCTCTGACAGAAAGGCCAGAAGACAGCCAGAACTGCCTCAGCCAGATCGCCTTCCCTGTCCGCCTGCATCCAACATGGGAAAGATTGCCATTCCAGAGTTGTTGGCCTTTTCAGCCGCTCAAGGAAATGTTCCGCGTAGTCAACGCCGAGCTGAAGAAGTGAGTGAGGCTTCGTTTGATGCTTGTTCCACAGCACTACAACACCATCATCTTGCAAGATGGAGGGAGGTCGCCGCCGAATACATATTGGGAAGCTTTGGTTTGAAGTGATGAAGATATGTTTCTTTTTTTCTGTTTTTCTTTTTTTTTAAAAGACATGCGTATCATGGAACGCCTGCAAAAAGAGCCTATCTCAAAACGATTAACAAAGACTTCTTTTTTAAAGATAGAGGCCTTTTTTTGGAAGCGTTCCTCGATAAACACAAATAAGCAAACAAGTCAAGCCATGAAGAAATTACTGTGAATGAAAGTCATCTTCGATGATAGTGAAAGAGACAATAAGAGAGAGAGAGAGAGAGAGAGAGAGAGAGAGAGAGAGAGAGAGAGAGAGAGAGAGAGAGAGAGAGAGAGAGAGAGAGAGAGAGAGAGAGAGAAACATAAACAGACAGATAGACACACAATGACAGACAGAGAGACAGAGATCATTGTGGCCTGCTTTGCTCATGACGAAAATGTGAGCTCACTTCTGAGAGTTAGATCAAATTGATGTTTAATTATTGGAATGTGTCCAACAGCGTTCATGTGATAGTCACAAGTGTTAAAGTGACAGTTATATCCAAGTGATAGTCATGTCATCAAAGTGATAGTCATGCCACCAAAGTGTGTCAAAGTGACAGTCACGTCAACGTGATGTGTGCCATCAAAGCGCCAAAGTGACAGCTACGTCAAAGTCATAGTCAAAGTGATAATCTAAGTGCTTGAGTGGCATATATTGAAGCCATCAAGGTGCCAAAGTTACAGTTATGGTCAGTGTGTAACGTTCAGATTTAAGCATGTTTGTGACTTCCAATAAACTCAGTTTATGATCCAGTTCAATTCTGCATCTTTCAGCACACTTTTTACCTGTTTGGGATTCTCAGTGTTACAGAATGAGCTGTGTACACTTAAATGCCGTAAATGTTAAAGACATGGTCACAGTCACTATCAGTCAGGGTTGGTTAGACATGAAGACTCACTGCATTTGCTTTGGTCACAAACTGCCCCCGTGTTACAGCCATTTTCTGGACTGCTGTTGTCACACGACTTGCCAACTTTCTGTCCTAGAAAAAAACCCAAGCAAATACTTAACAAAACGAACAGAACAATGAATGAAATGATGGTATCAGCAACATTGACGTAAGTGGAATGATGCGATCAGCAACATTAACAAATGTCAAAGAGGTTCAACCTTTGCCACCTCTGAACTAATACAAATATTGACATCATTATTGCCCATTATTATTTTTGTGTGCATTCTTAAATAAAATGTATTTAGTAAAAAAAAGGTTTTAAAAGATGTGTGTTATATCTGGACACACTTGAAGCAGAAATTGCCTTTAGGATGTGACAGAATTTTTTTAAGCAAATGCACTTGAGTGAAGTCACTATTGTAGGTTAATTTACAGGGAAAATGCGTACTTTTGAAAAATTCCACAATGTGTTTTGTTTAACATGATTGGAGTGCATTCTGTGTATGCCGCTGCATCATTATGACCAATAAGAAATTTCAATTCAAATAGTTTGAGCCAGAAACACTTTATGCTCAGACTGTAAAGAACAAGCAAGACTTAACCAAAGGGTTTATGGTTGAGAAACAAATATTCCTGTCATTTGGGTTTTATTATGTTAGGCCACGCAGAATCAATCAGAATTTAAAAAAACTGATGTAATTTTTTCGCATTACAAAAATGATATAAATAATTTTGCATCAGAACTTTATAATGTTTAGTTCTTACTCTAAAAGAATGGTTCTGTAGAAAAAGCTAAAATCATCTTAGGACGTTTAGTTGGAAATTATATTTTCTTAGGTGACATGTTCATTAAAGCAATCACTGGAAGGATTTAGATGGTACTTATTATTTAACAAAGTTTGTTACAGTGCTTAAGAGTTTCTGATAAATTGTTAATGTTAAAGTTTACTGCAGAAGCATAAACTTAAAGCACAGACACATGTACTAACAACTGAAAGGATCATATTACATAGACTAGCTTGTGCTCACTTTGAAAGTGAAAAGGATATTCCATGCTTATTTAAAACTTATGCTTACTCAAACTGGCCTACACCTCATCCATCACAGAAGATAGCAATTAAAGCAAAGAGAGATGTTATATTAACAAAACGAATTTTAATTCTGGATACCAAAGGTTTTTAGTACTGAACACGTTTCGCTTAAATGGCACTTAACACAGACCGAACAGGTACAACCTCAATGTAATTTTGTTGTTGTTGTTTGATTATTTGTTTGTTTATGATTGTTTTGTTTTTTATTATTTTATTTTTTTATTTGATTCTTTGTTCTTGGTTTGTTTTGGTTACTTTCTTTCTTTATATGTATTTGATTTTTTAATAGGGGGAGGAGGCAGGAAGGATGGTTCTGTTTTAAATGTTTTAACAAGCAGACTCAGACTGGAAGATAGAAATGGTACCGTGATGCAATGGTGCTGGAGAAACAATCATGATTATTGAATTATGTATAGCAAGACCCACTAGAGAGGTCACCACAACTAAGGGCAAACCACTCGGGCAAATTAGTAGTCTAGCATAGAGTACGAACACTCATGGCATACGCCCTATTTAAAACACAAAATCGATTATAACCATAAAGCTGATATAATTTGATTTTAACAGATAAATACCAGCAAATAAAAAGAAAATTAAAGTAAAAGAGAGATTGATTGATTGATTGATTGAATTTTATTTATTACCCTCATAAATACCCTCATAAATAAAAGTCAATCAATCAATCAATCAATCTCTCTTTTACTTTAATTTTCTTTTTATTTGCTGGTATTTATCTGTTAAAATCAAATTATATCAGCTTTATGCTTAGAGAGAGAGAGAGAGAGAGAGAGAGAGAGAGAGAGAGAGAGAGAGAGAGAGAGAGAGAGAGAGAGAGAGAGAGACTTACTACAGGTAGTGGAATCCTGTGTATACACTTCCTGGTTTTCCCCACAAACACACTTGCCGGTGTTCTTGTTGCCCTTTTCACACATGCCAACTTTACAATTCTCGTTGGTCATACAGTCACCGCCAATGCGATTTTGCACAGGTTCTGTATTGTAAATGAGAAGTCATCATAAGAACTCCTATGACATAGGATGAAATCCTAGTGTTTTCCTCTGATCCATTGGTTATAATAGGCTGTATCTGACAATCAAACAGCTTAAAGAAAAGATTTGGCGACTGATTATTGAGTGACCAAAGCCCTTTCAATGTAAAAGAAAACGATAAGCCAGTTAAGAAAATTACACCTATAACAAATTACTATTTTTAGATAGACCATTGACCATTGAACATATTGTGCAAGCTAATAATTTGTTTCAAAAAGAGACTGCAGAAATATAAAAAGCATGATCCCCATTTTACATTAATTGCAGTCTTTTTAATACAAGTTCTTAGTTTTTGCAATAACATCAATAATAAGTCAATGG
>CM065700.1:34321318-34330908 GCA_017654935.2 Phymorhynchus buccinoides | reverse complement strand
TCGAATTTTGTTGATGGTACCCTTGCGTTAAGTCTGACATCGCCCAGATGGTAGCTATGGTAAGCTATGCCTTACTGACCTGACCTCTTGACCTTGACAACTTACATTTTTGTCTTTCCGGTATCCTGAAGTGTTCTGTACAGAATTATTTCAAATTTCGTTGGGCAGTTTATTACTAGAAGCTGATATGCCCTGCTGGGTAATCATTAGTAACTATTGGTAACTTTTATTTTATTGACTTTTGACCTTTGACCTTGAAAGTTTTGTTTTTTTTCTCTTTACAATATCTTTCAATCTACTGTGCAGAATTACTTCAAATTTTATATCGTGATACATTGCTTAAAACTGGCATGCCCAACTGGGTAACTAGTGGCATGTATTGACTTATTGACTTTGACCTTTGACCTTGAAAGGTCAATATTTTGCTTTTACAATATTTTGTAATCTACTGTACATAATCACTTACAGTTTTGTAAGGTAGTATATTGCCTAAAGCTGACTTACCCAACTGCCGATAACTATTGGTAACTATTTCAATGTTGACCTTGACCTTTGACCTTGAAAGGTCAATTTTTGTCTTTGCAATAATCTTGTGATCTACTGTACAGAATAACTTCAAATTTTGTAGAGTGATATATTGCTTAAAACTGACATGCCCAACTGGGTAACTAGTGGCATGTATTGACTTTGACCTTGAGAGGTCCATTGTTTTTGCTTTTACACTATATTAATGTGATCTACTGTACAGAATCGCCTACAATTTTGTGTAACATATTACTTACAAGCTGTAAGATAATATATTAGCTTTAAGTAATATGTTACACTCTTAACCCCCAGGAACCCCCATTTGGGGGTCTATGAAGCACTAAAATTCTAAAGGACCCTCTAAAAGGAATGGGCAGGGGGTCCCAGGGATGCACTAGAAAACATCTTTTTTAGCATTCGCAATGCCACTGGAACCCTCTATCCTGCCTCTAGGACCCTCTATTCTGTAAGTGAAGTCCCTGTGACCCATTGTTTTGCGGGACGATTGGGAGTCCTGGTACATTGAACTTGATAACCTTGACCGTTGGCCTTGTTTGTTTCTTTGCCTGCCAAAAAACAATTCACGTCAACTACTTATTAACCTTGACGTTTGACTTTGAATGTACACGCTTTTTGTCATGCATCAACAGAAAATATCAGCTACAGTTACTATACAAGCAACTAGAATTCTGTCTAGCAGTTTCCAAGAAGAGTAAGATAATCAATGTTCGAATCAACTATTCTAAGGACTTCACTTAGCTCCACGTTACTTTCAATTTCTATTTATCAGCTTAGCGTTTTTGGTTGGACGAAATGTTCTGGCACCTAGGCCCTCACAAAAAACTCAAAACCACAGCTCCGACCCTTGCATAAAAACAAAAACAAAATAACATTCAAACCTGGCGTAGAGAGCTAGAACTTTGCATACAAAAAGGAAAGGTGTTCTTCATAGGAATGCAAAAGTTTGAAGTTTGAAGTTTGTGAACTTCTTTGTTTCTGTTTTATTGACCCGTTGCCAAACTTTAATGAACAACCCACGTAATTATTGCCATTTGAAAGAAATGCTACCCTCAATCCATCGCCCCATAACACAGGTGTTTGATTATAATTTTATTTTAAAAAGGTGCTATCCTGAGAGAGGGTGAGAGAGAGAGAGAGAGAGAGAGAGAGAGAGAGAGAGAGAGAGAGAGAGAGAGAGAGAGAGTGGGGTGGGGGCCTGAAGTATAAAATAATTTAATTTGTTAGGCCACGGGCCCAAACAAATCAGCGTTTACATAAACGTAGAATTTAAGAGCAGATAGCATCATTATGAAAGCATATTGCTATCATTCTTTGAGTGCATCTGTCCTAGCTAAATAAGCTTTATACGCTTAGTTACATAGCCTAGACAGAAGACACAGAACGAAAGAGAGACATGGGAAGGAGTGGGGAGATGTGGGTATAGGCCTAACTATAATTTTTTTTAAATTGGGAAGTGATTGACTAATTTTGTTTGCATGAATGTTCTTTCTATGCGTGTGCATATTTGTCTCCGTATGTGTGTACGCATGCATGCAAAAAAGCATGCAAAAGTACACACACACATATATTAATGTTTTGAGTGTGTGCGCGCGTGTGTGTGTGTTCGTACGTGCGTGCGCGCGCGCGTGTGTAAAGCATTTCTTGAGACAAAAGAATAAAAAATAGGGCTATACAAGTCAGGCTAGAGATTATAGTATTTGAAAAATTTAATTATCGCTTTTATGAATACTTGAGCAGAACTAGGCTTACATAGGCCTATTTGTAAGCATTAATATTATGATCGACAGATCGACTGTTTAAACTTTACTTTTTTGGTTTGAGCTGCCATTGTGTGTGAGTGCATGGGTGCGTGTGTGTGTCTGTGTGTGTGTGTGTGCGTATATGCATATATTGAGAGAGAGAGAGGGGGGGGGGTGGGGGGTAAGGACAATATATATAGAGTATGAGATCATGCATTTAGGGGGATTTCTTAGCCACACGTACTCATTGGACTTTCTGGGAGAGCTCTTCCTTGTGTTTAAAAAACTGTAAATGGATATGCAGCAACCCAGCCGGTACAAAATATATAAAAAAATACTAGTTTAACCCTTTCACCGCCAGCCATACTGGATCCAAAAATGTCCATTAAATTTACCTGGGTAGAGAACAAAATCCATCTGCAGTATTGGGGATTTTTCTGTGACATATATAAAATAAGGTCTATCCTTACTTCCCAAAACTAAGACAATAGGATATTTGGATAATACTAGACCCCAATTTGATGCCTTTTAGTGACATAAGGTGTTAAATCACTGTGGTGCTAAAAATGCGACTTTGGCGGTGAAAGGGATAATACCGGTACAGAAATCCGTACCGGTACCCAACACTAATTATAATACTGTCTGAATCACTTTTAGTGGAAGGACGTTAAACTGAAGAACAAGAACAACACGCACATGCAGACACACGCATAGCCACGCACGCACGCACTCACACATATATGCTCGCGCACGCACACACGCACTCTCTCTCTCTCTCTCTCTCTCTCTCTCTCTCTCTCTCTCTCTCTCTCTCTCTCTCTCTCACAGAGAGAGAGAGAGAGAGAGAGAGAGAGAGAGAGTCTGTCTACCTACTCTTTTAGTAAGCTCGCGCACAGCACTCTCATTCTCACCGGCACCACCTATCATGAGACAGAGTATGTGTAGGCCTGTGTGTACATGGGTCCCATGTACACACAGGCCTACACATACTCTGTCTCTATCGGTATGTCTGGCCCTGGCAAACACACATACACACGCATGAGCATGCACGCAAGTATGCACACACACTTACGCAAACACATGCGCGTGCACGCACACACACATCCACACACGCGCGCGCGTTATAAACCTGTTCAGTATAATGCCCATGCGACGAGAAAAATTGCAGATAGATCTATTATACCTACTAGATCTAAGCGTAAATAATCACAAGCTACGAGATCTAGATCTGGGTCTGACTTCATCTGTGAAACAATAAATTGATCACTGATCACGTGACCACAAGAAACTAATATTTCTGGATAACATGAAAGTTATCATTAATCATAAATATAGCATCCCGGCTCTTAAACCTTTCTCTTATTCAAATAATACCAAGAAGATGTGCTCTGGGCTTCAACATTAAATAACCAAGCAGATGTTGAGCACATACCCCTACCACGACATCGTCACCAAAGGTTTTAGCTAGCTGGCCAGACTGAGCATAATAAAGTAGTGTTTTTTTCCAATGAACATTTACTTCTATGCAAAAAATATTGCATTAAGCTAACAAGCAGACACCACTTTATCCACAGAGCTGTTTAAATTGACTGTCGATGCTCTAAGGGCAGTTATCCAGTTCGTTTTGTAGAACGACTGCCTTTGTTTGCTTGACTCAACTCGCCATGACGTCGTGCTGCGTCATTCTGCTAGAACGTCGAATAACCCTGCATGCTTGGTCTCTTTGACAGAAACTCTAAATTGGTCACTATTGATCTAGGCATTTATTTTAACTGAACTTTGCAGAAAAGATATTCTTTCGAATGAATATGGAATGCAAGCTTTCTCTTGGAATTTAGCGAATCAGAGTTAGCGCAAATCACTAGATCTACAATAAGCCTTCCCTAACGCCTTCATGCAGTTATTTTTAACGCCCCAATCTCCGACCTATTTAGAGTTTAGTTTTCCTGCACACACTGTTGTAAGTGTTGTCTAAAGAACTTCTTCCGACGTCAGGATCAGCACAGTGGGTATGTTAATTCAACAGCTCGTTTTCAACATTTCTTATTAGTACTAATACAAAATAACAAGACAGGAAAAGAGACAAAGGATAAAATGTTTCTTCTGTTAAGTTTTTATTTCCACCAGTGTAATATACACCGATATATCATCAGTTAAAAATCGGTAAAATTAGATCTACTATATCTATTTTTACTAAGCGGACAGCGTAATGACGCCAGTTTTGAGTTGCTATTATTAATACTATTATTATTATATTATTATTATTATTATTATTATTATTATGTTTCAGATAATGCGCTGTTTCACGCAATATCAGTGAACAGGGGAGTGACTAGGAGTAAGAACGATTACAGTGGTAGCAACAGTGGCCATGGTCTCAACAGCATTTTCCTGGCTACGGCTGCAACGTGCCTCATCATGGAGAGCAGGGATTCCAGCAAAACCTTGTATTGGGTCGCGGACTTGCAGCAGATGTATGTCATCTACACTATAAGAGTCCTGGCCCTCCTGAACCTTGATGGTGGCATTGGTAGGTTTTCAGTGTTGTCTCTCTGGTTTAGTCTGTTTCTCTGTCACACACAGAGAGTGTAGAGTGTAGAGTGGCACAGTGGTATCGCGTTCGCTTCGTGTCAAGTAAACCCGAGTTCGAACCTGGGTACAGGGGATTTTTTCCTCTCATTCTGCACTAGGCCTTAACGGTCTGAACGTGGAGTCTTTCGGATGAGACGATAAACCGAGGTCCCGTGTGCCCATGCACTTAGCATACGTTAAACCCAGTGGCAACGAAAAAGTTGTCATTTGGTCAAAATTTACCCCCCCCCTCATCAGTGACAAAAATCGCATGCAAAAAACAACAACACACAAAAAAACACACAATTGGGTGGCGCGCCTCTGGCAGCGACGCGCTCTCCAGGTGGGAGCAACCCGAATTTCACAGAGACGCCTCTGTGACTATAAAGTACCTAATACCTAATACCTAATACCTAATACACACACAAACGTGTGCATGTGCGCGCCTGCGCTCACACACACACACACACACACACACACACACACACACACACGCGCGCGCGCACACGCACGCACTCCTCTTCTCCCCTCACCCCCCCCCCCCCCCCCCCACATGATTAGATCCTCAAATGATCGTCTTATTTGACATAAAAACGCTTAATTGAGGCGACGCTTTTCTATCCTTAGCTAGGAAGACACAACTCTTTAGTCAAAAAGCTGAGAGAATTTCACTCAACGACTCTGTGTGTTTCAGACTTTCTCTCCACATTTTTGAAATATTCATCGGTGGACTATTCACAAAGTATATCTTGCAAGCGAGTTTGATGGTCACAGGCACCACACGTGTACAACATTGGACACCTGTTTCCTTTTAATATTTCAGGATGATAGTGCGCCCATTGGTTTTGCAGACATGTAACACGACGTGACTTCTGTTCAAGGAAGCGCTCAATGCATAGATGTACAAATGCATACCACGCACGTTAAGAGCTCTTTCACCAGGCACAAGTATACCTGGACATAAATTAATCAGTTATGTATTATTCTGACAAGCACTCTCTGGAATTAGTGCACACATAATCCATAAAATACGCTAAATTGAGGACCAACTTGCAAACTATAAAGGTATAGTACGCATTTTTTAAATTTTAATCAGTTTTTATCATTGAATGCATTACTAAACAGGTCAATGACGGCTATTCAATGAATGTAATACCCTTTGGTGACCCTGACTTAGTGACTTTTGTCATTGAAGTCTGAATGCAGTGTGAAACACGCCGTTCGTAGCTACTTAATGGTGACCTTGACCTTTGTCGTTGAATACGGTATAAGACATGTCATTGGCAGCAAGCATATCTTTGGCAGCTGATTAAAATATGTTATCAAAGCATGCAATATTCCAATTAAAATAGCTGATCAGCTGAGAGTTACCTAGCCGAGCGTCTGGGCAGGCTTGTCCAGTGATTGTAAGCGACCCCACCCTGGGCGATGGGCATCGGATTGGGGAGAAGGTGCTGACGCCATACGCTATAGCACACCAAACTGCTGACATAACCAAATGGTTTTTTTGTGTGGACTTTACATGGGGTCAAACCTGCTCAAATGAGAGGTCCAAGCAAGAGGTGAACAGAAGCCATAGCCAGAAGGTTCAAAGATTTGGTCCATCTTGTCTATGCTATCCATTGTCTTATGTCAAAGGAAGAAAGACTGTGGCTACTCAGCTTGCTCTTTGACCTATTTTCACCAGCATCTATGGAGTTGTAAACATACTAGATGCTGTCATCATCCTTTCGCATGCTAATGACTTCAAGGACATTCAATATACTGTAAGAGAACATGAAAATCTGCAAAGTCGCCTACTTACATATTTGCAAGATAAGGTCCATCCGCCATCTCCTAACCATTCAGGCAACACAAACTCTAGTTTGCTCTCTTGTGTTATCTAGATTAGACTACTGCAATTCTCTACTCACCGTCTGTCCGCAAGACTTAATTCAAAAGCTTCGAAAAGCTTCTTGCAGCAGCAAGATTGATTTTCAAAACGCAAAAGACAGAACACACTACCCCACTACTTTTCACTCTACTCTGGCTTTCTATTTCGGCTCGTATTCAATACAAACTTGCATGTCTTGTCTTTAAATCTCTACATGAATTGACCCCTCAGTATCTTAAAAACATCATACAGCCTTACATTCCTGCATGTCGACTTAGATCTTCTTCTGACCAATGCCTCCTTTCTACCCCCCTTGTCAAAACCAAAACCTTTGGTGAATCCTCCTTTTCACACTCTGCTCCTTTTGTCTGGAATAGCCTGCCTCAGAATGTTCGCCACTCTTTCTCTCTCCAGTATTTCAAAACCTCTCTAAAAACACATCTGTTTGAAATATCCTATCACTAACAGCTTACCGTGATTATGTTAAATGGCCTTATAGCAAAATAAACCTACCCATTCAGTCCTAGAACACTGGATGGGGTCTTACCCTACCAAGGTGGAGCTACTCTCCCCTCAACAAGAAGATTCTTCCTGTATATTGGTAAAAGGCTCAAAAAAGCCAAACCGAGCTGATGAGACTCCCTAGAGTCGAAACAGCTGTCCTCGGCTTGGGTTCTGCCATTGCCTCCCTAATAAGGAGGAGAAACTAAGCTAGCACTCTTTATGTTTTTTAGAACATAGATCAAGATACCAAGTTATAACTGGCTTTGGTTTTAGTGTTCGTTTCAAAAACATAGGGACAAAAACGTTTTACACATTGTTTCTATTATTGCACTTCAAATGCTCTAACTTTTGAGTCCTGTAGGCTAGAGGAACGGTGCCAGCTGTATGCTAATATTTTTGCATACGTATTTATGTACCTTTGGATACTATTTGTCCTTTTGGATACTATTTTAGTTGCCGGCCCTCTCTGGTCGTGTCGCTTATTTTATTATATTTTAAATTTTGGAACATTCATATGTTACTTTTACTTAAGATTTTTATCATTTCTAATTTACCTGATTGCTGGTGTGGTTTTTTGGAGCCTTTTACCAATATACAGGAAGAGACATTCCATTTGTGGAACAATCTTCTTGTTGAGGGGAGAGTAGTTCCACCTTGGTAGGTTAAGACCCCATCCAGTGCCGAGCTGATGAGACTGTGTTTCACCTGTGTATCTATTTGCGCAAAGTATCAACAGATGGCCCATAACGGCACTAAATCTGGGGCATCCCATATATAGGACACATAAATAAAAGATGTGCCACCCCCCCTGCATTTCTCGGTTAATTCTATTTTTTCCGTTTTTGCCTTTCTTGCCATACATAAAGCTGTATTTTAGGAACATTTTTAGCTAAAAACCTTTTTTGAATACTAACCCTATCCCTAACCCTAGCCCTAAGCCTAACCCTACCCCCCACTATGTACTGCAGTACACCGCGATTTGTCACAGTTATGGTTCGTTGCGTTTTTCCGTCTTATAGGGTTAGGCTTAGGGCTAGGGTTAATGATAGGGTTAGTATTCCAAAAAGGTTATTAACTAAAAATGTTCCTAAAATACAGCTTTATGTATGGTAAGAAAGGCAATAACGGAAAAATACAATTAACCGAGAAATGTAGGGGGGGGGGGGGGGGTGGCACATCTTGACCTTTACCCGTGGTTAATGCAATATGAAACACATCATTGGCAGATGTTCATTTGGTGACCTTGTTGATGTTAACGCACTTTGGTGACCTTGGCCTGTTACCAGCGTTAGTCCCAATGGAGAACACCCAAAGCCTCATTGTGAGTTACTAGTCTGTACTCTGCTTTGCAGGTCCTGATTATTTGAAAGACTTTTCCATCGTCCTCACCAACGACAATGTCATAGCAGAGGCCATTTCGCCCAAGGAAGGTGACGTGTGCGCAACGAACAGTGAGCTTATTCTTGTGGGAGCTACCAAACAATTTGAATGTTGTAAATCCGTGCTTTGCTCTGCTTTACAGGTCCTGATTATTTGAAAGACCTTTCCATCGTCCTCACCAACGACAATGTCATAGCAGAGGCCATTTCGCCCAAGGAATGTGACGTGTGCGCAACGAACAGTGAGCTTATTCTTGTGGGAGCTACCAAACAATTCGAATGTTGATAAGCCGTGTTCTGCTCTGCTTTGCAGGTCCTTATTATATGAAAGACTTTTCCATCGTCCTCACCAACGATAAGGAAATAGCAGAGGCCATTGGGCCCAAAAAAGAAGACGTGTGCACGACGAACAGTGAGCTTATTCCCGTGGGAGCTACCAAACAATTCGAATGTTGTATAGCCGTGTTCTGCTCTGCTTTGCAGGTCCTGATTATTTGAAAGACTTTTCCATCGTCCTCACCTACGACAATGTCTTAGCAGAGGCCATTGGGCCCAAAAAAGAAGACGTGTGCGCGACGAACAGTGAGCTTATCCCCGTGGGAGCTACCAAACAATTCGAATGTTGTAAAGCCGTGTTCTGCTTTGCAGGTCCTGATTATTTGAAAGACTTTTCCATCGTCCTCACCTACGACAATGTCTTAGCAGAGGCCATTGGGCCCCAAAAAGAAGACGTGTGCGCGACGAACAGTGAGCTTATCCCCGTGGGAGCTACCAAACAAATCGAATGTTGTAAAGCCCTGTTCTGCTCTGCTTTGCAGGTCCTGATTATTTGAAAGACTTTTCCATCGTCCTCACCTACAACAATGTCTTAGCAGAGGCCATTTCGCCCAAAGAAAAGGACGTGTGCGCGACGAACAGTGAGCGTATCCCCGTGGGAGCTATCAAAACTATCGAATGTCGTAAAGCCCTGTTCCGTCG
>CM065700.1:34306318-34316318 GCA_017654935.2 Phymorhynchus buccinoides | reverse complement strand
AGAGGGGTCCATGCAATGCTGTCCGTTGCTTATGCTTTAGGTGTTTGATTCATCGTTACATTTTCAAAACGTAGTGACGTATCTGTCAAAAACTGTAAAGTTCTTAATTTAAAGACCCACTGACCCACCACGATTAAGTCCGGGTTTTTTTTCTGGGTAGCTGTGACCCACACATACAAATGCCCCGAACTTCAAATGGAGGCTGCTCTTTAAGACGATGTTTTGCTTTGAATTTGGGGGCATCTGTATGGGAGTCAAACCTGGTCAAGACAAGATTTCTTACCAGCTATAAGAGGGAAAACACGTGAAACCCGTGATTTTGACACGTGGTCTGGTGGGTCTTTAATGTCTGAATGTTATATAATTAGTTTCTTATCACTCAATTTGGGTCAAGTCTGTGTTTGGTGTGACCTGTGAGCTGAACTCGTGGACATTCTTAAATTCAGAGTTGGTTTGTTAGTAGTCTTGGTATTCGTTTTATACATCATTTTCCTTTTTTTACTGTATTCTACAGTGTCCTCGGTGCTGGGAAATTGTAAATCCAATGGCCACTGCCAGGAAGGCCTCCAGTGTGAATCGAAAAAATGCAGTACGTTAATTGAATGTCTGTTTGTGCGCTTGTTCATTTGTTATGAATCTGTTTGCCTCTATTTTAGACAGACGGCTGCTCTTAAGGTGACAATGATCTGTGTGTGTAGCTGTTATATATGTAGCAAGTAGACAGTGCCAAATCTATGCTAGGACTTGCTGACATATATACTTGAGACATAAACGAATGAGGGACAACAAAATAATGACAATGTATTTTGGAATGCCTTTTCTTTTTAATCCAATGTGTCGAATGCTGCACTGGGAAAAGCAATTGTGATGCAGCACAGGAAAACCAGGCTAATGTCGTAAATGATCACTTTTGACTTATTCATATTGTCAGAAAGGCCAGAGACAACAGATTAACAAGCAAAAAACAGAATTCATCTATCTCTAATAGTTTATTTTGAACAATGTTTCAATCAATCAAATCTCTCTCTCTTTCTCTCTTTCTCTCTTTCTCTCTTTCTTTCTCTCTCTCTTTCTCTCTCTTGTGGCTGGCCGACTTTAGCTGGGTATTCGCGTACTGCATCACAATTTCATTTTCTTTTGTTTTACTTGGGAAGTATTAAATCAACCTAAGCTTACTGGTTGTTTTTTTTTTTTTTTTTTTTTTTTTTTTTTTTTTTTTTTTTTTTTTTTTTTTTTTTTTTTTTTTTTTTTTTTTTTTTTTTTTTCTTTTTTTTTTTTTTTTTTTTTTTTTTTTTTTTTCTTTTTTTTTTTTTTTTTTTTTTTTTATTTTTTTTTTTTTTTTTTTTTTTTTTTTTTTTCTGCTATTATTAGTATTATGCCTACATGATTAATACACAAGCCAGTATCAGATGAAATGGAACAAAAGTTCTCAAGGGGGGAGGGGGGTGTCTGTGACATTTAAGTGTTATCTGTACATTTGTGGACATTATAATGATGTGCAACCGCTACATCTGAGAACGGCAGAAAATGCAGGATATTAAGAAAACTAGGACTAAAAACGAGCCCTGTGGTAACCCACAAATTAAATGTGAACATGTCGAAACACTATGGACAACGTCAGAGCACTTGCTGACATATATACTTGAGACATAAACGAATAAGGGACAACACAAAATAATGACAATGTATTTGGAATGCCTTTTCTTTTTAATCTAATGTGTCGAATGCTGCACTGAAGTCAAAGTATGCCATTAGAGGCAAGCCTCCTACCACAGACAAAGACAATATTACTTTTATACTTGATATTGCAGTACCTCCAGCAACTGTAAGCACTGAATGAAGGCTATGGTGGTTGGCTGATGGTTCGTCTCTCATTGCTTTTTGAAGTCGAGCAGACGTTAAAGCCAACTTTTATTCAGACGAAGGCCGCTTATGGCAACACAGCAGTGTCAAATCTGTGATGATTATTGTAAACTTTGATTGCATAAGAAGGATTGCCATGTTCCGGCAACAAATAAACAATAGGAATTGTTCGGAAATAATTAAGGGGAGTAATTTCATGGTGTGTGAGAGTGATCTTGCCTAATTTAATTGGTCAAACAGGGGAAATTACTCTACCATCAGGGAGATCCCCAGCTCTCACCTCGTGTGTTTGAGTAGACTTACATCACTTAGAACACCGTGCGTCATTCTAAAAATTGATTGAAATTTATATTTTTGCATCACATTTTGCAAGTTCTCTGTGGATGCTGGCCGCCCCTCATTTTTCTATTTAAAAAAAAGGTTTGCTAGTGGCTGACTCGCATCCTGCGGTTTCAAGCTTCGACGCCATGCCGTCATGGTTGCTATGGTTTTGACCGACTAATAAACTTTAATTTTCTCGAAGTGCTCTCCCCTATTTTGTTTCTCCTCCGAAAATCGTCTATTGACTCGTAGGTCATTATATCATTACAGTTTAATTCCACGCTTCCTTAAAGAGGCACCCTGGCGGATGAGTTTGTGCAAGAAACACGTCCAGATCAGCAGGAAAACACCCTTTACAGAGATCGCAACACTCACTTTGCTCTGGTTTCCCAGAAATCAAGCCGTCAAAAAGGCGATTCCTCCTTGGCGGAGGTGCTGGAAGTCAAATTCTTTCACCCAAAGAGAAGGCGTTTGCCGTCTCTTTTTGAATGGCCGCTTGTGTTTAGACCAAATCGTTTGCACGAACTTTTCGCAATACAAGCCTTTTAATTATTTTTTAAAATTAAATTTATACAGTTTATCTAAAGGAGTTTCGCTCACAACAAAGGAAATAGCTCCTTTTTTTTTTTTACTGCATTACAAAAAAAGAAAACGCTTCAACCACAATGAGTGACCTCTACCCACCCCATCCAAAATGGCTACTCTCTTCGGCATCTTTGCTAAGGAAAAATCGCTGTTTTGACGGTTTAATTTCTAAGAAACCAGAGCAAAGTGAGTGTTCCGATCCTTGAAAAGGCTGTCTTTCTGATGATCTCGACGTGTTTCCTGCAAAAACTCATCCGTCCGAGTCCACCTTTAAATGAGCAACGATGTGCTTAGCTGTTTAAAAAAACAAAAAAACCTGCAGGCAGAGATAGACAAGCAATGCTGTGTTGACACCATTATCAGTGAAACTGAAAGAAGGTCGAGACTGGATCAAGATTTCAGTTTGGGCGATTCCACAACGAGTTGGTGAACGTTTGAATCTGAAACAGTGTCAATGTTACAAAAACGAAAAGCAAAGCCCGAGAATCAAGTCCATCTCTTTTACGAAATTTCTCTCTCTTTACAGTACATATTCACCATTGTCAAATGTGTTAGATCTGTAGAATATATATAAATAAAAGCAACAACCGCACACAAAAAAATGGTTCTATGCTTTAAAAATACTTTTTGTTCACAATTATTTCCTTCTGTCCTTACCTCCCCTGTGTGTTTTTTAGATGATTCGCATAACTCAAACATTATCTGATGTCTGCTTTTTCCATTTCGTAACTTTTTATATCCCCCCCCCCCCCCCCATTTTTTAAAACTATTTATCCTACTTATACTGTCGGCCTTCCAGTTTGTTGTCCTCTCTCATCTCTTTTTCTGTTTATCTATTTACCTGTCTGCCTTCCAGTTTGTTGTCCTCTTTCTCTATTTTTATAAACTGTTTATCTATTTACCTGTCTGCCTTCCATTTTGTTGTCCTCTCTCTCTATTTTTATAAACTGTTTATCTATTTACCTGTCTGCCTTCCAGTTTGTTGTCCTCTCTCTCTCTATTTTTATAAACTGTTTATCTATTTACCTGTCTGCCTTCCAGTTTGTTGTCCTCTCTCTCTCTCAAAAACCATAAACTGTTTATCTATTTACCTGTCTGCCTTCCAAAAATGGTTCTATCTCTTTTTTAAAACTACTTTTTGTTCACAATTTGTTGTCCTTCTCTCTCTTATTTCTGTGTGTGTGTGTTTTAGATGATTCGCATAACTCAAACTTATCTGATTTCGGCTTTTTCTATCTATGTCTGCCTTCCAGTTTGTTGTCCTCTCTCTCTCTATTTTTATAAACTGTTTATCTATTGACCTGTCTGCCTTCCAGTTTGTTGTCCTCTCTCTCTTTTTTATAAACTGTTTATCTATTTACATGTCTGCCTTCCAGTTTGTTGTCCTCTCTCTCTATCTCACTTTCTCTCATTTTCTCTCTCTCTCGCTATCTTTCTGAACGCATGCAGGTGTGGAAAGTCAACCTGTTTGTCATTTAGCCATCTATTCTTGAGGTTTAAATCGCTTTTTAGTTCCCGATCGAAACTGGGGAACTATTGTTTTTGACCGTGTCCGTCTGTGCGTGCGCGCGTACGTACGTCCATGCATGCGTGCGTGCGTGCGTGCGTCCGTCCTTCCGTCCGCGTTTTCTTGAAAACCATTCAATCACTTTTAGTGTACACGTTATAGAGGATATCAGCTATTGACTGATTGCTTTAGTTTTATGTTAAGGTCAAGGTCATGCTGATTAAGGAGTTCAAACCCCAAAACGCTTAATCGTTTATATCTCGCGAACGTTTGTACGTATTGCATTGCGATTTTTTTCACCACAACGTTTTCTGATAAAAGGGCTATAACATTATAATCATGAATTTGTTTGTGCTCTCCTTCGCGCGTGCGCGCGTGCAAGCGAATCACGGGGTTCAGACCCCAAACCTCTATCTCAAGAATTGTTGCATGGAATCGTTTCAAAATTACTGTTGTGGTGCATCATGGTACGCAAAAAGCTCCCATACAAAAAATAATAACCATGCTGACCGTGACCTTGAAGTTTGACCTTGAAAACGTATATTTCTTCTTGTGCCCATATCTTTCACATCGTTGGACATAATATGTTCAAATTTGGTGTCCAGATGCATTGCCTTAAGGTCATTCCGAATATTTAGTACAAGAAAGGTCAAGGTCACAACGATTATAGTCTGTCGATATGACCACCTGTAACCTGTCCTTTACAACCACACATTTTGGACACATTTATTATTTTTTTATTTTTTTTGACAATTGCTCAGTTTCTTGTCACTGGAGCGCAGATGCGTCGTGCTGCTGCTATGTGCCCATGTTCACCCGCTCGGGAGCTTTTTTGCCGCTCGGCGATCCGCTTGTCTTTTTCTTTGTTCATCTGCAGAATTCAAACTACTGGAAAAGTGTGATTCCGAGGAACAATGCCTGGATGACCTTGTCTGCGACTCTGGAATATGCAGTACGTTTCTGTCTGTTTATGTGGTTGTTCGTCTGTTTGTCTGTTTGTCCGTCTGTTGACCATTCAAACGTTCTATCTGTTTAAATACAAAAGACTACATCTGTTTGGCTGTAACGCATCAAAGTAGAGAAAGCACTGTTAGGGTGCAAACTAGCTAGCTCTGCCGAGACTTGACTGCTAGGTTACAACTTTAAAGGGGCACCCTGGCGGATGAGATTTTTGTAAGAAACACGTCGAGATCACCAGGAAAACACCCTTTACAGAGATTGCAACACTCACTTTGCTCTGGTTTTCTAGAAATCAAACCGTCAAATCGGCGATTCCTCCTTGGCGGAGGTGCTGGAAGTCAAATTATTTCACCCAAAGAGAAGGCGTGTGCCGTCTCTTTTCTAATGGCCGCCAAATCGTTTGCACGAAATTTTCGCAATACAAGCCTTTTTATTATTTAAAAAACCCACACACTTTATACAGTTTATCTAAAGGAGTTTCGCTCACAACAAAGGAAATAGCTCCAATTTTTTTTTTACTGCACTACAAAAAAAGAAAACGCCTCAGCCACAATGAGTGACCTCCACCCACCCCATCCAAAATGGCTACTCTTTCCGGCATCTCCGCCAAGGAGGAATCGCCGTTTTGACGGTTTAATTTCTAGGAAACCAGAGCAAAGTGAGTGTTCCGATCCTTGAAAAGGCTGTCTTTCTGGTTATCTCGACGTGTTTCTTGCAAAAAATTCATCCGTCCGGGTCCACCTTTAATCCTTTCGGTATATAAACATATCATTATTAGATTCACTGGGGAGGCTTTGATATGTTTAGGCCCTATATATCGTGATCAAAATAATGAAAAGCAAGAAACAAAAAACTAAAACAAATTAAAGCTCTCCGCAACTTGAAAACAAGAAGTGTTGATCACGTTTTTGAACAGAATATTCAGTTCATGATTCACATCTCTATTGCTTTAGTAGTTCTTCACACATGTGTAAGGTTATCAATGACGGCAAAATAGGGCCCTGTTGAATCAACTTAATACTTTGTTTCCTTAGTATACCCCCCCCCTCCCTACCCCCCCCCCCCCCCCCCCCCCCCCCCCCCCCTTTTTTTAATATTGACTCTTTCAAACAAACACCCCCCCCCCCCTCCTCTTCTTTGCAAACCATTGATTGTAATCTCAGGCCTGTATTCACATTGAGATAGCATGAGACTTAGCATCATGCTAACTTAGAAGCTCTTCCAAAAGTCCTATTAAATCCTAAGGACATTGGAAGAGCTTCTAAGTTAGCATCATGCTAAGTCTCATGCTATCTCAACGTGAATACAGGCCCTGGACATAATTAGTATATGTATGTTGCTTTGTATGTTTTCGTTCATGTTTGATGCCCTTGATTGTTTTCCTGTGCTTGTTGAACACAGGAAAGGACATTGGTCAGTACTGTGCGCCTGGCCAGTGCAAGAGCGGGACATTTTGCCATCCCATGATCAACAAATGCAGTATGCAGTTCCTTTTCATTCTTTGTATCTTTCAATGAACAGATACGCATGCTTGCACACACACACACACACCCCCCCCCCCCCCCCCCCCCCCCCCCCCCCCCCCCCCCCCCCTTCACACAAACACGTAATGTATGCACACACGTACGTAAGTACACACACGTATCTACACACAACTTGACACAAACAGCCACAGATGGACACATGTTGGCGCGCGCGCACATACACACTCACACGAGCACACGCAAACACAAACACTGGCACACATTTTTAACACGGTCAAATACACACGCATGTGTGCGCGCGCACATGCGCGTGTACTCGCATACAAGGGATGTTTGCACGTAGGTAGCCTACACATACAGACACATGCACACAGACAGACAGACAGATACACACACGCACACGCACACTCACACAAGCACACGCACACGCACACACAAACACATGTGTGCGCACATGCGCGTATACTCGCATACAAGTGTTTAGGCATGTATGCACGTAGGCACACGTACAGACACATGCATACAGACGCATGCACACAGACAGACACACACGCACATTCACACTCACACGAGCACATGCACACGCAGACACAAACACTCACACACACTGTTAACACAGACACATACACACGCATGTGTGCGCACATGCGCGTATACTCTCATGCAAGTGCTTAGGCATGTATGCACGTATGCACACACACAGACAAATGCCCCGAAAAAGTTGTAAATGGAAATGCTCCGAAAAAGATAACAGACACTTTTAAAACTAACCAACATAGACATAACCATTTGTTATCAATCCCTTGACCGAAAAACAATATTTACAAAGCTAGTTTTCTTTACTCGGGTGGAAACTTATGGAATCAATTACCAAAATATTTAAAATGTATAAAAAAACCAAGAATCAGTTTAAGAAAAAACTAAAAACTCACCTCATGAATAGTAACGTTTTGTAAGAAGAATCCAATGACAAAAGTTTACTGTATATTTCATTGATTCCATATATGGTTGTTTTTTTCTCTACCAATGATTTTTAAATAAAAATAATGTAAGTCGTTGCAGCTATCCACTTTGTTAATCTGTTGCCTGCTTATATTTCCTTCATAATGCTAAGAGACCAAAAGTGGAATTTCATGTCTTCTACTGAATTGATTTTTTTTTTATAATGTTTCATAAACATTGCCCTGTTATATTTTTGTTATGCTATTGTATATATGTATATGAATTAGGATGTATATGTGCGTGTGTAAGTGAAAGTGAGGGAGAGAGAGAGAGAGAGAGAGAGAGAGAGAGAGAGAGAGAGAGAGAGAGAGAGAGAGAGAGAGAGAGAGAGAGAGAGAGAGGGGGGATACATATTGTGCATATATGTTTTGCAAGCATATAGTGTGTTTACGCTTTGTTGTTGTTGGGTGTATTTTTTTTAAATTATTGCATGCCCATTTTTCGTCATTTAATTATTTATTTGTGTTATAGATGGCTTGATGTAAAAAAGCAAACATTATTGCTTATTCAATGTACCATCTGAAAATAAGATTTTGACTTTGACACATGCACACAGACACACACACGCACACACACACGAGCACACGCACACACAAAAAACAAAAACACACACACTGTTAACACAAAGACACATACACACGCATGTGTGCGCACATGCGCGTATTCTCGCATACAAGTGCTTAGGCATGTGTTCACGTAGGCGCACACACACACACACACACACACACACACACGCACGCACACACACACACACACACACACGCACACGCACACGCACACGCACACGCACACATTCATTTAACTCGCCCAGAAAATCATCTCATTGACCATGTTTGTTTATGTCTGTTTCCAAGTGCTGAAAGTGTCCTCAAAATGCGACGGGAAATATTCCGACTATTCTTGTCCCTCTGGGTCCGACTGCCAACATGGCCGCTGCACCTGCTTCGACTCCTACGCTGAGGCCGAGGATGGTAACTCCTGCAGTAAGTGTGACAATTGTCTTCTGGGTCAGAGTTTCTCTAGATAACGATCGCCGCGCCAATAACGCTTACGCCTAAAGGGGGCCTAAGAAACACCCTAAACGTTTGCTAAGGTCAGATAACTCTTCAAGCTTACTCTTAATTTTTTGGAAGAGAGACTAAAAGGGTTGCTATCATAAGGGAGATCAATCATACCTCTCTGCCAGTTGGTGCAAAGTTTTCGATTTCACCCACGTCTGTTTGTGTGCAGGAAATTAAATTTGCACTATAGTATGCCATATAACATGATGGAAAATTAAAAAAGAGCACTCCAAAACACTTGCGTTCATATTTTCAGAAAGGCCAGAGACAACAGATTAACAGGCAAAAAACAGAATTCATCTATCTCTAATAGTTTATTTTGAACAATTTTTTCAATCAATCAAATTTCTCTACTCTTTCTCTCTTTCTCTCTTTCTTTTTCTCTAATCCCGCTCTTTCTTTTGATCTCAGTCATCTTGTGGCTGGCCGACTTTAGCTGGGTATTCGCGTACTGCATCACAATTTATTACAAAAGAAAATAATGATTAATTTTTGTTATTAAATTCAATTTTTATCTTTTGTGTATGTCGACACTAAATGGACCCTAAACCTATCCCTAACCCTATTCCTAACCCTAAAACTATCCCTAACGCTATTCCTAACTCTAACCCTATCCCTAACCCTATTCTTAACCCTAACCCTAACCCTATCCCTAACTCTATCCCTAAACATATCCCTAAACATATCCCTATCCCTAACCTATCTGAAACACAAGGAATACCTGGGTACGCAGAAGTGCAATGATACAAATGCTCAGCAGACATTAGACCGAATGGGAAAAGCTATGCAAATCAAAGCAATTAGGTGGAACGGCATTAGTCCGACTGGGATTAGTCCGAGGGGGATTAGTCCGAGCGGGATTAGTCCGAGCGGGATTAGTCCGAGCGGGATTAGTCCCAATGGGACGCCCCCGATTTGATCACTTGTCTATCTTTGTGTGCACATGAGGGAAGATTGAATCGGAGGTTTGTTCTGAGTTTTGTGGTGTGTGTGTGCGTTGTGTATGTGCGCGTACATGCGTGTGTGTGTGTGTGTGCTTGTGTGTGTTTTGGTTTTGTGTGTTGTGTATGCACGCATGTGCATGTGTATGTGTGTGTTTGTATGTATGTGTGTGTGTGTCTGTCTCAGCGTGCGTACGTCGTGTGTGAGTGTACTTGTACGTGTATCCTTTAACGTTTGTGTATGTGTGTTAGTGGTGTATGTGGTCAGTCCGTTAA
>CM065700.1:34289641-34305818 GCA_017654935.2 Phymorhynchus buccinoides | reverse complement strand
TGCGTATCTGTTCATTGAAAGATACAAAGAATGAAAAGGAACTGCATACTGCATTTGTTGATCATGGGATGGCAAAATGTCCCGCTCTTGCACTGGCCAGGCGCACAGTACTGACCAATGTCCTTTCCTGTGTTCAACAAGCACAGGAAAACAATCAAGGGCATCAAACATGAACGAAAACATACAAAGCAACATACATATACTAATTATGTCCAGGGCCTGTATTCACATTGAGATAGCATGAGACTTAGCATGATGCTAACTTAGAAGCTCTTCCAATGTCCTATAGGATTTAATAGGACTTTTGGAAGAGCTTCTAAGTTAGCATCATGCTAAGTCTCATGCTATCTCAATGTGAATACAGGCCTGAGATTACAATCAATGGTTTGCAAAGAAGAGGGGGGGGGGGAGGGGGGGGGTGTTTGTTTGAATGTGAGTCAAATAAAAAAAGGGGGGCGGGTAAAAAGGGGGGGGGGGGGGGGGGGGGGGGGGTAGGGAGGCGGGTGTATACTAAGGAAACAAAGTATTAAGTTGATTCAACAGGGCCCTATTTTGCCGTCATTGATAACCTTACACATGTGTGAAGAACTACTAAAGCAATAAAGATGTGAATCATGAAGTGAATATTCTGTTCAAAAACGTGATCAACACTTCTTGTTTTCAAGTTGCGGAGAGCTTTAATTTTTTTTAGTTTTGTTTCTTGCTTTTCATTATTTTGATCACGATATATAGGGCCTAAACATATCAAAGCCTCCTATGTTTATATACCGAAAGGATTAAAGGTGGACCCGGACGGATGAAGTTTTGCAAGAAACACGTCGAGATAACCAGAAAGACAGCCTTTTCAAGGATCGGAACACTCACTTTGCTCTGGTTTCCTAGAAATTAAACCGTCAAAACGGCGATTCCTCCTTGGCGAGAGATGCCGGAAAGAGTAGCCATTTTGGATGGGGTGGGTGGAGGTCACTCATTGTGGCTGAAGCTTTTTCTTTTTTTGTAGTGCAGTAAAAAATAAATTGGAGCTATTTCCTTTGTTGTGAGCGAAACTCCTTTAGATAAACTGTATAAAGTGTGTGGGTTTTTTAAATAATAAAAAGGCTTGTATTGTGAAAATTTCGTGCAAACGATTTGGCGGCCATTAGAAAAGAGACGGCACACGCCTTCTCTTTGGGTGAAATAATTTGACTTCCAGCACCTCCGCCAAGGAGGAATCGCCGATTTGATTGTTTTGATTTCTAGAAAACCAGAGCAAAGTGAGTGTTTGCAATCCTCTGTAAAGGGTGTTTTCCTGGTGATCTCGACGTGTTTCTTACAAAAATCTCATCCGCCAGGGTGCCCCTTTAAAGTTGTAACCTAGCAGTCAAGTCTCGGCAGAGCTAGCTAGTTTGCACCCTAACAGTGCTTTCTCTACTTTGATGCGTTACAGCCAAACAGCTGTAGTCTTTTGTATTTAAACAGATAGAACGTTTGAATGGTCAACAGACGGACAAACAGACAAACAGACAGACATACCACATAAACAGACAGAAAAGGGGGGGGGGGGGGTACTGCATATTCCAGAGTCGCAGACAAGGTCATCCAGGCATTGTTCCTCGGAATCACACTTTTCCAGTAGTTTGAATTCTGCAGATGAACAAAGAAAAAGACAAGCGGATCGCCGAGCGGCAAAAAAGCTCCCGAGCGGGTGAACTTGGGCACATAGCAGCAGCACGACGCATCTGCGCTCCAGTGACAAGAAACTGAGCAATTGTCCAAGCATAATAAAAATACATGATAAATGTGTCCAAAATGTGTGGTCGTAAAGGACAGGTTACAGGTGGTCATATCGACATACTATAATCGTCGTGACCTTGACCTTTCTTGTACTAAATATTCGGAATGACCTTAAGGCAATGCATCTGGACACCAAATTTGAACATATTATGTCCAACGATGTGAAAGATATGGCCACAAGAAGAAATTTACGTTTTCAAGGTCAAACTTCGAGGTCACGGTCAGCATGGTTATTATTTTTGTATGGGAGCTTTTGCGTACCGTGATGCACCACAACAGTAATTTTGAAACGATTCCATGCAACCGTTCTTGAGATAGAGGTTTGAGGTCTGAACCCCGTGATTCGCTTGCACGCGCGCATGCGCGAAGGAGAGCACAAACAAATTCATGATTATAATGTTATAGCCCTTTTATCAGAAAACGTTGTGGTGAAAAAAATCGCTATGCAATACGTAACAAACGTTCGCGAGATATAAAAGATTAAGCGTTTTGGGGGTTTGAACTACTTATGAGAGCATGACCTTGACCTTAACATAAAACTAAAGCAATCAGTCAATAGCTGATGTCCTCTATGACTTGTACACTAAAAGTGATTCAAATGGGGGTCAAGAAAAGAAACGCGGACGACAAGAGCGGACGGACGAACGGACGCACGCATGCATGGACGTACATACGCGCGCACGCACAGACGGACACGGTCAAAAACAATAGTTCCCCAGTTTCGATCGGGAACTAAAAAGCGATTTCGACCCCAAGAATAGATGGCTAAATGACAAACAGGTTGACTTTCCACTCCTGCATGCGTTGAGAAAGACAGCGAGAGAGAGAGAAAATGAGAGAAAGTGAGATAGAGAGAGAGGACAACAAACTGGAAGGCAGACATGTAAATAGATAAACAGTTTATAAAAATAGAGAGAGAGGACAACAAACTGGAAGACAGACAGGTAATATATACACAGTTTATACAAATAGAGAGAGAGAGGACAACTTAAACTGGAAGGCATACAGGTAAGATATAAACAGTTTATAAAAATAGAGAGAGAGGACAACAAACTGGAAGGCAGACAGGTCAATAGATAAACAGTTTATAAAAATAGAGAGAGAGGACAACAAAATGGAAGGCAGACATGTAAATAGATAAACAGTTTATAAAAATAGAGAGAGAGGACAACAAACTGGAAGGCAGACAGGTAAATAGATAAACAGTTTATAAAAATAGAGAGAGAGAGGACAACAAACTGGAAGGCAGACAGGTAAATAGATAAACAGTTTATAAAAAGAGAGAGAGAGAGGACAACAAACTGGAAGGCAGACAGGTAAATAGATAAACAGTTTATAAAAATAGAGAGAGAGGACAACAAAATGGAAGGCAGACAGGTAAATAGATAAACAGTTTATAAAAATAGAGAGAGAGGACAACAAACTGGAAGGCAGACAGGTAAATAGATAAACAGTTTATAAAAAGAGAGAGAGAGAGGACAACAAACTGGAAGGCCGACAGGTAAATATATAAACAGTTTATAAAAAAGGGGGCGGGGAGGGGGGGGGGGGGGCAGATAGAAAAAGCGACATCAGATAATGTTTGAGTTATGCGAATCATCTAAAACACACACACACAAGTAAGGACAGAAGGAAATAATTGTGAACAAAAAGTATTTTTAAAGCATAGAACCATTTTTGTGTGTGCGGTTGTTGCTTTTATATATATATATTCTACAGATCTAACACATTTGACAATGGTGAATATGTACTGTAAAGAGAGAGAAATTTCGTAAAAGAGATGGACTTGATTCTCGGGCTTTGCTTTTCGTTTTTGTAACATTGACACTGTTTCAGATTCAAACGTTCACCAACTCGTTGTGGAATCGCCCAAACTGAAATCTTGATCCAGTCTCGACCTTCTTTCAGTTTCACTGATAATGGTGTCAACACAGCATTGCTTATCTATCTCTGCCTGCAGGTTTTTTTGTTTTTTTAAACAGCTAAGCACATCGTTGCTCATTTAAAGGTGGACTCGGACGGATTAGTTTCTTGCAAGAAACACATCGATATCACCAAAGAGACAGCCTTTACAAGGTTTGGAACGCTCAATTTGCTGTGGTTTCTTAAAAATTGAACCGTAAAATCGGCGATTCATCCTTGGCGGAGATGCATTAGAGAGAAGCCATTTTGGATGAGGTGGGTAGAGGTCACTCATTGTGTTTGAAGCGTGTTTCTGTAATTGTAATGCAGTAATAAAAAAAAGTAGCTATGTTCCTTTGTTGTGAGCGAAAAGACAATTTCGGTAAACTGTATAAAAAATAATTTTAAAAAAATAAATAAAAAGTCTTGTATTGTGAATAAGTCGTGCAAACGATTTAGTCTAAATACATACGGCCATTCAGAAAGAGAGACGTCACACCCTTTCTCTTTTGGTGAAAGAATTTGACTTCCAGCACCTCCCGCCAAGGAGGAAATCGCCTTTTTGACGGCTTGATTTCTAGGAAACCAGAGCAAAGTGAGTTTTGCGATCTCTGTAAAGGGTGTTTTCCTGCTGATCTGGACGTGTTTCTTGCACAAACTCATCCGCCAGGGTGCCCGTTAAGGAAGCGTGAATTAAACTGTAATGATCTATGACCTACGAGTCAAGGATGGTACCAACGTGTCGTCATATCCGGCCACAAGGACCGCCATACTTATTAGTCACTAACTTTTTTGAAAAATGCCAAATCGATGCAGCGTATTTGGCTGTTCCAATTCGAAACTTATCTAAACTGTATTATAACATCTGGATGTTTTCTTTACAATTTAGATAAAATTTTCACTTTGCTTACACACAAATAAGGACTAAGATGGCGACACTTCCGTTGGAAGGGTCGAGATGCGCACGCAGGTGGGGGGGAGCCCAATGACGATTTTCGGAGGACAAATTATCGGGAGAGCACTTCCCCCCCTCGTGAAAATTAGAGTTGTTCACCTCGACTTAGTCGGTCAAATACCATAGCCACCATTGTAACAATGGCGTCGAAGCTTGAAACCAGCAGGATGCGAGTCAGCGACTAGGCAAACATTTTTTTTTATTAGAAAAATGAGGGGCGGCCAGCATCCACAAAGTGAGAGAACTTGCAAAATGTGATGCAAAAATATAAATTCAATCAATTTTTAGAATGACGCACGGTGTTCTAAGTTATGTAAGTCTAATCAAACACACGAGCCAAGAGCTGGGTATCTACCTTATGGGAGAGTAATTTCCCCTGTTTGACCGATTGAATTGGGCAAGATCAGCCCCACCCCACCCACACCATGAAATTACTCCCCTTAATTATTTCCGCACAAATTCCTATTGTTTATTTGTTGCCCGGAACATGGCAATCTTCTATGCAATCAAAGTTTACAATAATCATCACAGATTTGACACTGCTGTGTTGCCATAAGCGGCCTTCGTCTGAATAAAAGTTGGCTTTAACGTCTGACTCGACTTCAAAAAGCAAGAGACGAACCATCAGCCAACCACCATAGCCTTCATTCAGTGCTTACAGTTGCTGGAGGTACTGCAATATCAAGTATAAAAGTAATATTGTCTTTACCTGTGGTAGGAGGCTTGCCTCTAATGGCATACAAAAATTCAGTGCAGCATCACTCATTGACAAAATGAAAAGGCATTCCAAATACATTGTCATTATTTTGAACAATTCCTTATTGTTTGTGTGTTGCCGTAACATGTCAGCAAATCCTTTTATGCAATCCATAGTTTACAATAAACAAACAGATTTGACATTTCTGGGTTGCCACAGCGGCCTTCGTCTTAATCCTAGTTGGCTTTAACTGCATTTTCTGCCGTTCTCAGATGTAGCGGTTGCACATCATTAAATGTCCACAAATGTGACAACATTAAATTACACGTACTGAATTTTTTCCATTCATCTGGAGGCCTTCTTGGTATTAATCATTGGCATGTACTAATCTAGCAACAACCGAAGACACTGTAGAATACAGTAAAAAAAAGAAAATAATGTATAAAACGAATAACAAGACTGCTAACAAACCAGAGAGAGAATTTAGGAATGTGCACGAGTTCAGCTCACAAGTCACACAGACACAGACTCGACCCAACTTGAGTGATAAGAAAATATATAACATTTAGACAAGAAAGACCCACCAGACACGTGTTGAAATCTGGGTCTCACGGGTTTTCCTCATATATAAGTAAAAGTTTGATCATTTTTGATTGTTTGGTTTGACTGCTGCATCACAAATGCTTTTCAAATGCAGCAAGCGAAACATTGGATTTTAAAGAAAAGGCATTCCAATTTGACATTGTCATTATTTTGTTGTGGGTCATTCGTGTATGTCCAGTATAAGTCGCAAGTCCTAGCTTGGCACTGTCTCTTGCTACAATATAACAGTTCTTTAAATCATTGTTACCTTTGAGCAGCCGTCTACGTCGGGTTAATAACAAATGAACAAGCGCACAAACAGGCATTCAATTAACGTACTGCATTTTTTCGATTCACACTGGAGGCCTTCCTGGCAATGGCCATTGGATGTGTGGGTTCCCAGCACCGAGGACACTGTAGAATACAGTAAAAAAAGAAAACGGATGTATAAAACGAATAACAAGACTACTAACAAACCAACTCTGAATTTAGGAATGTACCACGAGTTCAGCTCACGGTCACACACACACAGACATGACCCAACTTGAGTGATAAGAAAATATATAACATTTTAGACAACAAAGGACCACCAGATCACGTGTCAAAATCACGGGTTCACGGGTTTTCCCTCTAATAGCTGAAAAGAAATCTTGTTTTGACAAGGTTCGACTCCCATACAAATGCCCCAAAATTAAAAACGAAACATCATTTTAAAAAGCAGCCTCAATTTGAAGTTGGGGCATTTGTATGTGGGTCACAACAGCTACCCAGAAAAAAACCGCGACTTAATCGTGGTGGTGGGTCAGTGGGTCTTTAAAATACAGTTTTTGACAGATACGTCGCTACGTTTTGAAAATGTAACGATGAATCGAACACCTAACTGCATAAGCAACGGACAGCATTGCATGGACCCCTCTCAATCTTGCCGATGTGTTTTGGCCGTGTGTGGGTTCCAGAGAGGAGCGGTAATACTATAATTATTCCAACACGGACCGAAGGCAGTTTCTTTGACGGCGAAGGAGGCGCCTACCTTCGTTGTCAGAACTCGGCAACAACAAAAAGCATGTCCTTGCTTAACCTAACACACCAAAGGTATGGAAACTAGAAGAGACAACCCTTAACCCTTTCACCGCCAAAGTCGCATTTTTAGCACCACAGTGATTGAACACCTAGGGGAAGACGGGGTAAAAAACGCCTGGGCGGGTAAGAAGCCCACCCTTCTCAAATGAGTCGCATTTTAGCACCACAATGAATTAACACCTAGGGAAGCGGTAAAAAATTTCAATTTCGTCTCATTTTGCCCATGAGACGAGCGTTAATGTCTAGCATTCGTCTCATGGGCAAATTTGACTGAAATTTTCTTTATTCCATGAGATAATTGGGGTGGGCTTCTTATACCCGCCCATGCGCGTTTTACCCCGTCTTCCCCTATTGTCACTAAAAGCATCAAATTGAGTGTATTATCCAAAGACCATATTGTCTTAGTTTTGGGAAGTAAGGATAGACCTTATTTTATATATGTCACAGAAGAATCCCCAATACTGCAGATGGATTTTTGTTCTCTACCCAGGTAAATTTAATGGACAAGTTTGACTGAAATATGGCTGGCAGTGAAAGGGTTAAATCTATGGATCCGTGCTTTGGGTGCGTTTTATCATTAACAAGACACCCATTCTCTTGTTACACATATCGTCGGTGAAATTCAAAAACCTTGTATCTCGATTTTGGGGGAGTTTGAGTTAGATACATAGTCAGCTTTCTAATTTTTTCCCGCCACCTTCCACCAAATGCTCGTATATCTAACGACTTTCTATCTGGGGTAAATGAGGTTGTGAAAATAGAAGAAAAACTTGTAAGTCCCAAATTCAGATCTCGTTAAGGACAAAAACATCGTATATCTTCGTTCTGTTCAAGTCTAAAAAACACACAATTCAAGTAATTTTTACAAAATGCAGGACTAAACTCGCAATGTCCTTGAACAACATAATTTTATTCATAATAGTTAATCAATCGGTGTGTCAATGCGGTTAATTTTTAAAAGTTTTGTTTTCCTTTTTCTCAAAACTACCAAAATTGAGATACGAGGTTTTTTGAATTTCACCGACGATATTATTTTGGTATGGGTTGACAATATAAGTTGACAAATGCCAGCAGTAAGCTGGCCGAACATTTCTCGAGATAATTATTCAGTTCCTCTTCTTCTTTTTTTAGTTCATTTTTTATGGAATCCGAGTAATGACCACACAAAATATAATAAAGGTAGGTTATATAAGATGTTCTTGAAGGGGAAGGGAGAAAGAGGGAAAATAAGAACTAATTGCTTCAGAACCAGAAACTTACAGCACACTTTGTTTATGCATTTCGCTGGCAGGAAGCAGAACATGTAATGACTCGAAGGCCGGCAGCGCGAGCCTGGCATCAGCACTGCAACATGGGACACATCATCGTTTTTATCACCCGCGGAGTTTACGGAGCGAAGGTGATATTGTTTTTGTTGTGTAAGTGGCTGTGTGGCTGTGTGTGTATGTGTGTGTATGTGGGGTTTTTTTAACAGCATATCACCACGAAAGAATAAAGATAAAACTTGATGTGCATGTACGCTAGGTACTGTAGATGTGTCTTGTGGTGTCAAGGTCAAGGTCATGACCTTGACATATGACCTTGAAAACTGAAAATCTATTTTTAGCCATATCTCGGGCACCAGTCCACACATATGATGTTGAAACTTGGTATGAAGGTCGTTTGGCTTATGCTCCTTCCGAATATTGTTGACCAATCAAGGTCAAGGTCAAGGTCAAGGAGATTCGCTGGACCCTGAAAATCGGGGGGTCGAAAAAATGAAGTTCCCAAGACAACAGCATATCACCATGAAAGAATAAGGATATGAAGATGAAACTTGATGTGCATGTAGGCTAGGTACTGTAGATGTGCATTTGGGTGTCAAGGTCAAGGTCAAGGTCTTGACCTTGACGTATGACCTTGAAAACTGAAAATCTATTTTTAGCCATATCTCCGGTACCAGTCAACATAGGATGTTTAAAATTGGTATGAAGGTGGTTTGGCTTATGCTCCTTCCGAATATTGTTGACCAATCATTAAAAGTATTTGTTTGAAAAATAAGGATTTACGCTTAAAATGGAACAGCTGCAAAGGAACCTCCTCTATAAGACCTTAAAAAATCATCTAAAATGAGGTCTTATAAGGGAGGGGTCTTATAAGGGAGGGGTATTATAAGGGAGGTAATTTTAATACTTACAAAGAAGGGCAATGTCTCAGAGAAGTAGGTCTTATGTGGGAGGGAGTCTTATAATGGGAGTCTTCTTATAAGGGAGGTTCCACTGTATTGTTGTTTGGGGTTTTTTTTCACCTCAAAACATGCGGAGTCGTTTTGCCCCCTCTTACACTCCTACTACTACTATTACTGCCGCTGCTACTAACATTTCTAACTGCTGTTACTACTACTACTACTACTACTACTGCTGAAATACTTACTACTACTACTACTACTACTACTACTACTACTACTACTACTTCTACCACTACTGCAACTACTACTACTACTCCTGCTACTACTACAATTACTACTACTACTACTACTACTGCTGCTGCTGCTACTACTACTAATACTACTAACTAGTTTTGTTTTTTTAAAATTTTTTTTTTTTTGGAGGGTTTTTTGGACTACTAGGGGTGGGGGTTTTTGTGTTTGAGGGTGGGAGGGGGGGGGGGGTGTTTTTTTTTTTTTTTTCTACTCTAATACTACTACTACTATACTACTTCTACTACTACTATTACTACTGCTGCTGCTGCTGCTACTGCTATTACTACTACTACTACTTACTACTATTGCTATCTACTACTGCTACTACTACTGCTACTGCTACTACTACTACTTCTGCTGCTGCTGCTACTATACTACTACTGCTGCTACTTACTACTACTACTACTGCTACTACTACTTGCTACTACTACTACTACTACTATGACTACTGCTGCTATTACTACTACTGGTCAATACTACTGCTAATTACTACTACTACTATTCAACTATCCCTTACTTTTTTCTAACTACTTACTTATTACTTCTGATTTGTATGTACAACAACATATGACTACTACTAACCCCCTACTACACTGCGGCTAGTGACTACCCCCCCCCCTCCCCACCCCCACACTCTACTGCTTATCTCACCCTACTTCACTTAACTACTACTACTACTACTCCTACACCTACTACTACTACTACTACACTATCCTACTCCTTTTCTTTTTTTTCCGCTTTTTTTTTTTTACAATTGCCTCACTATACTACTACTACTACTCACTACTATCCTACTACATATCACCTATCTATGCTGCTGCTGACTGCTGCTGCTCGCTGCTGCTCCTTACTACTACTATCTTTGACGTTGTTCCTCGCCCGTTCCACGTGCGTCTAATCCCCCCCCCCCACTACTCACTATCTACTCTACTACTACTACTACTATTACTACTACTGCTGCTGCTGCTGCTAAACTATTTTACACTACTACTACTGCGGATGCTGTGATGGCTACTATTACTATTTTTTGGATGTTTCATCGTGTTGTAATTCCAAATTGTGTAAAAAAAAAAAAAAAAAAAAAAAAATTCTTCTTTCCAACACAGACAAATTACCTCTTTTACTGACTGTTTCGTCCACTCCTGTGTTACTACTACTACTACTACTACTACTACTACTACTACTATCCTACTACTACTACTACTACTACTACTACTCCTACTACTACACCAACTACTACTACTAATAGGACTATTTTTTCCATTTTCATCATAAAACAATGGCAAAAGTCTACTACTACGCACTACTTTTCTATTAATACCACTCTGCTATTGTCCATGTTTTTCCTCCTACTACTATATTAAGTATTCTACTTCTTCCTGGTTGTACTACTAGTAGCACACACACACACACACACACATCACACACGACACACACACACACACACACACACACACACACATCACAACACACACACACACACAACAACACACACACAAACACACACACAGCACTTACATCAGCCATCTCACGTCTAAGCTTTTCACACGAGTACAGTTTGAATTTCTGAAGAAAATCGTCTTCGTGTCCCAACTTTCAATACAAGTGTAAAACACATTTGGTTCACACTATGTTTTTCTCCCCCCCCCCCACCCTCCCCACATCTCCCTGAGCTTTTGTACCCTCCACCCGCCCCCCCTTCCAATTCATAAACTTTGTTCCCCTTACTGTTTGTCCTGTTCCTTTGTTTCAACAACCGCATTACGGGGACTGGACACCCACCCCCCCACGAGTCTCTCTCCGTGGGGAGACGGGGAGGTTCTTTCGTAAAAACAGTCCCCCCTTTTCTGAAATTATTTGTCTTGTACGTCGACACTACAACCATCGATCTAATATATAAGCTTCGTTAATGACAAAGACTTTGATTGTTTTGTACTAGAATAGTTCGTCTTCGTTTTGTCCTTAGATTGTTACTTGGATTAGTCCTATCTCCATGCTGCATGCTGTCTGTGCTCTGTTATCTGTCAGGTTGTAATCCATTTAGTGTTCGACAGGACGTTGAGCTGTCCAGTTTTTGTTTTTTGGTTTTCTAACCAAATAATGTTACGCACATTGCAAGACCTAAAAGTCGCCGCCAACTTCACACGAAGTCAGTACAAACGACATTGTAGGCCAATATTCCGATTCCAAAGTGCTCCTGTCTTAGTTTGATCGTTATGACGTCACTGTTACGGAGCCACCAAAGATCAAAGTGCATAAGAGTCGTGATTCTGAAAGGCGTGGCGTTTCCCCTACTTTTGTCAGCGCGTGAGCGAGAGAGAGAGCAGACAAAGAGAGAAGAGATCGAGGCAAAGAGAAGAGAGCGAAACAAAGAGAAAAGATCGAGCAAAGAGAAAGAGAGAGTGAATTCTTGCGTGCTAGAAACTGCCTAACAAAGAAACGCCACCTTGTGTCAAGTGGCTACGACGATGGTTTTTTTCCACCCAACCTCCCTGTAACACAGACCTGTCTCCCCTCCCCCAGTGTCGTGGTTGTGTTTAAAGACCTCCGCGACGTCCGTGTCAAAATCACGTTTACGCGTGCTTTCCTTCTTACAGCTGGTAAGAAGTCTTAAGAATCTTCTTAGCATAAGAGGGAATGTGGCACGCGACGTGGGGGTTCCTTAAGGCGTGTGGGTCCACTGTGCAGCCCTAGAACAACACACATCCTGCATAAGAGGGAATTTGGCTACGCGACGTGGGGGTCTTTTAAGACTGGTGGGTCACTGTGCATCCATAGGAACAACCACATCCTTTACCCCGATACCCTGTCTCCTCTCCCCATCCCCCATTGTCAGTGTGAGGACTGGGGTGACTGTACAGCCTAGAACAACACACATCCTGTACCCCAGACCTGTCTCACCCATCCCCTTGTCAGTGTGAGGACTGGGGGTGACTGTGCAGCCTAGAACAACACACATCCTGTACCCCAGACCTGTCTCCCCATCCCCATTGTCAGTGTGAGGACTGGGGGTCACTGTGCAGCCTAGAACAACACACATCCTGTACCCCAGACCTGTCTCCCCATCCCCATTGTCAGTGTGAGGACTGGGGGTCACTGTGCAGCCTAGAACAACACACATCCTGTACCCCAGACCTGTCTCTCCATCCCCCATTGTCAGTGTGAGGACTGGGGGTCACTGTGCAGCCTAGAAAAACAAACATCCTGTAACTCAAAGGACTGGGGGTGACTGTGCAGCCTAGAACAACATACATCCTGTAACCCCACAGACCTCGTCTCCCCATCCCCCCATTGGTCAGTTTCGTGAGGACTGGGGGTGACTGTGCAGCCTAGAACAACACACATCTTGTAACGCAAAGGACTGGGGGTGACTGTGCAGCCTAGAACAACACACATCCTGTACCCCAGACCTGTCTCCCCATCCCCCATTGTCAGTGTGAGGACTGGGGGTGACTGTACAGCCTAGAACAACATACTTCCTGTACCCCAGACCTGTCTCCCCATCCCCCATTGTCAGTGTGAGGACTGGGGGTGACTGTACAGCCTAGAACAACATACATCCTGTACCCCAGACCTGTCTCCCCATCCCCCATTGTCAGTGTGAGGACTGGGGGTGACTGTACAGCCTAGAACAACATACTTCCTGTACCCCAGACCTGTCTCCCCATCCCCCATTGTCAGTGTGAGGACTGGGGGTGACTGTGCAGCCTAGAACAACACACATCCTGGGTTTAACTCCCAGGACTGGGGTTTCCCCTCCCCCCCAGTTCCCACATTGTTCCAGTAACTGAGGAAACTGGGGGTGGACTGGTGCAGCCTAGAAAAACAAACAGAGAGAAGGGAAAAAAAGAAAAAGAAAATAGTACGAAGAAAAGAGAGCAGAGAAGGGATAGAGGAGGAGGAGGGTTAGGAGGAGGGTTTATAAAGAGTGGCAGTCAACGGTCATCAGAGCAGAGAAGGGATAGAGGAGGAGGGTTTATAAAGAGTGGCAGTCAACGGTCATCAGAGCAGAGAAGGGATAGAGGAGGAGGGTGATGATTAATTTCCCTAGAGGCAGGCAGGCGTTGTTTTCCAATAACGCGAGGGTTCATAAGAGTAGTGGTAGTTTTAGTGGCCAGAGTCTCAAGAGTCTGTAGCCGCGACCACTGCGGTCCAGCCGACGCCGCATCCTCATTTCAGAGCAGAGAAGGGATAGAGGGAGGAGTCGGTTTTTTATAAATAAAGAGTTGGCAGGTCCAACCCGGTCTATCCAGAGCAGAGAAGGTGATAGAGGAGGAGGGTTCAGGGTTGCCCGGTTTTATTCAAGAAAGAGAATACGAGGACGGAGAGGATGGCGTTTAATTATTAAAGAGTCGGGCACTAGACGCAACGCACAACAACGCGTCATCAAGAGCGCCAGAGGAGACAAGAAGGGATAAAGAGAAGGGATGTGAATAGAGGGGAGAAGCAATAGCGGTTATATCTAAGAGCGAGCACATAGGGTCACACACTGAGTCAATAACTCACAAAGTTTATAAAAAGTCACACCCCACTCCACACCACCACCCCCAATACAACAAACCATTACAAGAGGGCAAGTCAACGGTCATTACAGAAGCAGCCGAAAGGGATTAGAGGAGCCGAGGGTTTATATAAAGTGTGGCAGGGTTCACAACGGCATTGTTTATACAAAGCAATCCACCAACAAAAGGCCCGGGTGCCACAAACCGCCAGGATAAGAATGTAGTTATGCCTGCCTGAAACAATCCCCTCACACTTCCCTACACCCAAACCGCTTGACAGAGGTGATGCCTGCCACGAAGGAGTATAGTCACAACCCCACATCCCCGTTCGTGACACAAACAACGGCACAAAACACACCAACAACACAAACAACACAACAAAAAGGCTGACCAACAGCAACACGAAACGCGCAACCCCAGCAGCAAACACCTACCTTTAGGCAACAACTAATAAGAAAGGCAAGTCAAGAACTATCACAGGGAAGTATATATGTATCTGGGCTCACAAAGACCTCATATACAAGTAACGGCCATTGAGCCAACTAGATACCAGGTTGATTTTATAAAGAGACTTGCGCTGTTTATTCACCACTGTGAAATGGAAAGCTGACTGAATGTCTTTTCAGACGTTAGAAAGCCCAACTTTTGGACTGATTGATCAAGGAATGAACCTACATTATTTTTAAATAGAATAGTTTTTTTTTATTTTACTCTTTGATGTACTCTCCCCTCATATTTTCTAACCCAAGCTTTTTCCACGCACAGCGATCATTACAATTATTACTGAAATGAAATGTGGAAAACTTTAAAATGTATTTAATAGACGTTAGAGCAAACTACAATTTTTGGAACAAAACCGAGGCATTTCAAAATAGCTAATATCAAGCTGAACACAAAAGGAAAGCGTGTCCTTCTCGTTCCATTAATCTCATTAGTAACACAAAATGTGCTCGTGTATTCCCCTCATAGAAATTTGTTATCTAGTACCAGTTAACAAACCGTCAATGACGACAGCTAGAAAATGTCACAGGCGTCCTCATTACGGGGGGCCTTAAACCTGGGATGACATCAGTATTGCACAGAATGGCTAACTAAACAAATGCTCTGCTTCTAACAGCTGTAAGACAAACAGTCTGTACCGGCATACACAAAGAAGTGGGGGCAGTCATCTCCTCACGTGTATTGTTCATAAACACCCGTTAATAAGTTCCATGTGTGACGAGAAGCTGAACCACAAATATTCTGCTACGGGCAAAAATATTAAATAGCAAATCCTGTAATAAACGATGAATCTAACAATTTCTCTTCATACGTTTTTCAAAGTATTTTCGACTTTCTACCCGTTTCTTAAAACGTCATTGTATTACAATAAAACCATCAACGTACAGAAGAAAACAAACGATTAAAAGAATAACAGTGAACCCAGAGCGGGCTGCAAAGTCCCCTCGCGCATCGCCGAGTACCTCCGAATCGGAATGTGTCGGCTGTCCACATACATAAAAAAAAACGCAATAAACGCACGTAACTACTTCAAAAGGCATCAAACAGCACGTAAATGAAAGTTTTGTATATATAGCTTGGGGTTAGGGACCGTGATTTGAGCGCGCGCAATCATGCGCACAAGATCGCTCGCACATAAAATTATGACAACTGGTTATAGACCATTGATCGTAAATGTTGTGAAAAAAACTGCATAAAATACATGCAAACCTTCACGAATATTAGCGATTATGTGTTTCGGGGGTTGAACCCCGTAAGCTGGCGCGACCTTGACCTTGATGTAAAACTAAATACATCAGATGGTAGCTTGCAATCTTGGCAAACCTAGCATACCAAAATTTGGATGCTGAGAGACTGAATATTGTTTGAGAAAAATCAGAGCGAATAGCCGGACGGACGGAGGCACGACGGACGGATAGGGGGGGGGGGGGGGACACCCGGACGACGGACCAGACAAAACAATAGCTCCCCGAACCTTCGGCTCGACTAAACACTGTTATCCAAACCATCTATTTTAACAGAACTGCCCACTCGGTTTTCAACACTAACTCCTCTTCAAACTTACTCTGTGAAAATATAAAAACAGTCCATTGCAGTCAATCCCGAGACCCTCACGGACACAGTCCATTCAATTGCGCTAAGTCGAGGAGGATTTCAATGGAATCTAAACCACCACTATTCAAGTTCATATTCCACCTTACGTCTTCACATCCTATAGTTAGCCC
>CM065700.1:34253002-34289141 GCA_017654935.2 Phymorhynchus buccinoides | reverse complement strand
TACCCATTAGCAGCACGCCAAACACAAAGAACGCACGTTTAAAAATGCACGCACGCAAACACAATGTATGCACCAAGCACGCACACGCACGAACACGGACGCACACGCACACACAAACACCACCAACACACCCCAAACACAGCATTTTATCGCTCTATCCTCTCTCTTCTCACCCCTATCCCTCTACCCTCCACCCTCCCACTGTACCCTCTTCGGTCTCTTTTTATTTTAACACACAACTACAACACAAGCATAACACCACAAGAGCGGAATGGCCGGCCCACGCAGGGGAGCGGCCGCGCGGCGCGAGCCCAAAATCTTCCGTCAAGAGTAAAAGGGACAAAAGCAAAGTTACATTAACATCGGGGTATCTTGAGGAAAAACGGGGGGTGGAATATGGGAGAGGTTTTAATGATATGAACAACATTTTATAGAACTGAATTATAACATTCGGTCAAAAGAAATGTTCGATACGTCTTTTTGAAAGAATTAAAGCTTGTTTCAATTTTGAAATTGCCCAATATGGCATTCCACATGGCCCCGCCAGAATAAGCTAAACTTGCTTTGAAAAGGTCAATTCTAGGCAAAGGCAGCATGAGTATGTGAACATGGCGTTGATCATTGACAACAAACATAATTATTGGTAAGTGATGGTGGGGCATTGCCTGATAAAATTTTGAACATGAAAACAGCTTTGATTGAATTTTAGTTTTAACTTGAAAGGTAGTATGTCCAAGGCTTTGTAATCATTAGCTGGTTAAATGTAAAAGATTTAAGAAGAACTAACTTTAATTTGCCCGTCTATGAAGACTAGAGAGGGGTTTTTTAAAGTATTGTCACTTTGCACCCATCCCAGAATAGTTGAAGCATAGTTAATGTGGGATTCAATAAACGAGTGAAAGAATATTCTTACGCGATATGTGGAGGTTTAGGAAAGTGTTTTATTTTGGAACAACCTGATAGATCTTTTTTGAAACAAGACTTGCATACCTTAGATACATGATCTGACCATGAAAGATTATTGTCAATTTACAACGCCAAGTTATTTTTTATGACTGCTTACTTCTTCAACCAATGTTTTACCATTAATAGAGAGAGTTAAAAGAGCCGAGAGGAAGATTTCTGACGGTTTTTGTCTAGTTGTTACCATCATTTAAAATTTTAGTTTTTATAGGATGCAGGCTCATGTGGTTTAATTCTGCCCAGTTTATGAGTTCGTTGATGTTGTTCTGTAAATTTCGTAATACTACTTCATAGTTAGAGTGATTAGTGTGTAACGTTGTATCGTCAGCAAACAAATCGCACAACGTACTTAGAACTAGATGCAAATCGTTGATATAAACGGAGAAAAGCAAAGGTCCTAAGACGGAACCCTGATGAATGCCATACTTTGTTGTTCTAGATGAAGACACGTGGCCGTTAACAGCCACCACTTGTTTCCTCTCCATTAAAAATGATGATATAAGTTCTATTGTATTACAAGTCAATCCATATAATGTTAGTTTTTTAAGCAGAAGAGAATGGTCTACAACATCAAATGCTTTAACAAAGTCAACTATTAGAGCACCACTTATTTCATTATTATTGATATCTAGTAAGCCATTTATCAACAAGAGTTGTAAGAGCTGTTTGACAAGAGTGTTTCGTTCGAAAACTAGACTAACACGGATGGAAAAGATGAAATTGGTCAAAATGATTAAATCTGCACAGGATGTGTTTGTTCATGTGACTTTCTAATGGTTTTGATAAGATAGACACGATGGAAATGGGTCTATAATTACAAGGGTCAGAACGATCTCCTGATTTAAATATGGGTGTGGTTCTCGCTGTCTTAAAAGCTTTAGGAAAATGTTTTTTTAGAAATGCACAAATTATATATGTAAGTGAGTGATTTGGATATGACTGGAGCTGATAGTTTAATAATTTTGCCATCTATGTCGTCTAGGCCTCTGGTGTTTGTTTGTAAATGAACAAGATAATTAAAGACTTCGTATACCGTTAAATAAGGTATAGTTAATTCGGATGAACTTTCTTTACACAAATAAAAGTCATGAAGTTAATAATTATTTAAGATAATTTTCCTCGGATCTATTGTTTTATGTAATAGTGTTGGTTATTTCAGAGAAATGGACTTTAAATGTTTCTGGAGATAGTTCATTTGTAAACTTTTTTTTGGGAAACTGGATTTTTTGTTATTTAGCTGGTTAATGGCTGACCCAGATGGATCTACTGTCTGATTTTGGTAGTTATTAAGTCTTGAAACTAATTGCCTGTGTATTGTCTTTCGCTTCAAGCGATTTACATAATAACAACCCCCCAAAAGACAACCCCCCCGACCACTCTTTCTATTGCTTTGCGAGCAACCTACCTAAATACCGCAGAGAGAGTGAGAGGACGAGTGGGGGGGGGGGGAGAGGTCGGAGGGGAGGGGGGGGAGTGCGTGTCGGGAGTAGTGCATAGTTTCGGTGGTGGTGGTGAGTTTTCTTTTGACAATTGTGTAACTCACTTCTTTTTACTTCCTAAATAATAGAGCTATTGTCTGACCCCCTGAAAGGGTAAATAGGTATCATATCGGTGTTATCAGTGCCGAATCATGTTCAGCAGCACGAATTTCCATTTCTAATCACAGAACTGGCATGACGAATCAGACTAATCTCTGTACTGAGATTGGCCCGACCAACAAGACTACCATTGTGCTTCCAAATTACTGGAAAGGTAGAAGTACTTAGCGATCAGAACAACAAGGGTATTTATGTGTTAAAGCCGTATGTTTCTCTCTCTGTGTTGGTAGATGTGTAGTGAGGGGTTACTAAATAGGGGGGTATTCGTGTTGTGCCTGGCGCGCTTGCGTGATAACGTTTCACTGGAGCTCTCTTCGCACAGCCGGCGCGGTTCGTTGCAGGCACGGCCGCGTCTCCTGCCCTGTGTCGTGGGTGCGTGTGTACCGTACATCTGTTGTGTTGTGCGTGCGCGCAGTGACGAGACGCCGCGTGTTTGTGGGCTGTTGTCATCGGTGTGTGTGTGTAGTACTGTGTGTTGGGTGTGTGCGTGGTGCGTGCGCATTTCTTTGTCTGACACTGCGTTTATGACATTGCCTAACGTGTGGGTGCGCTCTGATTTGATTTTATATCAAGATCACGCGCCGTATAAATCACGTATGTTGTGTGTGTGTGAGTGATCGTGTGTTTCGATCGTGTGTGGTCGTGTGTTGTGTATGTCAATTCAGTTTCTAAGTCAAATTTATTTAAGCGACACTAGGGAAAATAACAAAATATTACTATGCTTTTCCATCAAAGACCATCTATAACTAAAAGCAAAAACAAACCATACTACACGAAACATAAAATTATATCTGAGTTATAGGACAATAGAAATAAGAGAGAGAGAGAGAGAGAGAGAGGAGAGAGAGAGAGTGAGAGGGAGAGGGAGAGAGAGAGAGTAGAGAGAAAGAGAGAGAATAGAGAGAAACATATAAATATTATACTAGAAAGAAAAGGAGCATGTAAATATTTACAGCAACTAACAGAAAGCACATGAAATAGCAATACAATATCAACATAGTGTTCCACATATCAAAATGAAAAAAAGGGGCCACAGATATATTATACACAGCTTTACACTCACACACTATTGTTTTATCTATGGGCGGGGATGGGGATGGGGCTAGGAGACATTAAAACCAAATTTAGGATAACCATTACATATTTAACTGTTGACTATTCGAAAGATGCAGTTTGAGTCTTGTCTTAAAATAGTTCCTGTTTTTTATTTTCTTTAGAGTAGCAGGCAGGCTGTTCCACAAGGTTCCACCAGAGTATAGGAAGCTAGATTTGTAGAGGTTATTTCTAGGTCTAGGAAAAGATAACAAATGATTATGTCTGTGAGGATTGACTTTGAATGAATCTATAAGTTTTTTCGGAGCATTTTCGTTTATTATATTGTGCATAAGTAGTGCTTTATTAAACAACAGTCTGTCATGAAAAGTTAATAAGTTTAGTTCTTTATACTCTTTGATAGTCAGTGAGCTAGATTTTAACAAAATCAAATTTGACAGCTTTTTTATACATACGATTGATTTGTTTCAAATTGGTATCACTACAGTTGTCCCATATACTTGATGCATAGTCAATTATCGAAAGAATATGCCCACTAAAAAATAACTTACGCGAATGAGTATCTAAGAAGTTTTTTTATTTTACTTAGTTGAAATAATTTCTTGGAAATATTTTTCCCAAGTTAGATCCTTATCAATTATTACGCCTAGCATTTTGTGTGAATCGACTTCCTCGATCTTTTTGTTTTCTATGAATAGTGGTTGAAAAGGAGATTTCATTTTTTGTCTTTTTTGCCGTGCGCATACATACATTTGTACATTTTGTTTTTGAACTGCATTTAATGTGATTAAGATGTGTCAGGGACATGTATTTAAGATGTGGTCCAGGTGATGGACTTTTATTAATTATTATCTTGTAGTGTAAAAAAACTTGATAACGTCAATGGGTCAAAATCACTATCGTGTAAGGATGTATCATCCGCAAACATTTCACTATTGCAATCAATATGGCATGGCAAGTCATTAACATAGATAGAAAATAGAATAGGACCTAAAACAGAACCCTGTGGAACACCATGCCTGACAGGTAGAGATGTTGATGTTTTGTTGTTTACCATTACTAGCTGTTTACGATTTGAAAGAAATGATGACATCAACTTAATGAATTCAGGAGATAGATTATAGAGTTTTAATTTGCGCAATAAAAGTGTGTGGTTAATTACATCAAATGCCTTTTCAAAATCTATGAAAAGAACTCCAGTGAATTTATTTTCATTTATGCTGTCTAAAAGACTGTCCATGAGCTGATATAAGTGCTGTATTACAAGAATGATTTTCACGGAAACCAGATTGATCTTCATGGAGCCAAACTGTTCTTGGTAAGGTATGAATAAAGATGCTTTTTAAGATGTTTTTCTAAGGGTTTGGACAAAATTGATAGGATAGAAATAGGTCTGTAGTTTGATGGATTTGAAGTATCGCCAGATTTATGTAGAGGGATGACTTTAGCTTCTTTGAATTTTAGGGGGAAAGACTGTTTGTCTATGCACAGATTGTAGAGATATGTTAGAGAGTCTATAATAGTAGGGCTTGCACATTTAAGTATTTTTGAATCTAAGCCATCTAAATCACGAGTACCTGAGGGCTTTAAGAGCGATATACTTTTACTGACATCTACCACGGTCACTGGTTCCATGTGGAAAGGAAATTTAATATCTTTAGACTTTATAAATTGTTGCAAAACAGAAAGGTTGTTTTCTTCTGACCTGTCTTTTGATATAACTTTGTCTGCTATGTTTGCAAAATGATAATTTAACTGATTTGGAGTAACATCTGTAATGAGTTGTTGGCTTTTAGATACTTTTTTATTTGTTAAAATATTGATAGCTTTCCATATTTGTCTGGAATCCTTTGTAGACGTTAACATTTTGCGAAAATAGTATTGCTTAAATTTCCGTTTCATTGAATTTACCTTATTTCTCTGTTTATTGTTTGTGGCTCAAACCACAAACCTATAACTCACTTTGTCGGTCGGTCGGTCGGTCTGTCTGTCGGTCGGTCCATTTTGACAAAATTGTCGCACTTCAAATCGAGGCTACACTTCTGGCCGCTCTTTAAAATGATGTATTTTAAAAGCGTACAAAATAATAAACATACGTAATACAGACACTACAAACAGACACGACGAGTATGCGGTGCTTCTTTGGATGAGTATAAGTAGGATACATAGTTTTAAATGTTTTCCAAAAGATATAAAAAGTTACGAAATGGTGCAGAGATAACATTCTGGTTTACAGATTAAAATTTATTGAAAAGCCAGGGGAGGTAACTCATGATTGGAGTGGTAAAAAATAGACCGCGTGCCACAAACTATTTGCGATTTCGCGCTTGTTAAATTCTGCCCTTAGTTCCAGTGTTACTTAACTGTGCTCTTTTATTTCTTTCCTTGTCAATTTCTTTTGTTATCCATGGTGGCTTTGTTTCTTGTTTTACTCTTTTTTTTTTTTAATGAAAGGGGCATGTTTATCATAGACAGAAATAAATGTATTAATCCAAAATGTGGCAGCTTTATCGGGATCTCTTATTTGATAAATGTGGTCTAAACGTGACTGAGCTAGGTCTGCAAGGAAATCTTCTTCTTTAAATTTTCTGAAGGATCTGTAATAAATTGTTTTATGTCCAACTTTGGGAATTTTTATTTGACTTTTATACCAATTTAAGCAAATGGGATTGTGGTCGCTACAACCGCATGGCGGAGAGCATACTTCAATTATAGACTGCTTTGAATTAGTATAAATGTGATCAATTAAAGTGCATGAGTTCTCTGTTATACGTGTTGCTTTATCAATTAGTTGCTCTAAGCCATGTATAGTGTAATCATAAAGTGTGTGTGTGTGTGTGTGCGTGTGTGCGTGTGTGTTTGCGTGCGTGTGGCCCGTGTGTGTGTGTGTGTGTGTGTGTGTGCCATCGGTGTGTGTGCGTGTGCGTGCGTGTGTGTGTGTGTCAGTGTGTGTGTACGTGCGCGCGCGCGCGTGCGCGTGTGTGTGCATGCGTTTGTGTGTATGTGCGTGCGTGCGTGTGTGTGTGTGTGCGTGTGTGCGTGCGTGTGTGTGTGTGATGTGCGTGCATGTGTGTGTGTTGTGTGTGCGCGCGCGCGCGCGCGCGCGTAATGTGTGTGTCTGTTCGCGTCCCTGTAGCTATATATTGTTACCCTCTAAAAATGTGTCTATAAATCAGTCTCTCTTTCAAACACTAGCCTCTCAGCGGAAAGGAACCCGTGAGAACCTGTAGAACTGAGAGGGCACACAAAAAATTGCATCTGTTACCACAAAAACCCAACTTCGCTTCTTCGATGGGAAAACAGTCACGATCTTAAACATTTCGCCGCCAGCCATTTTTTAGCCAAAAGTTTCCATTAAACTTACATGGACAGAGAAAAGATTTTTTTGTCTGAAATATTGGGGATTCTTCTGTGATATATTTGAAATAAGGCCTATCCTTACCTCTCAAAAGTAAGAACCCAAGATCATTGGATAACAGACCCTCATTTCAAGACTGACATGGGTGTTCAATCTCTACGGTGCAAAAATGCGACATTGGAGGTGAAAGGGCTAATCTTCCTCCCATCTTCTGTAAGAAAAAACCAAAAAGTATGCCCTTGACACCAAAAACAAACGTGGGTCTTTAGAAACTGGTGTTTCGTCTCTGCCAGCTGTAGGTTATAGAAACTACTTTTATGTGATTGCCACCTGGTTGATATAACAAATGATAAAACTTTAGAAAGAAAAGCAGCTATCTATTAATATTATTCAGTTACACGGGCCATTAAAAAAGAGAGAGAGATTGAACGTTGGTGTCAACAGACCAAACGCATTTGTTTACACTATAAACATAGATACGTGACGACAACCTTAAACCTAAGGGAGATAATTGCCTGTCTTGGCATTTGCTTGTCTGCCCGTGATTTCTCTCACCGGGCAGGGGGCGCTGCCACGATAAGGTTTTCTCTTGTGGTTATCTCCCTTTACTGACAGTGACTTCTTATTCTTTGGTGATGACCAACGTCTTGATAATAGAACGTGAAAAGTATGGTATGTAATATGCTCACCCTTTCACCGCCAGCCATATTTTAGCCAAACATTTCCATTAAATTTACCAGGGTAGAGAACAAAATCCATCTGCAATATTGAGGATTATTCTGTGTGACGTAAGTGTCCCGCGTGACCCGCTTTCTTTATTTCTTATCTACACCCCCCCCCCCTTCTCCCCTCCCCACCCCCCACCCTCTCTCCTTTTCATTTCTCGACCAACCGCCACTTTAATTGCCCGGCTGCTTCAAACGAACGCCGATTAAGGAATTTGTCTCTTTGAAGCCGATTTACCTCCCCTGTCAGCATGTACCACCTACAGAGGTTATCTCCCTTTACCCCCCCCCCCCTTTTATCTCCATTCCCCATCACGAGATAGTGATAGCAACATTCGGCTCCCTTTGAAGACAACTCGTCCTTTCCAATCACGAGAATGATAAGAATGTCGGCGCGTGATTGTTCGGTACTAGTATGCATAAAATTATAGCATCATCTTGTGACGTGTCGACTGCTATAAACCAATGAGAGGCTTTCATTGTTTGAAAGTGAAGGCTATAATTGGAGTAGTGAGAAAAAGTTTTCACACAAGACGCTGAAACCTAGCTAGAGCAACATTGCATTGCAGACTCAACCTCTCCCAGCCAGTTATAGCCCAATTAGTGAGTATTATTGATGGCTGGTGATTGAGATCTGGTTTGTTTGACCCTAGTTTTGATCTAGATCCTATGTTCAATGATGAATAAGGAGTAGATAGATATGTTATTGAAAAGAAGTGGTAAACATTCTGTTCTATTTATGTTCACTGATTATTTTGTGTGTGTGTTTTTGACTTTAAACACTTTTGGTACCAGAACCGGAGTTTATGCCTACTAACCCTTTTGTCTATTTTTAGTAGGAAACCTATGGGCCGCAATTTTGCACTTTATGATACCATTCCTTTCCAGGTGTTGGATGGAGAGTGATGTTGGATTGATCACCTTTTATGTTTTACTGATCTCAGTTTGTTAACTGAAATTCAGATTATGTGTTCTTAGTGCTATTGTACAAGGGAAGCCTTCTAGCCGGTTGGGATTCACTAATTCCCTGCCGACTGAAGCCCCTTGTCTCTAAGCCATAGAGATCTACATCCACCTTCTCCTGTGATTATCAGCAGGGCATCATGGGCAGGAAGATCATCCCTGACTCACAAGCACCAAGACGGGACGGGACCGCCGCCAAGACGCCCCGCACCCAGAATCCGCGAGGAGACCACGCTTGAACCGTGCCATCCCGCGAAGCCGTAACCGGAACGACTGGGAGCTACTCTCATCTGACGAGCAAGCCAAGCCAACCCAGCACTCGCCGATCCCTACGGAGGAACTTCAGCACAGCCATGAGTTAAGTCCACACGACAGTGCCAAAAATCATTTGAACTTTCCTCCGGACACTGAAAATAAGTGACTCTTCCGGCTTGGGGCGAACCTTTTAGAAAGACAAAAGTCTTGTAAATCCTTTCGGATTCCATTGTTTTTTTTATTCATATTTTGTTTTGGCGCCATTGAGCTGCTTTATTATTATTGTTGCATAATCTTATGCAGATTTTGTGAGTAAATAAAATACAAGTGTCAAATAATCCTGAACCCTTTGGTCAGACTGATGAGAGTGGGAGTCTTGTAATTTCATGTAAAACCCTACTTCTCTCTGTCTGCCATTTAGAGCAATTCAACCACTTGTATTTCTTACAACCATACGAGCCAGAACCCGGGCACAAATATAAATTTATTAGATGAAAAGGGGCCGGGAAAGTTGCTCATCTCCCATACCCTAGAGAAGTGGGTTAAAGGCAAATTTTCTACTTGAAAATTTAACACACTAAAAGTCTTCCCTAGAGGCTTAGCCTTTTAACCCATTACCTCGTCACATTCTGTGATATACATAAAATAAGGTCTATCCTTACTTCCCCAAATTAGGACAACACTAGGGTCTTTGGATAATAGACCCCAAATCTGATGCCTTTTGGTGACATAGGTGTTAAATCACTGTGGGTGCTAAAATGCGACTTTGGCAGTGAAAGGGTTAAAGAAAAATATGACAAGGAGGAGAGAGGAGGAGGAATAGGAATAGGAAGGGGGGGGGGGAAACAAGAACAAGGAGGAGGAGGAAGAGAAAAAAGAAGAATATTCAGAAAGAGGAGAAGAAAAAGGATGAGGAGGAAAAAGAGGAATGAAAGGAAGAAGAAGAAAAAGAAGAACAAAAAAGCATTTGGTAATTAGCAGTATTAGGAGCCTTTACTTTGCACATTTGGAGATGAAACTAAGCATGCAACAGTTATCACTTGAAAAACCCCCACCCCAAAACAGCAACAACAAACAAGCAAACAAAAGAACACCCTAAGGTCTTCATAGACAATACATACAGCTTCATGTTTGGTAAGAACGGCAAAAACGATAACATAGAATTAGCCGAGAAATGTAGGGGTGGGGGGGTGTTGGCACATCTTGACCTTTACCAAAACCTCTTTATAGTGCCCCCAAAACATGCAGTAACCGGTTCATCTGCTGGTTGTCTTCATAAGTTACAGATAAAACTGAACGTAATAAAAGAGAAAGCCAGTTGAAGATGAAGCAGATAAGCTGAAGTAAATTAACCACTGTCCTATTTACAGCAGCATACTGTTTTCATGACCATGGACGATGTCTATAAACTAGAGATAGACTCATATATAAACACTGACATTTTATTGGCCACTGCAAAGAACACATTTTGCAAGAGTGAATGCCCTTGGTGGTCGTGGGGGGAATGATGGTTGAGGGGCCTCCGGACTCTTGGGGGGGGGTTGGACCAAACAAGGGCATAACTCTCGCCAATAACTCTATTTGAGGCCACTTAATGTGGCTGCCATTTGCAAGAGTGAATCAAGCCCTTTCTGGATACTGATCAACAAGGGCTTAACTCTTGTTCAAGTTTCCGTCAAGGGCCCCGTTAATAACCTGTACCGTTTAGTCCGTGCAGTGTTCGTATCTAATAAACCCTATAGACAAGATGCATACGTAGGCCTGCCCCCTATCATTCAGTTTGTGTCTTAGACCAAAATGTCATCGTATCCATCCATTCTACTGATGTTTGTTGCTGTTGTTTTCTTACCCTGGGCCTGTATTCACGTTTGAGATAGCATGAGACTTAGCATCATGCTAACTTAGAAGCTCTTCCAAAAGTCCTATTAAATCCTATAGGACATGGGAAGAGCTTCTAAAGTTAGCATCATGCTAAGTCTCATGCTATCTCAACGTGAATACAGGCCCTGGTTAAAACACTCAAGGGAGCATCCCAACAGCAGAATTGAAGCACTTGAACATTATGGTACAAAAATGCATCAGCTAGGGCTGAGAACATTACGTGTGTGACCGTTTTTTCGATTATCCCGCCACGTGGGTAGCCACACTCCGACTTCGGGGGAATTCTACTGACGAAAACTGCCATGTTGAATAAACCCACAATTCTAAAGGAGAAAGACACACTGCATACGAAGCCGATCCGACTGTCACATTTGTGAGGCATGATTCTCGTGAAATTCTACTGTCTAGAATGTAATCTGATGAAATCCTACTAGTTTTGTCCACTATAGTTGTCACGAATCTGATAAAATATCTGTTCAGTGGAACCCAGCTTATCAATGGGCGCCTCGGTCGGTATCGCGGACACCTCAGTAATGCGGACAGTTTTACTCAGTCTCTTCCCTTCTTGTTCATTACCAAAAGAGTCTTCCGTATAGCGACCACTTCGCAGTTACGGCCAGATTTGGACAGTCTGTAGGGTGGTCACACAACTGAGGTTCCCCTGTATTTTTTTTATTTATCAAACGTTTAATGTAATTCGTGCATTGTGGTCTACGTAGAGCAAAGTGAAACGAAAAACAGTAGAATTATTTTTAGACGAAAGTATTTCACGTGAATCATGACTCACAGACATCGTCACAGGGATCACACTGTATGCAGTGTGTGTGCCCCGTAACAGTGGTACAACTTGCAGCTTTGTTTACAACCCAAAATTGAAAAGAACATCGGAATTTTCATTTTTGGCGGTTTTGTTGTTTTGGTGTGTCACAGTTGTGTCGTGTGTGGTGTGTGTGTGTGTGTGTGTTGTGTGTGGTGTGTGTGTGTGTGTGTGTGGTGTGTCAGTGTGTGTGTGTGTGTGTGTGTGGTGTGTGTGTGTGTGTGTGTGTTGGGGGGTGTTGTGTTGTTGTTGTTGCTTTTTGTCAATAGAGTTCAATGTCGTGATGTAATCAATCAGCCCAGCGAACGACTGCGCGCGCGCACGTACAAACACACAAACAGCACACACACACACCCGCTCGCACACGCACGCACGAACGCACACGCACACACACACACCCACGCACACACACACACACACAACACACAAACACAAACACACACACACACACACAAAGAGAGCCAAAGTAGCAGACAATATCAATAAAACCATAACGTTAACAATGGTACAACTGGTTGCATTTTTGTTTTGACCCAGTCCCACAATTTAAAAGAAAATGGGAATTTTTGTTTTCGCGTTTTTCTGTCTTGTCAGTAGAGTTTCAAAACTACACATGTAGAGAGAGCAAGTTTTGGGTGTCAGACTAGCTCTTACATTTTTTTCTCTGGAACTTTCAGGAGTCAAGAGGTCACCCAAACAAAAAGCACAGTTTTTGAACCAAAGAACCGTTAGTTTTCCGTTTGGTTACACGCCACAATTAAAATGTACAACTATGCTCTTCATAATAGGCTACACACACACACACACACACATACACACACACACACACACCCACACACACACGACACGCACACACAAACACACACCACACACACACAAACACACACGCACACATACCGCACGCGAGCGATCGACACACGTGCGCACGAACACACACACACTCCCAAAAAAAATCTGACCCATAAAAAATATAAATCAAGACATTTTATCCAGAGGCAAAAATAGCATTAAAAATCTGACCCATAAAAAATATAAATCAAGACATTTTATCCAGAGGCAAAAATAGCATTAAAAAACTGATGTTGGCCTACTGTAATAAGGACTGATCAAGTTGTCCTTTGACTCCACTGTCATAGTTATAGCATGGTTGCCTATACTAGCCCAACAACAGAACCCCCAAAGAACCATCTGCAACAGACCCATCAATAGAGTGATGGCGGTTATCAAATAAAAGAGGAAGAAGAAGAAGAAGAAAAAGAAGAAGAAGGAGAAGAAGAAGAAGAAGAAGAAGAAGAAGAAGAAGGGGGAAGGAGAAGGAGGAGGAGGAGGAGGAGGAGGGAGGAGGAGGAGGGAGGAGGAACGGCAATATGGGTATCCTTTACACACGTGTGGTCAAATACTTGACCATGAGCTAAGACCCAAAACATTCCAGAAATCAATAAAAGATACCACGATTCTGATATTAGGCTAATTATGCTACTGCTGATTCTTGAATTTATCACATACACAAACTTCTCTGTACAAGGTCTCTGTACACGCTGCCATTATTCACAAAATATTTCAATTAATTACCCATGGCAACACAGTGTTCGGCCACTCATAAAGATCTCTGTACGCAATGACATTATTCACAAAATATCACTATTTCCCCAATGGCAACACAGTGAGTTGTAAGTCATATTAAGAATGGCCTAACACTGTGTTGCTATGGGGGGAAAGGGATATTCTGTGGATATTGTTAACGTGTACAGATACCTTAATATGACTTACAACTAACTGTGTTGCCATGGGGAATAGTGATATTTGGTCAATATTGTTAACGTGTACAGAGACTTTTATAAGCATTGACTTAAAAACATCTTTGCTAGTGTATTACCTTCACAGCGCTGTTTGTTTATCTACTGTCCAGCCGGCGTGTTTCACGTGCTAGCAGTCTCTCTATGACCTTCAACTGTGTTGACCCCCCCCCCCCCCTCGTAAAAGGGTGTGACCGGAAATAAATTAACAGGAAAACAAGTCACAGAAATAAAGTCACAGGAAAAAAGGGAACAGGTATAATGTGTGCTGTGTGGAAATAGAAAACTCAATGTGACGTACTCATGAAATTAGAAATTATACGCCCATATCTCCCCCACTCACCCCTTCCCCTCACCCACGCACCCCTCTGTTTCTGTCTTTCTATTTATATTTGGTCACATACTTCGGTTATACAATTACATGTATTCATGTTTTAGTGCCGCCATTTTATTTAAAAGGTTAATGCAACCTCAATTTCCTTATCTTGTTTTACTGTTCCTTGCGTTTTATGCCAGAGTTTTATATCAGAGTTATAGGCAACAATTTTTGATTTTGTTGTGTGATATCAGTTTTACTACTCTTACTTTTACCGATTTTCATTCAGTTTTGGGGGGTCAAAGTTTTACTTTAGGCACCCTCTCCTCTCACGGTTACGACCCTCAAAATCAAAGTTTGATTCTTTCTGTTTTATTAAAATACTCGTAGGCTGATCCTACCCATTTCCCTTTGCCTGCTTCTCAGTAAAACTTTTCCTAGCGAAAATTTGAGGTGGGGGGGCACGTAAAGTATAAGATATCCACTTTTTTTAGCATCATGAAAATGATCCACAGCAATAAAGAAGACTTAATTGTACCATGGTTGTTACATGTATACTTAACATTCCACGAGGAAAACCAAGATTTGAACCTCTGTGAAGGCAGAGGTAACATGTTCTACAAAAAACTTTTTCTACAACCTCGAAGGACCAGTACCCTCCACCTCCATCAATGTGGCGCTACATTGGGTGGTTCCAAGGCAGAAGAAGAGCAGTTTCTACACCTCGAAGGACAATACCCTCCACTCAATGTGGCGATACAATTGGTGGTTCCAGGCGAAAAGAAGTCGAAGTTTTCGTACAACCTCGAAGGAACAAGTAACCAACTGCATCAATGAGTGGCGATATCGTAGGTTGGATGATGGTATTCCTGAGTGTCAGACCAGAAAGGCATAGTTGCTCATGACCCAACCATGACGAAAGGTCGAACCATACCCTCCATCAATGTGGCGAGTGATTGGGTGGTTCCAGGCAGAAGAAGCAAGTTCTACAACCTCGAAGGACAATACCCTCCATCAATGTGGCGATACATTGGGTGGTTCCAGGCAGAAGAAGCAAGTTCTACAACCTCGAAGGACAATACCCTCCATCAATGTGGCGATACATTGGGTGGTTCCAGGCAGAAGAAGCAAGTTCTACAACCTCGAAGGACAATACCCTCCATCAATGTGGCGATACATTGGGTGGTTCCAGGCAGAAGAAGCAAAGTTCTACAACCTCGAAGGACAATACCCTCCATCAATGTGGCGATACATTGGGTGGTTCCAGGCGTGCAGAAGAAGCAAGTTCTACAACCTCGAAGGACAATACCCTCCATCAATGTGGCGATACATTGGGTGGTTCCAGGCAGAAGAAGCAAGTTCTACAACCTCGAAGGACAATACCCTCCATCAATGTGGCGATACATTGGGTGGTTCCAGGCAGAAGAAGCAAGTTCTACAACCTCGAAGGACAATACCCTCCATCAATGTGGCGATACATTGGGTGGTTCCAGGCAGAAGAAGCAAGTTCTACAACCTCGAAGGACAATACCCTCCATCAATGTGGCGATACATTGGGTGGTTCCAGGCAGAAGAAGCCAGTTCTACAACCTCGAAGGACAATACCCTCCATCAATGTGGCGATACATTGGGTGGTTCCAGGCAGAAGAAGCAAGTTCTACAACCTCGAAGGACAATACCCTCCATCAATGTGGCGATACATTGGGTGGTTCCAGGCAGAAGAAGCAAGTTCTACAACCTCGAAGGACAATACCCTCCATCAATGTGGCGATACATTGGGTGGTTCCAGGCAGAAGAAGCCAGTTCTACAACCTCGAAGGACAGTACCCTCCATCAATGTGGCGATACATTGGGTGGTTCCAGGCAGAAGAAGCAAGTTCTACAACCTCGAAGGACAATACCCTCCATCAATGTGGCGATACATCTGGTGCTTTTGGGGTGGTGTGGCGATCACATTGGCAGGAATAGAGATCAAGTGTGGCGATACATACTAACAGTGGTTCCAGGCATCGAGAGAGCAAGTTCTACAACCTCGAAGGACAATACCCTCCATCAATGTGGCGATACATTGGGTGGTTCCAGGCAGAAGAAGCAAGTTCTACAACCTCGAAGGACAATACCCTCCATCAATGTGGCGATACATGTTGGTTCCAGGCGATACCATTGGGTTCGAAGGACAATACCCTCCATCAATGTTAGTGATTGGGTGGTTCCAGGCAGAAGAAGCAAGTTCTACAACCTCGAAGGACAATACCCTCCATCAATGTGGCGATACGATTGGGTGGTTCCAGGCAGAAGAAGCCAGTTCTACAACCTCGAAGGACAATACCCTCCATCAATGTGGCGATACATTGGGTGGTTCCAGGCAGAAGAAGCAAGTTCTACAACCTCGAAGGACAATACCCTCCATCAATGTGGCGATACATTGGGTGGTTCCAGGCAGAAGAAGCCAGTTCTACAACCTCGAAGGACAATACCCTCCATCAATGTGGCGATATCATTGGGTGGTTCCAGGCAGAAGAAGCAAGTTCTACAACCTCGAAGGACAATACCCTCCATCAATGTGGCGATACATTGGGTGGTTCCAGGCAGAAGAAGCAAGTTCTACAACCTCGAAGGACAATACCCTCCATCAATGTGGCGATATACATTGGGTGGTTCCAGGCAGAAGAAGCAAGTTCTACAACCTCGAAGGACAATACCCTCCATCAATGTGGCGATACATTGGGTGGTTTCCTCAGGCAGAAGTAAGCCGAGTTCTAAAACAACACTCGAAGACAATACCCTCGATATCTAACCCTCCATCAATGGTGGCGATGACATTGGGTGAGTTCCACGTCCATCATGAAAGCAAAAAAAAAAAAAATGGCGATTTCTACTCAACCCTCGTGGACAATACCATCCATCAATGTGGCGATACATTGGGTGGTTCCAGGCAGAAGAAGCCAGTCTATACACAAAACCTCGAAGGACAATACGCCTCCTATCAATGGTGGCGATCACATTTGGTGGTGGTCTGTCCAGTACAGAAAGAAGCAATGTTCTCTAAACAACCTCGAAGGATACAATACCCTCCATCAATGTGGCGATTACATTGGGTGGTTCCAGGGCAGAAGAAGCAAGTTTCTCTACAACCTCGAACGGGACAATACCCTTCCATCAATGTCGGCGATACATTGGTTGGGTTCCAGGCAGAAGGAAGCCTCAAAAAATAAAAAAAAAAAGCCACGTTCTACAACCTCGACAGAGACAATAACCCTCCCATCAATGTGGCGCATAGCATTGGGATTGGGTGTGGTTCCGGGCAATATAAAGGGGGGGGGGGGGGGGAGCCACAGTGACACAACAACAATACAAAAAACAAAGAGCCGTTTTCTTCTGTGAGCATTTTTTTTTGCCTGTGACTTTTTTTTACCCTATCAATTCTTGGCGATTTTTTCTTTCAGTGCTTTATCCACTGGTGGTCTATAGAAGATTCCTTTCCTACATCTTATAAAGTGGCTGCATTCTAGGCTGTGATCAGTCCTTAGGAAGGTGGAGTGACTAAAAACTAAAAAATGACCCGCATGGCTAAATCTGAAATCTTATAGCGTGATGTGCGATTCCTATATAGGCTGTAGTAGAAGCATTTGTAGTGGAGTTGACTAAAGGACCCCCCCCGGATTGTAAAGAAAAGGAAGGAACCCCCCCCCCCCCACACCACCCCCAAACCCCCCCCCCCCCCCCCGCCCCCCTCCCCCCCCCACCCCCCCCGCCCCCCCCTCACCCCCCCCTACACTGCCCCCCCCCCCCTCTCACCCCCCTCTCCCCCTGTTTTGTGTTGCCAGATAGGTACAAAAACAGACTTCTGATATGTGTCGACTTGTTGTTTCGTTCGCTGGTTTATGTCTGCTGCCTCAGATACTTCTGTCTGTTTGTCTGTTTGCTCTTTGTCTATCTGTCTGTCTCTTTCTAGATCTCAAGTTCTTTCCCTTCATCCTATGTCTCTCTCATTCTCTGTCTCTGCCTGACTGTCTGTCTCTATGTGCGCGCGTGTGTGCGCGTGCGCATGTGTGTGAAATTGTGTGTGGTTCCTCCCGCTCTTAAAAAGACCATATGGGACATTACATATTTATAAAGTTGTGGGGATGGGGGGGGGGGGGGGGGAGAGGAAAAAAACCCATTTAATTATTTTTTAATAAAGTTTTTAGTTTTGTTTTAATAAAGTTTGAATATAGGTGCCGTGCCTCGTACTTGCTTGACCCGTTGTTAACTAGCTAGCTAGTTATTATAATATTTATTTTGGTATATAAAATTTGTAATAAAATTGTGTTTAGGCATCTTCTGATTAAAATTTCCAGGACCACCGTTTAAAATGAAGTCAAAAAAGTTTTAAAAATCAGTTAAGGTCTGCCCTACTAGGAGGGCACAATTATTTACAAAAAAATACTTTATTTTGTCCAAAAGAGTTAAAACTGTACATTCAGCCGTTGAGTCCATGACAACCAGTGCCATCAGCCAAAGGCTACTTTTAAAATGAGCCGAAGCTGTCGCATTGGTTTTTACCGAAACCGATACTAGTATTAAAAGTTTTAAATGGGTCCCTGTTGGATTTGATTAAAAAGTAAAATTTATTTGTAACCTCGGACTCTAAAAGGCACAAACAAATGAGGCCGAGTCCTGGTAAACTTTGTTAAGAGATGGGGGATTTATACAGGGGGAGAGCAGATCAAACAGGGGAGGGGGGGGGGGGAGGGAGAAAACAGACACCAGTGTCAAGCATTAAGCAGTGTCTGCATCAAGCAAAGAAAAACAAAAAGAAAAGAAATGAAAAAGAATACATTCAGTTTTGTTTTGCGCTGGGTGCGTTTTATTGAGTTCGTGAGTTTTCGGAGATGATTGTCTTTCTGGACCTTAACTTTTGTTCGCTAGTGTATAATGTCAAACAATCAAAACTTCGCCTCTTCCTTCCATTTCGCACACGCACACCACGGTGTGGTTTGAGATAGGAAAAGATAACTACACGGAAAACATCAAATCAAATCAAATCAAATCAAATCAAATCATCTTTATTATCTCATAACAGAGAAATTGCAACCAGGTGCACATAAAAAAAACAGCAACAATAAACACATTTATCAAAAACAACAAAAACCACAACAAACATTTATCAACAATTAAAGAATATAAACTAATAACGTATTAACACTGCAATATTGTAGTTAACAAACTGGACGAATACGAATACAAATTCAATCCCAAGGAGATGGACAGGCTGCTCAGCAAAACAATCACTCAATGCAGTGCATTAAGAGTTCAACAGATGAATTGATCTTGGTAAGAAAGTTTTCTGTGCTCTTATTTTCAGTTTTAGAGTTCTGTATCGACGGCCCGATGGTAATACTTCATAGTATTTTGCCAGAACATGACTGTTATCATTAAGAATTTTCCTGGCTTTCTTGACTACTTGTCTGTCATACAACTCTTGCATACCACTCTGCCTTGCACCCACAACTTTACTACACACATTCACCATATCACTCAACACACGCTTACTTTTTACACTCAAGCTTCCATACCAACAGATAAATGACACAGTAAGAACAGATTCAATGCAACATCGGTAGTAGGTTTGAAGAATATCTGAACAGACACCAATATTCCTTAGCCTCTGTAAACAAAAGATCCTGGACTGACTCTTCTTATGTATATGCTCAATGTGTTTATCAAACTCACTTTTGATCAACATGGCGACAGACAGTTACGATCGGTGACTGATAAGCTCTTATTTTGATAGCCCAACAACGAAGAACAAAACAAGGGATAAAAAAAAAGAATGATACTGTAAAAACATTTTTTAAATAGGACCGCTTCCAAAACAGAAAAAAAATATTGAAAAGGAAAAAGAAAAGCAAGGAAACAAAAACAATGAAAAACAAATTTAAAAAGTAAAGGCAGGGGGTGAGGTGGGGGGGCGGGGGGGGGGGGGAGGGGGGAGATTTATGTATAAAAAAATGCATTCTACATCAAGCAAAGAAAAACACAAAAAGAAAAGAAATGAAAAAGATTAAAAAAAGTAAAGGGAGGGGATGGAGGGGGGAGATTTATAATATATATATAAAATGTATTCTACATCATCATCATTACCATCATCATAACACCAAAACTGATTCCTTGAGTATTTTGCTTGCACGTTGTTGTTGTTGTTGTTGTTGTTGATTGAAGTATATACTATATAACCAACAACAAACAAGCGCGAAATCGCAATAGTTTGTGGCACGCGGTCTATTTTTACCACTCCAATCATGAGTTACCTCCCCTGGATTTTCAATAATTTTAATCTGTAAACCAGAATGTTATCTCTGCACCATTTCGTAACTTTTTATATCTTTTGGAAAACATTTAAAACTATGTATCCTACTTATACTCATCAAAAGAAGCACCGCATACTCGTCGTGTCTGTTGTAGTGTCTGTATTACGTATGTTTATTATTTTGTACGCTTTTAAAATACATCATTTTAAAGAGTGGCCTCAATTAATTTTGAAGTGTAGCCTCGATTTGAAGTGCGACAATTTTGTCAAAATGTGCGACAATTTTGGAACGACAGACCGACCGACAGACCGACAGACCGACCGACCGACCGACCGACCGACCGACAAAGTGAGTTATAGGTTTGTGGCTTGAGCCACAAACAAAAAGTAATAGAAAAACCCAGGTTTACGAGGAAATTCACTTACTGCGACTGTTCACCCGGATCAAGGAAAACAACTTGAAAGAGATCACGTTTCGGAAGTCTACGACAATCCACGCGGGGATTGGATCGGGTGGATTCCCACTGTAGAAACAGACGAGTTTGTCGCCCGCTTTGAACTCCACTCTGGTATAGTCTTGGTGCCCATTGACGGCAGCACACGCGGACGTTTCTTCACTCGAGGTGCCTTCTGTGGGTTTGCCAAAAGCCACATTCTCTATATATATAAAAAAAAAAAAACCCACAACCACACACACACACACACACACACACACACACACAAGAAGAAAAGAAAAGAAAAATGTATCAGTTCATTCAATGTTTCTTATTATCTGGAAGATCAATTTGCACTAGAGTTAGAGAGAGAGAGAAAATGGAGTTTTACGTCCTCTTGGTCCGAACCAGACACATATGGGACATCTGCAAATACAAATATGGCTGGAACAACACCGGAGGCAACGCCCGGAGGCAGTACGAAACCAGCAAAGTCCCGATTTTTTAAAAATATTAATACAGATAGCTGTAGCGGTGACCACGCCTCGGTTAACCCTTTCGCTGCCAATGTTGCATTTATGCACCACAATGGTTTAGCACCCGTGTCACTAAAAGGCATCAGATCAGGGCCTGTTATCCAAAGACCCTATTTTCTGAATTTTGAGAGGTAAGGATAGGCCTAATGTTGTACAAGTCACAGAGGAATTCCCAATATTTGCAGATAAAAAAATGTATCTTCCCAGTTAGGTGTAATGGTATTTGGGGGCTAAACAAAATGGCTGGCGGCGAAAGAGTTAAACCTCATCGGCTATGGCACCGCCACAAGTAGTAGGTAAACTAGAGTTAGTAAAGGTTATTCTTCATTTAAAGATTCCGATATTGGCATTCTTCAAGGTTCTATTATTGCCCCAATTCTTTCTTTCTTTTTACAATTCTTATTCGTGATCTTCGTAAAGTGCAATCTAGCAATATGTATTTAGTGCAATATGCAGATGATGTTGCAATTTGGATGAATGCAAAATTCAAAAAGCAAACAAACAAGAGAGCTATAACATATTTGAAAAATCTATATCAAGTTGAAATAGATAAACTAAATAAATATATGAAAGAAAATGGACTAGAACTTTCTGGAGAAAAGACACAATTAATGTTATTTAATGATGGTAAAAATCCAGAATTTTGGCCTCAACTTATGTTAGAAGATAAAAACTTCAATATTCCAATAATGTAAAATGCGCAGGTGTATATTTCACTCCTAAATTGAACTGGCAATGCCATATTGAACATCTTATAAACAAAGCAAGACAAAGGCTAATTTTATTGAAAATAATTAGTTGCCCAGTCATGGGGTCAAGATACTCAAACACTTATACATCTTGCTTCTCTGAATACCCTCTGTTGTCCGGCTCTCTGTATAGTTTCTTTTCACAAAAACTTCAATATTCCAATAATGTAAAATGTGTCAAGATACTCAAACACTTATACATCTTGCTTCTCTGAATACCCTCTGTTGTCTGGCTCTCTGTATAGTTTCTTTTCACAAAAACTTCAATATTCCAATAATGTAAAATGTGTCAAGATACTCAAACACTTATACATCTTGCTTCTCTGAATACCCTCTGTTGTCCGGGCTCTCTGTATAGTTTCTTTTCACAAAAACTTCAATATTCCAATAATGTAAAATGTGTCAAGATACTCAAACACTTATACATCTTGCTTCTCTGAATACCCTCTGTTGTCCGGGCTCTCTGTATAGTTTCTTTTCACAAAAACTTCAATATTCCAATAATGTAAAATGTGTCAAGATACTCAAACACTTGTACATCTTGCTTCTCTGAATACCCTCTGTTGTCCGGCTCTCTGTATAGTTTCTTTTCACAAAAACGTCAATATTCCAATAATGTAAAATGTGTCAAGATACTCAAACACTTATACATCTTGGCTTCTCTGAATACCCTCTGTTGTCCGGGCTCTCTGTATAGTTTCTTTTCACAAAAACTTCAATATTCCAATAATGTAAAATGTGTCAAGATACTCAAACACTTATACATCTTGCTTCTCTGAATACCCTCTGTTGTCCGGGCTCTCTGTATATTTTCTTTTCACAAAAACTTCAATACGAACAGCTTCCAAGGCATCATTCTTTTACTGAGCTTCAGTTCACGAAGATACCACACACAGTTATTATGATATTTTTAAAAAAACGACTGCTGTTCAGAACCGCCAAATAGAGGACATGACACCTTATTATCTCGTCATTTCACACCCTTTTGTTTTTCTCCTGCCTCTAACGCAAGCCTTAAATAGAACAAAAGAAAAAAGGATGGGGGAGAAAAAAGAAAAAGAAAAAAAGGAAAAGAAAAAGAAAAAAAGGAAAAGAAAAAGAAAAAAATAAATCGGCGAAATGGTTGGAGGCTGAACCACAAAAAAGAAAAAGAAAAAAAAGAACGTTTATCTTTGCTATTCCTTGTGACACAGCCTATTTTGACGTGGGTTGCATGTGAGCAAGATTGCGGAGGGCAAATGAATGAATGGGGCCACAACTTTATAAATAAGTAATGTTCCATATGTTCTTTTTAAGAGCGGAGGACGTAAAGCATACCTATGGAATGAATGGTGAGAGTTACATATTACATATTTGTTGTAAATGTAAATTTCTGTTTCATGTTTTAAATTACTCATTCAGATTTTTATTGTTTGTATTCTTTTTTATGTTATCTTATTTTACACGATGGCAGACAACTTTTCCATGGTGCGTTTGTACAATGGACAATGCAGACCTTATCCTTATGTGGGTAGGCCTGTACGTGATTCCTTTTTCTTCCTTTTCAGATTATCAAACGACATTTTTTTTAAAATAGGCTTGAATAGAGAATACGATTAACGACAAAGAAACTCCCAATTCATTTCATGTGTATTCATTTGATTGTTTTGGTTATTGTTTGTTGTGTTTTGTTCATCCGCTATTTAGAGACAGACAGAACATATGCATAGACAGAGAGACAGAAGAGAGCGGCAAATGGACCACACACACACAACACACACACACACACACACACACACATCACACACACCACACACACACGCACACTGACATGCACGCACTTACGCACGCACACACACACACACACCCCCCACACAACTTGAAACAGACAGACACACACCGCGCGCGCACCACACACAATTTAACACACAGGCGCACGCGCACAACACGCGCGCACATAGAGACAGACAGTCAGGCAGAGACAGAGAATGAGAGAGACATAGGGATGGAAGGAAAGAACTTGAGATCTAGAAAGAGACAGACAGATAGACAAAGACAAACAGACAACCGACGAAGTATCTGAGGCAGCAGACATAAAACCAGCGAAAAATGACACCATACCCGAAGTCTGTTTTGACCGTTGCTAACCAAAACAGGGGGGGGGGGGGGGTGGGTCCTTTAGTCACTCCCTCATGCTCACAGCCTAGAATGCACTTATAAGATTTGTAGGAAAGAATTTTTACGATCACAGGGAATAAGTCCACTTGAAGAAAAATCGCAATAATTGATAGTTAAAAAAAAGTCCACAGGAAAAAAAGTCACAGAAAACGTCTTTGTTGTATTGTTGTTGTCACTGTGGCTTCTTCTGCCTGGAACCACCCAATGTATCGCCACATTGATGGAGGGTATTGTCCTTCGAGGTTGTAGAACTTGCTTCTTCTGCCTGGAACCACCCAATGTATCGCCAAATTGATGGATGGTATTGTCCTTTGTGTGGGGTGTGGGGAAGCGAAGATTGTAGAACTTGCTTCTTCTGCCTGGAACCACCCAATGTATCGCCACATTGATGGAGGGTATTGTCCTTCGAGGTTGTAGAACTTGCTTCTTCTGCCTGGAACCACCCAATGTATCGCCACATTGATGGAGGGTATTGTCCTTCGAGGTTGTAGAACTGGCTTCTTCTGCCTGGAACCACCCAATGTATCGCCACATTGATGGAGGGTATTGTCCTTCGAGGTTGTAGAACTTGCTTCTTCTGCCTGGAACCACCCAATGTATCGCCACATTGATGGAGGGTATTGTCCTTCGAGGTTGTAGAACTTGCTTCTTCTGCCTGGAACCACCCAATGTATCGCCACATTGATGGAGGGTATTGTCCTTCGAGGTTGTAGAACTTGCTTCTTCTGCCTGGAACCACCCAATGTATCGCCACATTGATGGAGGGTATTGTCCTTCGAGGTTGTAGAACTTGCTTCTTCTGCCTGGAACCACCCAATGTATCGCCACATTGATGGAGGGTATTGTCCTTCGAGGTTGTAGAACTTGCTTCTTCTGCCTGGAATCACCCAATGTATCGCCACATTGATGGAGGGTATTGTCCTTCGAGGTTGTAGAACTGGCTTCTTCTGCCTGGAACCACCCAATGTATCGCCACATTGATGGAGGGTATTGTCCTTCGAGGTTGTAGAACTGGCTTCTTCTGCCTGGAACCACCCAATGTATCGCCACATTGATGGATGGTAGCACCAAATGTATCGCCACATTGATGGATGAAGCACCCAATGTATCGCCACATTGATGGAGGGTATTGTCCTTCGAGCTTGTAGAACTTGCTTCTTCTGCCTGGAACCACCCAATGTATCGCCACATTGATGGAGGGTATTGTCCTTCGAGGTTGTAGAACTTGCTTCTTCTGCCTGGAACCACCCAATGTATCGCCACATTGATGGAGGGTATTGTCCTTCGAGGTTGTAGAACTTGCTTCTTCTGCCTGGAACCACCCAATGTATCGCCACATTGATGGAGGGTATTGTCCTTCGAGGTTGTAGAACTGGCTTCTTCTGCCTGGAACCACCCAATGTATCGCCACATTGATGGAGGGTATTGTCCTTCGAGGTTGTAGAACTGGCTTCTTCTGCCTGGAACCACCCAATCACTCGCCACATTGATGGAGGGTATTGTCCTTCGAGGTTGTAGAACTTGCTTCTTCTGCCTGGAACCACCCAATCACTCGCCACATTGATGGAGGGTATTGTCCTTCGAGGTTGTAGAACTTGCTTCTTCTGCCTGGAACCACCCAATTGCACTCGCCACATTGATGGAGGGTATTGTCCTTCGAGGTTGTAGAACTTGCTTCTTCTGCCTGGAACCACCCAATGTATCGCCACATTGATGGAGGGTATTGTCCTTCGAGGTTGTAGAACTGGCTTCTTCTGCCTGGAACCACCCAATCACTCGCCACATTGATGGAGGGTATTGTCCTTCGAGGTTGTAGAACTTGCTTCTTCTGCCTGGAACCACCCAATCACTCGCCACATTGATGGAGGGTATTGTCCTTCGAGGTTGTAGAACTTGCTTCTTCTGCCTGGAACCACCCAATCACTCGCCACATTGATGGAGGGTATTGTCCTTCGAGGTTGTAGAACTTGCTTCTTCTGCCTGGAACCACCCAATTTATCGCCACATTGATGGAGGGTATTGTCCTTCGAGGTTGTAGAACTTGCTTCTTCTGCCTGGAACCACCCAATGTATCGCCACATTGATGGAGGGTATTGTCCTTCGAGGTTGTAGAACTTGCTTCTTCTGCCTGGAACCACCCAATGTATCGCCACATTGATGGAGGGTATTGTCCTTCGAGGTTGTAGAACTTGCTTCTTCTGCCTGGAACCACCCAATCACTCGCCACATTGATGGAGGGTATTGTCCTTCGAGGTTGTAGAACTTGCTTCTTCTGCCTGGAACCACCCAATGTATCGCCACATTGATGGAGGGTATTGTCCTTCGAGGTTGTAGAACTTGCTTCTTCTGCCTGGAACCACCCAATGTATCGCCACATTGATGGAGGGTATTGTCCTTCGAGGTTGTAGAACTTGCTTCTTCTGCCTGGAACCACCCAATCACTCGCCACATTGATGGAGGGTATTGTCCTTCGAGGTTGTAGAACTTGCTTCTTCTGCCTGGAACCACCCAATGTATCGCCACATTGATGGAGGGTACTGTCCTTCGAGGTTGTAGAACTAATTGTTACTCCTGCCTTCACAGAGGTTCAAATCTTGGTTTTCCTCGTGGAATGTTAAGTATACATGTAACAACCATGGTACAATTAAGTCTTCTTTATTGCTGTGGATCATTTTCATGATGCTAAAAAAAGTGGATATCTTATACTTTACGTGCCCCCCCACCTCAAATTTTCGCTAGGAAAAGTTTTACTGAGAAGCAGGCAAAGGGAAATGGGTAGGATCAGCCTACGAGTATTTTAATAAAACAGAAAGAATCAAACTTTGATTTTGAGGGTCGTAACCGTGAGAGGAGAGGGTGCCTAAAGTAAAACTTTGACCCCCCAAAACTGAATGAAAATCGGTAAAAGTAAGAGTAGTAAAACTGATATCACACAACAAAATCAAAAATTGTTGCCTATGACTCTGATATAAAACTCTGGCATAAAACGCAAGGAACAGTAAAACAAGATAAGGACATTGAGGTTGCATTAACCTTTTAAATAAAATGGCGGCACTAAAACATGAATACATGTAATTGTATAACCGAAGTATGTGACCAAATATAAATAGAAAGACAGAAACAGAGGGTGTGGGGGTGAGGGGAAGGGGTGAGGGGGGAGATATGGGCGTCTAATGTTCATGAGTACATCACATTGAGTTTTCTATTTCCACACAGCACATTATACCTGTTCCCTTTTTTCCTGTGACTTTATTTCTGTGACCTTCTTTTTTTCCTGTTATATTTATTTCCGGTCACCCTTTTACGAGGGGGGGGGGGGGGTCAACACAGTTGAAGGTCATAGAGAGACTGCTAGCACGTGAAACACGTTTTTCGACGCCGGCTGGTTACCGGCTGGACAGTAGATAAACCAACAGCGCTGTGAAGGTAATACACTAGCAAAGATGTTTTTAAGTCAATTGCTTATAAAAGTCTCTGTACACGTTAACAATATTGACCAAATATCACTATTTCCCCATGGCAACACAGTGAGTTGTAAGTCATATTAAGGTATCTGTACACGTTAACAAAAAAATATTCACAGAATATCCCTTTCCCCCATAGCAACACAGTGTTAGCCCACTCTTAATATGACTTACAACTCACTGTGTTGCCATTGGGGAAATAGTGATATTTTGTGAATAATGTCAACGTGTACACAGACCTTTATGAGTGGCCGAACACTGTGTTGCCATGGGTAATTAATTGAAATATTTTGTGAATAATGGCAGCGTGTACAGAGACCTTGTACAGAGAAGTTTGTGTATGTGATAAATTCAAGAATCAGCAGTAGCATAATTAGCCTAATATCAGAATCGTGGTATCTTTTATTGATTTCTGGAATGTTTTGGGTCTTAGCTCATGGTCAAGTATTTGACCACACGTGTGTAAAGGATACCCATATTGCCGTTCCTCCTCCTCCTCCTCCTCCCTCCTCCTCATCCTCACTCCTCCTTCTCCTTCCCCTTCTTCTTCTTCTTCTTCTTCTTCTTCTTCTTCTCTTCTTCTTCTTCTTTTTCTTCTTCTTTCTTCTTCCTCTTTTATTTGATAACCGCCATCACTCTATTGATGGGTCTGTTGCAGATGGTTCTTTGGGGGTTCTGTTGTTGGGCTAGTATAGGCAACCATGCTATAACTATGACAGTGGAGTCAAAGGACAACTTGATCAGTCCTTATTACAGTAGGCCAACATCAGTTTTTTAATGCTATTTTTGCCTCTGGATAAAATGTCTTGATTTATATTTTTTATGGGTCAGATTTTTAATGCTATTTTTGCCTCTGGATAAAATGTCTTGATTTATATTTTTTATGGGTCAGATTTTTTTTGGGAGTGTGTGTGTGTTCGGGGGGCACGTGGGGGGGGGGCGCACGTGCGGTGTCCGCTCGCGTGCGTGATGGTGCTTGTGTGGTGTGTGTTTGTGCTTGCGTGTCGTGTGTGTGTACGTGTGTGTGGTGTGTGTGTATGTGTGTGTGTGTGTTGTGTGTAGGCCTTATTATGAAGAGCATAGTTTGTACATTTTAATTGTGGCGTGTAACCAAACGGAAAACTAACGGTTCTTTGGTTCAAAAACTGTGCTTTTTGTTTGGGTGACCTCTTGACTCCTGAAAGTTCCAGAGAAAAAAATGTAAGAGCTAGTCTGACACCCAAAACTTGCTCTCTCTACATGTGTAGTTTTGAAACTCTACTGACAAGACAGAAAAACGCGAAAACAAAAATTCCCATTTTCTTTTAAATTGTGGGACTGGGTCAAAACAAAAATGCAACCAGTTGTACCATTGTTACGGTTCATGGTTTTATTGATATTGTCCTGCTACTTTGGCTCTCCTTTGGTGTGTGTGTGTGTGTGTGTGTGTGTGTTGTGTGTGTGTGTGTGTCGTGCGTGTGCGTGCGTGTGTCGTGCGTGCGTGTGCGAGCGTGTGTGTGTGTCTGTTTGTGTGTATCTGTGTGTGTGTGCGCGCGCGCAAGTCGTTCGCTGGGCTGATTGATTACATCACGACATTGAACTCTATTGACAAAAAGCAACAACACCAACAACACCACACACACACACACACACACACACACACACACACACACCACCACTGACACACACACACACCCCACACACACACAACACCCATCACACACACACCACACGACACACACACACACACTGTGACACACCAAAACAACGAAACCGCCAAAAATGAAAATTCCGATGTTCTTTTCATTTGGGTTGTAAACAAATCGGGGAAGGGGGGGGGGGAGGGGGGGGGAGGGGGGGGGGGGGGGAGGGAGGGGCGTTGTCCCACTGTTACGGGGCACACACGCTTGCATACAGTGTGACCCCTGTTACGAGTCTGTGAGTCAGATTCACGTGAAACTTCGTCTAAAAATAATTTCTACTGTTTTCGTTCCTTTGCTCTACGGAGACCACATGCACGAATTACATTACCTTTGATAAATAAAAAAAATACAGGGGAACCTCAGTTGTTTGACCACCCTACGACTGCCAAATCTGGCCGTAACTGCGAAGTGCGCTATACGAAGACTCTTTTGGTAAATGAACAAGAAAGAGAACTGAGTCAAACTGTCCGCATTAACTGAGGTGTCCGCGATAAAAAAACCCCGAAAAACCCCCCCCCGAGGGCCCCCTGCCCCCGGCCCATTGATAGCTGGGTTCACTGAACAGATATTTTATCAGATTCGTGACAACTATAGTGGACAACTAGTAGATTCATCCGATTCATTCAGACAGTACAATTTCACGAGAATCATGCCTCACGAATGTGACAGTCGGATCGGGGCTTCGTATGCATTGTGTCCTTCTCTTTAGAATTGTGGTTTATCAACATGGCATTTTTCGTCAGTAGAATTCCCCCGAGTCTGAGTGTGGCTACCCACGTGGCGGGATATCCGAAAACGGTTACGCACGTAATGTTCTCACCCTAGCTGCTGCACTTGTACATAATGTTCAAGTGCTTTCAATTCTGCTGTTGGGATGCCTCCCTGAGTGTTTTAACAGGGGCCTGTCTTCACGTTGAGATGCATGAGACTTATGCATGAATGCTAACTTAGAAGCTCTTCCAATGTCCTATAGGATTTAATAGACTTTTGGAAGAGCTTCTAAGTATCATGATGCTTAAGTCTCATGCTATCTCAACGTGAATAAAGGGCCCAAGGTAAAGAAAACAACAGCACAAACATAGTAGAATTGATTGATACGATGACATTTGGTCTAAGACACAAACTGAATGCACATGGGCCCTACGTATGCATCTGTCTATAGGCCACTGCAGCTAGGGTTATTCGCCCTTGACGGCAAGAGTTTAAGCCCTTGTTGATCATATCCGAAAGGGCATTCACTCTTGCAAATGCACGCATTAGTGGCCTCAAATAGAGTTATTGGCGAGAGTTATGCCCTTTGTTTACTCAACCATCTTCCCCCACCCACCAAGGGCATTCACTCTATGCAAAATGTGTTCTTTGCAGTGGCAATAAAATGTCAGTGTTTTATATATTAGTCTATCTCTAGTTTATAGACATCCGTCCATTGGAGGGGGGGTCATGAAAAACAGTATGCCTGCGTCAATAGGACAGTGGTTAATTTACTTCAGCTGTATCTTCTTCATCTTCACCTGGCTTTCTCTTTTATTACGTTCAGTTTTATCTGTAACTTATGAGACACGCAGCAGATGAACCGGTTTACTGCATGTTTTGGGGGCACTAGAAAGAGGTTTTGGTAAAGGTCAAGATTAGTGACCCCCCCCCCCTACATTCTCTCGGCTAATTCTAGTATCGTTTTTGCCGTTCTTACCAAATGAACTGTATTTATTGTCTATGAAGACTTAGGGTGTTCTTTTGTTTGCTTGTTTGGTTTGTTTTTTTTTGGGGATGGGTTTTTTCAAGTGATACCTGTTGCATGCCTAGTTTCATCCTCCAAATTTGCAAGTAAAGGCTCCTAATACTGCTAATTACCAAATGCCTTTTTTGGTTCTTCTTTTCTTTCTTCTTCCTTTCTTCTCTTTTGACAAGAAATCTCCTTTCTTCTCACTCTTTCTGAATATTCTTCTTTTTTCTCTTCCTCCTCCTCCTTGTTCTTGTTCCCCCCCCCCCCTTCCTATTCCTATTCCTCCTCCTCTCTCCTCCTTTTCATATTTCTTTAACCCTTTTCACTGCATAAGGTCGCATTTTAGCACCGCACAGTGATTTAACCTCCTATGTCCCAAAAGGCATCAGATTTGGGGTCTATTATCCAAAGACCCTAGTGTTGTCCTAATTTGGGGAAGTAAGGATAGACCTATTTTATGTATATCCAGAATGTGACGGTGTAATGGAGTTACAAGTCTAAGCCTCTAGGGAAGACTTTTAGTGTTTATAAATTTTCAAGTAGAAAATTTGCCTTTAACCACTTCTCTAGGGTAATTGGAGAATGAGCCAACTTTCCCGGCCCCTTTTCATCTAATAAATTTATATTTGTGCCCGGGTTCTGGCTCGTATGGTTGTAAGAAATACAAGTGGTTGAATTGCTCTAAATGGCTAGACAGAGAGAGTTAGGGCTTAACATGAAATTACAGACTCCCACTCTCATCAGTCTGACCAAGGGTTTCAGGTTATTTGACACTTGGTATTTTATTTTTTTTTTTTTTTTTTTTTTTACTCCCAAAATCTGCAATCAGATTATGCAACCAATAAATAATAAAGCAGCTCAATGGCGCCAAACAAAATATGAATAAAAAAACTGGAAATCCGAAAGGATTTAAAGACTTTTGTCCTTTCTAAAAGGTTAGCCCAAGCAGGAAAGAGTCACTTATTTTCAGTGTCCGGAGGAAAGGTTTCAATGAATTTTTGGCACTTGTCGTGGGGACTTAACACTGGCTGTGCTGAAGTTCCTCCATGGGATCGCAGTGGCTGGGTTGGCTTGGCTTGGCTCATCAGAGTGATAGTAGCTCCCATCGTTCTGGTACTGCTTCGCGGGATTGGCACGGTTCAAGCGTGGTCTCCTTCGCGGATTCTGGGTGCGGGCGTCCTTGGCGGCGGTCCCCGCTTGTGCTTGTGAATCAGGGATTGATCTTCCCTGCCCACGATGCCCTGCTGATAATCACAGATAAGGTGATGTAGGTCTCTATGGCTTAGGACAGGGGCTTCAGTCGGCAGGGAATTATTGAATCCAACCGCTAGAAGGCTTCCCCTTTGTACAATAGCACTAGAACACATAATCTGATTTCACTGTAACCAACTGAGATCAGTAAACAAAAAAGGTGATCAATCACATCCACTCTCCATCCAACACCTGGAAAGAATGGTTCATAAGTGCAAGATTGCGGCCTAGGTTTCCCTACCTGAAAATAGACAAAAGTTTTAGGAGGCATAACTCCGGTTCTGTTACCAAAAGTGTTCAAGTCAAAACACACACACACATAATACAGTGCACATAATAGAACAGAATGTTTTACACTTTCTTTTCAATAACATATCTATCTACTCTTATTCATCATTGAACATAGGATCTAGATCAAAACTAGGGTCAAACAAACCGATCTCAATCACCAGCCATCAATAATACTCACTAATTGGCTATAACTGGCTGGGAGCGGTGAGTCTGCAATGTTGCTCTAGCTAGTTTCAGCGTCCTTTTGTGAAAACTTGTTCTCACTCTCTCAATTATAGCCTCACTTTTCAAACAATGAAAGTCCTGTCATTGGTTTAATAAGCAGTCGACACATCACAAGAATGATGCTATAATTTTATGCATACTAGTACAGAACAATCACGCTCCGACATTCTTATTCATTCTCGGTATTAGAAAGGACGAGTTTTTCTTTCAAAGGTGCCCGATGTTGCTATCACTATCTCGTGATGGGGCTGGAGATAAAAGGGGGGGGGGTGATAAAGGACGATAACCTCGGTAGTGGTACATGCTGACGGGGAGGTAATCGGCTTCAAGAGACAAATTCCTTAATCGGCGTTCGTTTTGAAGCAGGCCGGGCAATTAAAGGGCGGTTGGTCCGAGTACATTGAAAAGGAGAGAGAGTGGGGGGTGGGGAGGGAGAAGGGGGGGGGGTGTAGATAAGAAATGACAGAAGCGGTCACGCGGGACACTTACGTCACAGAAATAATCCTCAATATTGGCAGATGGATTTTGTTCTCTACCCTGGTAAATTTACTGGAAATGTTTGGCTAAATATGTCCCGGCGGTGAAAGGGTAGCATATTACATACCATACTTTCACGTGTCTCTATCAAGACGTTGTCATCACCAAAGAATAAGAAAGTCACTGTCGTAAAGGAGATAACCACAAGAGAAAACCTTATCGTGCAGCGCCCCCTGCCCGTGAGAGAAATCACGGGCAGACAAGCAATGCCAAGACAGGCAATTATCTCCCTTAGGTTTAAGGTTGTCGTCAAGTCTATGTTTATAGTGTAAACAAATACGTTTGGTCTGTTGACACCAACGTTCATCTCTCTCTCTTTTTAATGGCCGTTGGTACTGAAATAATATTAATAGATAGCTGCTTTTCTATTCTAAAGTTTTTTTATCATTTGTTATATCAACAAGGTGGCAATCACATAAAAGTCGTTTCTATAACCTACAGCTGCAAGACGACACCAGTTTCTAAAGCCACGTTTGTTTTTGGTGCAAGGCATACTTTTGTTTTTTCTTACAGAAGATGGGAGGACGATTATCCCTTTCACCTCCAATGTCGCTTTTTGCACCGTAGAGATTGAACACCACATGTCATTAAAAGTCCTTGAATGAGGGTCTGTTATCCAATGATCTTGGTTTGCTACTTTTGAGAGGTAAAGAAAGGCTTATTTCAAATATATCACAGAAGAATCCCCATATTTTTTTTCCAGACAGAATCTTTTCTCTATCATGTAAAGTTTAATGGAAACTTTTTGGCTAAAAAAATGGCTGGCGGCGAAATGTTTAAGATCGTGACTGTTTTCCCATCGAAAGCGAGTTGGTTTTTGTGGTAACAGATGCAATTTTTTGTGTGCCCCTCTCAGTTTCTACAGGTCTCACGGTTCCTTTTTCCGCTGGAGGCTTAGTGTTTGAAAGAGAGACTGATTTATAGACACATTTTTAGAGGGTAACAATATATAGCTACAGACGCGAACAGACACACACAACGCTGCGAGCGCGCGCGCGCGCACACACACACACATGCACGCACATAACACACACACGCACGCACAAACGCACACACACACACCCCACGCACGACATACACCACACGCATGCACACACACGCGCACGCGGCGCGCGCGCCACGTACACACACACACACACACACACGAACGCCCACACACCCACCGATGACACACACACACACACACACACACACGCACGGCACACAGCACACGCACGCTACACACACACCCACCTTTATTGATTACACTATACATGGCTTAGAGCAACTAATTGAATAAAGCAACCGTATAACAGAGAACTCATGCACTTTAATTGATCACATTTATACTAATTCAAAGCAGTCTATATTGAATGTACATGCTCTCCGCCATGCGTTGTAGCGACCACAATCCATTGCTTAATTGGTATAAAGTCAAATAAATATTCCCAAAGTTGACATAAAACAATTGATTACAGATCTTCAGAAAATTTAAAGAAGAAGATTTCCTTGCAGACCTAGCTTCAGTTCACGTTTAGACCCATTTATCAAATAAGAGATCCCGATAAAGCTGCCACATTTTGGATTATACATTTATTTCCTGTCTATGATAAACATGCCCCTTTCATTAAACAAAAAAGAGTAAAACAAGAAACGAAAGCCACCATGAAATTGACAGGAAAGAAATAAAGACACAGTTAAGTAACATTGGAACAAGGGCAGAATTTTAACAAGCGCGAATAGCAATAGTTTTTTTGGCACGCGTCTGATTTTTTACCAGTCCAATCATGAGTTACCTCCCCTGGCTTTTTCAATAATTTAATCTGTAAACCAGAATTTTATCTCTGCACCATTTCGTACTTTTTATATCTTTTGAAAACAGTTAAACTATGTATCCCTACTTATAACTCTCAAAGAAGCACGCATACTCGTCGTGTCTGTTGGTGAGTGTCTGTATTACATATGTTTAGTATTTTGTACGCTTTTAAAATACATCATTTTAAGAGCGGGCCAGAAGTGTAGCCTCGATTTGAAGGCGACAATTTTGTCAAATTGACCGACCGACGCGACCGCCCGCCGACAAAGTGAATATAAGTTTGTGCTTGGAGCCACAAACAATAAACAGAGAAATAAGGTAAATTCAATGAAACGGAAATTTAAGCAATACTATGTTCGCAAAATGTTAACTCCTACAAAGGATTCCGACAATATGGAAAGCTATCAATATTTTAACAAATAAAAAATATCTAAAAGCCCACAACTCATTACAGATGTTACTCCAAATCAGTTACATTTCATTTTGCAACATAGCAGACAAAGTTATATCAAAAAAACAGGTCAGAAGAAAACAACCTTTCTGTTTGCACATTTATAAAGTCTAAAGATATTAATTTTTTCCTTTCCACATGGAACCAGTGACCGTGTAGAGTCCGTAAAAGTATATCGCTCTTAAGCCCTCATGTACTCGTGTTTAGATGGTTTGTAGATTCAAAAATACTTAAATTGCAACCTACTATTATAGAACGCTCTAACATATCTCTACAATCTGTGCATAGACAATCAGTCTTTCCCTAAAAGTTCAAAGAAGCTAAAGTCATCCCTCTACATAATCTGTGCGATACTTCAAATCCATCAACTACAGACCTATTTCTATCCTATCAATTTTGTCCAAACCCTTAGAAAACATCTTTAAAAAGCATCTTTATTCATACCTTACCAAGACAATTTGCTCATGAGATCATCTGGTTTCCGTGAAAAATCATTCCTGTATACAGCACTGATACCGCTCATGGACAGTCTTTAGACAGCATAATAAATAAATGCACTGGCGTTCTTTTTCATAGATTTTGAAGGCATTTGATGTGAAATTAACCACACACTTTTATTGCGCAAATTAAAACTCTATAATCTATCTCCTTGATTCATTAAGTTATGTCATCATTTTTCTTTCAAATCGTAAACAGCTATAATGGTAAACACAAAACATCAACATCTCTACCTGTCAGGCATGGTGTTCTGTTTTAGGTCCTATTCGATTTTCTATCTCTGTTGAATGACTTGCCCATGCCATATTGATTGCAATAAAGAATGTTTG
>CM065700.1:34236511-34252502 GCA_017654935.2 Phymorhynchus buccinoides | reverse complement strand
AAAAAAAGAAAAAAGAAGAAAAAAAAAGAGAAAAAAAAAAAAACAGGAAAAAAAAGAGGAGAAAAAAAAAAAAAAAAAAAAAAAATAAAAAAAAAAAAGAAAGAAAATAAGAAAAAAAAAGAAAAAAAGAAAAGAAAAGAGAAAGATAAAAAAGGAAAAAAAAAAAAAACAAGAAAAGAAAAAAAAAAGGGAAAAAAAAGGAACAAAAAAAAAAAGAGAAGAAAAAAAAAAACAAAAGAAGAGAGAGAGAGATGCGCAAGCAGCGATTGAAATGATGACGCGCGTCTCTGAAAGCTTTATCATATAATAACAAGGCAATTGTTTGTGGGTCTTGTGTGTGGTGTGGTGTTGTGTTGTGTGTGTGGTGAAACAAATAACGAGACTTATAACTCCACGCTGTTTTTCGACCGAATCGCTTCAAATTTGCTGTGATCCCTAACGGGGTGATGGCAACGGCAACTGGGTCGGTCGTGTCATTTGCGCGGTTTGGCAAATGCGCGAAACGCGTATTCCAACGGACTATCGGCGCCCGTATCTCCGGCGTTTCTGGACCGATTGCCTTCAAATTTGGAAGGTACATTACCGGGGACGGGGACTATCGAGTGTGCCAAACCGGAAGCGAATCGATTCATAAACACGCGCGATATACGCCGCTTAACCTTTTCACAAACCGCGGCGTAACCATACCAGATAATTTATTGTCTCGCAATTTGGAACGGGCATATGACCAGGGTTAGTGACTATTTTGGTGCAAAATTTCCACACGAATCCGTTTCATAAACGCGCGCGATATGGAGCCAATTTACAAAATGGACAGTTAAGTTCAATCAACACTGTACCCACACGCAGCTGGCAGCACGCAGCCTCCGCAGCACCACCACGCAGCTCGGTTTCACTAACGGCAAGCGCGTGAGCTTAGCTGGTGAGCGTAGGGGGGGGGGAGCTGTGGGGGGGGTTGGGGGGCGGAGGAGGGGCTGGGGACTGGGGGGGCTGGAGGGGTGCGGTGCGTATGAGGGTGCGATGGGGGGTGTTCAGGGGGGGGGGGGGGCTGGAGAGGGGACAGGGGATTGGTTTGGGGGTGGGGTGGGGGTGGGGGGTGTTCACGGAGAAGAATGAATGTTTTTGTTGTGTGTCCTGAGATTTACCAAAACGGACCTGCAATGGTTGAACCACCTCTCTGGTTGAACTAAGTAGGCTTTCAGTTCGTTTTTCTTTTTTGTCCTTTGCCGATCTACGACGGCAAAGAAGTATGTTTTCGTTCGGGTTTGTTTCCTTTTTTTGTTTGTTTGTTTGTTCCTTTCTGTCTGTCCCAAGGATCTCCCGAACCGCTTGACCGAATCGCTTCAAATTTTGTGTGGTGGTGTGTCCCCATGAGAGGAAGGCATCCGCGCAAACTTTTTGCCGATCCTAGAGTCTTGAAACTTGGCATGGATGTACTTTCGCTTATGGCCGTTCTGATGATGGCATACCGATGAAGGTCAAGGTCAAGGTCAGGGAGATCGGTACGCTTTGAAAGTGGTAGGGGTCTAACAATTGTGTTTTCCTGTCCCAAGAATCTCTCCCGAACAGCTTAGCCGAATAGCGTCAAATTTTTTGTGTGGTCGGGTGTCACTATGATAGGCCTCATGTTATATCTGTAACAGAGGAAATCACAAAATTTTTTTTACAGAGATGTTTTTTTTCTCTACCCAGTTTAAGTTTAATGGTATTTTTTGGCTAAAAACAATGGATGGGGCGGCGAAAGGTTTAAAGAAATAAGGTAAGCTCCTCTGCACCCATCTAGCTTACTGTGTTTATGAGTAATACACTGCTGCCTTAGATTTTGTATGACATGAAACTGGAAAGCATAGAGTTGGTTGGAAAATGTGCATAACAACATACACACATGTCTGTACATCAACATGCAATCACGTACAGGCAGCCACAACACACACACACACACACACGCACACGGCACGCGACGCCCGCGCACGCACGCACGCACGCACACACACGTTCGTGTAGCCTCATTATACATATACAATTACTCGCAAAAGTACACACCACACATACATATTTTCTCAAATTTTCTCAAATTCTGATTTAATATTATCTTTACAAAAGCCAACTTTCCCTATCTACTTCAACGAAAGCGACTAACTTATTAAATCAGCTATGCCACGCATATGTTACGCACAATCTGTGAAATTGCCTACTTCATGAAATGGGCAAAATGCTTTGCCCAATTTTATTAAATGGACAATGTATATCACATTTTTTGAATCCCCATTCTCACATGTATTGACCAAGATTGATTCAATGGTATCACACTTTTCTACATTGTATTTGCACCCCTATCCTGCCACCCCCCCCCACCCCCCCCACCCCCCCCCAACTCGACCAGATGCTAAGCTGCCTGAGCCACATGTTGAATCAAACGTTTCGTCTCGCTGCATTGCCTGGCATAAACAAGACAGCTGCATGCCGGGCCTTTTCTGTGTAATTTGTGGTTTGTCTTTTCTTTTCTTTTTTCATTTCTTTTGTTTGAATTTTGTTTCTTTTCCGTTCATTTTCTTCCAATTTTTTTCCTTTTTATTCCATGTACCTCCAAGGGGCTTTCGGAGATAAACCTTGAAACTTGAAACTTGTCAAATTAAGTCTGAATAAAATATTTTTAGCTCATCTACAGATGATATTTCTCATTCGCTTGAACCCATTCTTGATCCATGTGTGCTAATGAACCAAAACTATTTTTCATTCAGATTGCTTTTCTCAATTTCAAGCTATAAATTGGCTATTTCACGAACTGGGCAAAACCGTTTTGCGTGTGTTTTTCTTTTCTCCTGAAGTGGCTGGTCCTGGATTCTTCTGCTCACCCAATGAGACCCTCGCTCCATGCAACCATGGATTGGTATGCGACGTGACTGGTAACTGTGGTGAGATTCCTTGCTTGTGTCTTGTCAAAATGGCTAGCATTGGTTGACCATACACTGCTGTTGTTGTTGTTGTGTTGTTGTTGTTGTTGTTGTTGTTGTTGTTGTTGTTGTTGTTAACCCTGGCTTAAAGACTCCAGGGATCATCCCAACAGCCGAAGCACTTGAACACCATGGTGCAAATGCGCCCAGCTAGGGATGAGAACACTACGTGCGTGACCGTTTTTGATAACCCTCGCCAACCACACGCGGGCAACCATGGATTTGGGAGACTGATGATGTCATGATGGAAGATTGTCATGACTAAAGACAATCCCCGCATAAACTATCGCATAGCATAACAACATTTTTGATGTAGCCTTGGTGTTCTAGCCTATGTCGATTGGTCTGACAAAGTGCCTTAAAAGTGCACCCGAGCCAATCACGAAACTTGGTCAAAACACTTCTTTTAGTGAATAAACCTTTTCTTACTTACTCTTTTGAATGAAAACAATCTGCGCTTTTTATAAAAAAATAATTGGCTAAAAGGCATGATAATACACACCTGAATGGCAGAAAACCCGCCATATTTGTGAAGGGGTGGGCGAGGGAGGGGTGGGGAGTGAGCTACTTCCTTTGTTGTTCTCGAAACTCATTTTGGCACACTGAAGCTGTATAACATAAAGGCGCTTGGGCCACCCCCCCTACCTATCTCGGTGAATTCTATTTCCGTTATTGCCTTTCCTACCATACATAAACTGTATTTTAGGAACATTTTTAGACATTTTTGGAATACTAACCCTAGCCCTAACCCTAGCCCTAAACCCTAGCCCCTAAAAACCTACCAACCCACCCTATAAAGACGGAAAAAAGCAACGAACACAACTGTGACAAAGCGGTGTACTGCAGTTACATTAGTGGGTGTTAGGGTTAGGTTTAGGGCTAGGGTTAGGTTAGTATTCCGTTCCTAAAATACAGCTTTATGTATGGTAAGAAAGGCAAAAACGGAAAAATAGAATTAACCGAGAAATGCAGTATTCAGTGGTGGGGGGGGGGGGCACATCTTTACCTTTACCAAGCCTTGTATTGTGGAAATTTCGTGCACACGATTTGGCCTAAAAACAAACAAACCCGCAGGGCTCCCAATCGTCCAGCAAAACAAGGGGTCACAGGGACTCCTTCACTTACAGTATAGAGGGTCCTAGAGGAGGGATAGAGGGTCCCAGTGGCATTGCGAAAGCTAAAAAGAATTTTTCTAGTGCATCCCTGGGACGCCCTGCACATTCTTTTAGAGGGTCCTCTAGAAGATTAGTGCTTCATAGACCCTCAAATGGGGGTCCCTGGGAGCCCTGACCAGACTCAGGTGGCCATTAGAAAAGAGAAGGCATATGGCTTGTCTTTCACAAAAACAAAAAAATCTGACTTCCAGCACCTCCGCCAAGGAAGAATCGCCGATTTGACGTCTTTGGCGAGTGGCGATGACTCGCAAACTCGTAGTCAGCTGCACATAGTCTTGGTGCTGCAGCCGAGTGGATTAGTTAATTGGCCTTTGGGGACCTTCCATGACGCTAGTTGTCCTAAATGTACCCTGGGCAAGGTGTCTCCACTGTAACCTCAATTCTTGCCCAACCCTTCGGAATAGCAGCTGCCTTGTTCGCCATCGGAATCCGGGATACTGTTCCAAATGAGCGACTTAGCGGGCTCTTTTGACCGCCAGGTGGCATAGCGCTCGAGTGGGGCTAATCCTCTCTATATTCTTAGTTGAGGATAAAGCGTGATAAGCCCCTAGTGGATTGACTACCCCCTGACGGTCAAATAATCACCATAAGTCGACCATTAGGAGCGTAATTCGAAAAGTTGGAAAAAAAAGTATTTTTGGTTTATGTTATGTTGTTTGTATTTCAGAAAACTGTGTACAATAATTAATGTATCAGTCAAATGTGTATTTGCGTGTGTTTTTGCGAGTCTTTCAGGAAATAGAAGCTCTTATGCTAAAGTGCTCAATGATAGTTTTAGAACGTATTTGATTCTGGAACACGAAAGTAAAGGTAACTAGCACGAATGCATAATCATTAATCAGTGCAGGTTTCAATGTGTGTGTGTGTGTGTGTGTGTGTGTGTGTGTGCGTGTGCGTGTGCGTGTACGTGCGTGCGTGTGTTTGTAACGTTCATTCGCACGTTTGTGTGCGCGTACGCGTGCATGCGTGTGTATGCGTGATTGTACATGCGACTACATGTGCTTGTTCATCATAGTTTTTGTGTATGATTTTTAATTTCTGTTGCTTTCCTGCCCAAAGCTTTCTATGCAATTCATTTCATGTTATGCTGCTGGGGGCTTTTTCCCCCTCGGTGTGTTTTCATGCCAATCATGTAGTTAGCATTAATAATGTTCATTGTTTTGCTCTCTAGCGGTAAACGCCACACAGTCCTGTGACGGAGAAAGAAGCGGCAATTGCATGCTGGGGACAAGGTGTGACGATGACGGCATATGCCGTGAGTAGCCACCTGCAGGGCGAGACAAGTACTTGTCATGCACAGTGGAACCTCCCGTATAAGACCTCCCATTATAAGACTCCCTCCCACATAAGACCTACTTCTCTGAGACATTGCCCTTCTTTGTAAGTATTAACATGACCTCTGTTGCGGTACAAATTGTCACCCCGGTACAAATTGTCACCCGTTCCGGAACAAATTGTCACCCCAGGTGACAACTTGTACCTGGGTGACAATTTGTACCGCCAAGGTCGGTACAAATTGTCACCCGGGTGACAATTTGTACCGGGGCGACAATTTGTACCGCAACAACCTCCCTTATTAGACCTCATTTTGGATGATTTTTGAAGGTATTGTATAAGGGAGGTTCCACTGTATTAGTTGTAGGTAGTAAGTAAGGGAAGGAACCCAAATGTCGGACGGCTCCTATAGGCCTTTGCAACTAGGGTTATTAACGCCCTTGACAGTGAGCGTAATTGCTCTTGCTGGTCAGTACTGACAAGGGCATTCACTCTTGCGAAAGGCAGCCATTTAGTGGCAGAGAGTTATCCCCCTGTCTGGTCAGTACTGAACCATCTTCCCCCACCCTCCAGGGGATTCACTCTTGCAATAGGTGTTCGTTGCAGACCCCAAATGTCCGGACACGCAACTTTATGTTTAAATCACGAGCAAAATGTTTGTATATTCATTGTGTGTGCGTATGTTGTGTGTGTGTGTGTATGCGCGTGCATGTGTATGTGTTTATCATATTCTATAGTTATCTTGTTTAATTATTTGTGCAGAGGATTTATACAGGTCTTTTAAATGCAGAGTTAACACATTCTCAGTGTCTGAGCTTTGTCGTTTGTATTCCCCTACAATTCGCCAGGCTCCTTTTTTTTCTCCCCATGGTAGGCCTACTCATTTGTTTCTTTTGTTATTTCTACTCATCTGGATCCGGATTTAGTACGTTGTAGCAGCCTATGAAGGCTTAACATCGGATTTGGAGAGCGCATTGAGACTTAACATTGATGGTAATGACACAAAGGATTGGAAATTAATGTCTTGATGTTAATGACATTAGCTTGATTAAGGCTTTACAAATTTCTGTCTTGATGGTAACGATGCAAGGAAATTAACATTTCTGTCTTGATGGTACTGACACAGAAAGATTAAAGTTGTTGTCTTGATGGTAATGACAGCCTATCTTTTTAAGTACTCAGTCTGTTTTCCTATTTTGTCTACCTGGTTGTCACTTTTGTTTTGTCTTCCTTCCGTGTCACACTGAAGGTGGGGGGGTGGGTGGGGGCTACAGCTCGAAACGTTTGTTCTTTATCATCAATAAAGGGGATACAATCCAAACTGTTTGTTATTTTCTGTCCAACTGCTCCTAGTCAGGCATGAGATTTTTCAGCCTTTAGGCTGATTTCAGGCTTTTTGATGGCCCCAGATGTCATTTTTGAGATCAAAAAGAGACCAAGTGAGTATAGAAGTACCCCTTACAAGTGATTAAAAATGAACTAAATATATCAATTCCACTTTTAATGCTGTTTTGAAGGCTTAGATTACTAAAAGGCTTTAGTTTCAGGGGTCTTCAGCCTTTTTCGGATGCTTTTCAGCCTAAATCACAATTTCTGAATCTCATGCCTGCTAGTGGTCATTTAGGTTTTTTCCCAAGTATTTCCGGACAATATGTTTTTGTTAAACGGCGGAGTACTGTGGCCAGATGATGCCTTCTAACAATGCAGCGATATAATTATATAAGTTCAGTAAAACATCATGTAGTAAAACATCATGGCTTCTAACAAATTAACTGTTAATACTTTTCCAAGTGCAAGCTTCTAGCCCTAAATGACGCAATACAAATGAAATATATGTAATGTTGGTTCTATTTTGAGTCTTTTGTTTGGACAAGAGTAAGAATGATTTTCTAAACAATAAAATATGAAAGTGCGGCGATTAAAGATCTTCTTCGTTTCTTAGTGCTTCTTTTTGTTTTTTTTTTTTTTTTGCTGTCCCATCTTCTGGGCCGTACAGTAGCGTTGCTCCCACGCCGCTCGTTCCGAATCCCAATTCGCAGCTACACCCCGGTTTGTTCAAGTCGCAGAATCCGAGATCAGCAGTCCAAGGGGAGCGAATCAACGTTAGGCCGTCAGGAGGCAACCAACCGAGGAGACACTGCACTTCTGCTGAGTCACTTCGGTGGAGTTCAGTGGAGCCTGTTCAGGACACCACCTACTAAGCCCCCTACTGACGACACTATTCTCTTAGTCGCGTAGCCAGCGTGAGTGAGGTCCTCCTCCGAGGGCGCCACCACGACCGTCCACCGACAGCTCCCCAGAACACACTGATCCCCATGACTTTGACCCGAACGCACCAAGGCATAGACTGGATTGGAAACCGAAACTGAGGTCACCATGAGAGCAGGGCATGCAAAGCCACAGAATTTGAGACATTTTTTAAAATTTTATGATTGATGGAAAATGAGGCCGATGATAACGATGATGATGATGCTATGTGCTTCTGGTTCGATATCAACTAGTCGTTGATTTGCTTTAATTTGAAGCTTTCCATGGGTAGATGTCACTGTCTGAACTTTGGACCTCGGGGTGCCTGATGTCGGAAACTTTTGATGTTTGTAAAAGTCGAATAACTGTTGATTTTTTAGGAGGAGATTATGAGACCAAAATTAGCAGGAATATAGAACATTGTTAATTGTCTACTCAGTATAGTTTTTGACATTTGTGTCGCATCATTTATTTTGAAGCTTTTGGCAGATCTAGTTTGTGTCTGGACATTTGGGGCCCTTACCATAGTAGTAGTAGTAGTAGTAGTAGTAGTAGTAGTAGTAGTAGTAGTAGTAGTAGTAGTAGTAGTAGTAGTAGTAGTAGTAGTAGCAGTAGTAGTAGTAGTAGTAATAGTAGTGAAAGTAGTAGTAGTAGTAGTAGTAGTAGTAGTAGTAGTAGTAGTAGTAGTAGTAGTAGTAGTAGTAGTAGTAGTAGTAGTAGTAGTAGTAGTAGTAGTAGTAGTAGTAGTAGTAGTAGTAGCAGCAGCAGCAGTAGTAGTAGGAGGAGGGGGAGGAGGAGGGGGAGGAGGAGGAAAGTGAGGAGCGTGGTCGATGCAGTTACCCAGTGAATCAGTCTTCCAAATAAAAATCAGAGGCATGAAATACGAACAGGATGATAATTGTAATCTTTGAATATAAGAAATAGTGTGCACGTAACAATAAAATGATATTGTGAAAACAAAATAAATTAAATGATTAGTCTAACTAAAAGAATTAATAACGAAACAAAACAATGATTACCCTACTAGAAAGGAACTCGCATTCACAAACACACCCAGCCTGCCTGGCGGTCCCTCACTCACTAACTTCAGTCTCCTCACCAACTTTCTAGCCATTCTCCCGCCCAACTTTGTCATCCAATCAAACGACACGAGTATCTCCACCAAACCGCAAGCACAGGCACACACGCTCAAAGACATGGCTACACCTATACTAAGCAACAAAATATAAAAAGTCACTTTTGTGACAGTATTGTAGCTAGCAGTGTGTATATTCATAATGATACTAGAGCAGTAGAGTGTTGTACTGTAGCAGAGTGTTATCATAATGATAATACAGCAGTGGGGCAGTGGGTGGATGCCTCGTGCTTCCATGCGGGGAGCTGGACGACCCTCGCCCCCTCCACGAGTCTCTCCCTGTGTGGGGATACTGGGGGGGTCTTTTGTAAAAATAAATTCCCCACCTTCTGGAAGTTCTGTGCTTGTAACTTCCTCTAATCTCTAATCTGCCACTCTCATTGACTCTGCCTTTTCCCTTTGCTTTTTTCCATCTACTATCTTTCTGACTGATATTGGCCCATTCTCCTGTCATTTTTCAACAACAAAAATTCCTAGAAAAGTTTCTCCTTTGAGCTCCTCCGAAATCGGAATGTGTCGGATGTACACAGCGGGGAGACCAGTGAAAACTGAAAGCCGGACACATACTACTTAATCATTAATATGGCCATATGGCCTGGGAACGAAGAAGAATAAGAAGATAATACAGCAGTAGTGTGTTGTATTGTAGCAGTTTTGTACTGTTGTTTAGGTCGCGATGTCGACGGAAGCTGCGCGAATATCCCTGAAGTCTGTAGAAATGGAACCAACTGCGACGTTTTGGAACGATGCAGTGAGTACCTTCGTTATGCCTGATTTTCGTATTATATGCAAACAAAGATAGATAAACACTACATTCAGACAAGCAGACAGTACATATTTACATAGACACGCATTCAGTAAACTAGTGTAGACAGTAGAGTCCTTGTGTGCATTTTTTTGCGAGTGTCACCAGTCTCAGTCAAGGCACCAGCACCACCTAAGCTGATGCACGTTTTTGTTATATGGCCTTTTTATTGTTTTATTTTTTATGTAATTGGCTTTATATTGAGGAAATACATTTTAATTGATGTAGAAGGATTGAAAGTTTGCAGAAAATATTTTTTAGGTGTGCTTAGAAGCGAAAATACAGAATGTTCACGCCGCGGACAGGAAAATTGCTTTATTTACTTTGACACTGATTGACACAAATCTAATCATTGGAGAGCTTTCAAATTTCACCCAAATAAACAAAATGAACAGTTTTGTTGCATTAACCAAATAGAAAGCAGGTAGGTCTGTTATATAGTTTCCTACGGTTGCTCGCATGACAAGAAAATAAGATGAAAAAAATATACAAATTAAAAAAAAAAGTTTAATTGCACAAGGGGTGCCAGATTTGAGGTTCGTGCAACAGGCTCTAGTGTACAAAACAAGTGTGCAAAAATTTGCAGTCTTTTTCTCAATACGCTTTTCAGATATAATTTGCAAACCACATTACAAGAACATTTCATGAGCATTCTGTATTTTCAACTCTAAACACAGTTGAAAATACTTTTTGCAAAGTTTAAGCCCTTCTACATCAATTCCAGTGTATTTTCTCAATATAAAGCCAGTTACATAAAATTAAAAAAAGGTCATAACATTTTTTTTTTATAACAAAAATGATATAAACGTGCCTCGGCTTAGGTGGTACTAGAGCCTTAGCACCACTTACGGTTCAGTGTAAGGTGTTTTAATACGAAGCAGTACTCTTTCGGAGTTTGATATCATCATCATCATCATCATCATCATCATCATTATCATCAGTATCTGACTTCACAGAGTAGAGTCCTGGGGAGCTGTGCAGAGATAGTAGGGAATGTGTGACTGGCTCTCACTACAACATGACCTCTGTCAGCTATATAATTACAGTGGAACCTCTCTTATACGACCTTCAAAATCATCCAAAATGAGGTCTTGTTAGGGAGGGGTTTTATAAGGGGGGGGGGGGGGGGGGGTAATATTATTACTTACAAGAAGGGCAATGTCTTAGAGAAGAAGGTCTGATGTGGGAGGGAATCTTCTAATGGGAGGTCTTATAAGGGAGGTTCCACTGTATCATGTAATATATGGTGTATGCTTTGTATTATGTTTATCAAAGGTGTGCAGCCGAAGAGTTATTTTATATATATTGTTTTTACCATTACTAACATGTTTAAAAAAAGATGAAGTAGTGACTGCTGTACTTTTGAAATGAATAGGTAAAAAAACAAGGTGAAGGGAAAAGTACCTGAGAGGGGGGGCAACCGACGTTTCGTGTCATAAACACTTCGACTGGGAATGCAGGAAAAAGTTGACTGGAAGGCTTTTTTTTTATATTTGAAGTCAGTGAGCACAGTTCAAGACTTGAAAGGGCAGTGGTTGAAGAAGTGGGCAGCACTGGGATGGAAAAGTGATTACTTTCAACGCAAATAACACTAAGCAATGTGGCTGATGCCTTGTCGGCCATGGTCGCGATGCTGCTCAATCTCTCCATCTTTAAAAAAAATATAATTTGTGTATAGTTGTATACTTTAAAATGAGAAATTGTTATATCTTGTGGAAAAAATGACATTTTCAGGTGTGTTTCCCCCCCCCCCCCCCCCCATCGATACATTTATGTATGTTGTATGTATTATATGTACTATCAGAGTACGGTCCCGGAGAGCTGTGCAGATATAGCAGGGAATGTGTGGCTGGCGCTCACTGCGAGGCCAGGTGCCAGTGCACTGAGGGTGTCTCTGAGCTGCACGGCGGAATCTGTGGTAAGAAACTTGCCAGGGAAACACACTGAAGAGGTTCTGTCAAATCACTGAGGGCGTCTCTGAGCTGCACAGTGGAATATGTGGTAAGAAACTTGCCAGGGAAAAGGCTCTGCAGAGGTTCTATCAAATCACTGGTGGTGTCTCTGAGCTGCACATTGGAATATGTGGTAAGAAACTTTGCCAAGGAAACACACTGAAGAGGTTCTATCAAATCACTGAGGGTGTCTCTGAGCAGCACAGTGGAATCTGTGGTAAGAAACTTGCCAGGGAAACACACTGAAGAGGTTCTATCAATTCAGTGCACTGAGGGTGTCTCTCAGTTATTCAGTGGAATCTATGGTAAGAAACTTGCCAGGAAAAAAGGCTCTGAAGAGGTTCTATCAAATCACTGAGGGTGTCTCTGAGCTGCACAGTGGAATCTATCTGTGGTAAGAAACTTGCCAGGAAAAAAGGCTCTGTAGAGGTTCTATCAATTCACTGAGGGTGTCTGAGCTGCACAGTGGAATCTGTGGTAAGAAACTTGCCAGGTCAGAGGTTGTGAAGAGGTTCCATCAATTCAGTGCACTGAGGGTGTTTGAGCTGCACAGTGGAATCTATGGTAAGAAACTTGCCATGAAAAAAGGTTCTGAAGAGGTTCTGTCAATTCACCGAGGGCGTTATGGAGCTACATGTGGTAAGAAACATGCCAGGAAAAACGTTCTGAAGAGATTCTATCAATCCAGTGCAATGAGGGTGTCTCTGAGCTACATGTGGTAAGAAGCATGCAAGGACACACGTTCTGAAGAGATTCTATCAATCCAGTGCACTGAGGGTGTCTCTGAGCTACATGTGGTAAGAAGCATGCAAGGACACACGTTCTGAAGAGATTTTATCAATCCAGTGCACTGAGGGTGTCTCTGAGCTACATGTTGTAAGAAGCATGCAAGGACACACGTTCTGAAGAGATTCTATCAATCCAGTGCACTGAGGGTGTCTCTGAGCTACATGTGGTAAGAAACATGCATGGACACACGTTCTGAAGAGATTATATCAATCCAGTGCACTGAGGGTGTCTCTGAGCTACATGTGGTAAGAAGCATGCATGGACACACGTTCTGAAGAGATTCTATCAATCCAGTGCACTGAGGGTGTCTCTGAGCTACATGTGGTAAGAAGCATGCAAGGACACACGTTCTGAAGAGATTCTATCAATCCAGTGCACTGAGGGTGTCTCTGAGCTACATGTTGTAAGAAGCATGCATGGACACACGTTCTGAAGAGATTCTATCAATCCAGTGCACTGAGGGTGTCTCTGAGCTACATGTGGTAAGAAGCATGCATGGACACACGTTCTGAAGAGATTCTATCAATCCAGTGCACTGAGGGTGTCTCTGAGCTACATGTGGTAAGAAACATGCATGGACACACGTTCTGAAGAGATTCTATCAATCCAGTGCACTGAGGGTGTCTCTGAGCTACATGTGGTAAGAAACATGCATGGACACACGTTCTGAAGAGATTCTATCAATCCAGTGCACTGAGGGTGTCTCTGAGCTACATGCCAGGAAAAACGTAAGAAGTGCATGCACATGTGGGACACACGTTCTGAAGAGATTCTATCAATCCAGTGCACTGAGGGTGTCTCTGAGCTACATGTGGTAAGAAACATGCATGGACACACGTTCTGAAGAGATTCTATCAATCCAGTGCACTGAGGGTGTCTCTGAGCTACATGTGGTAAGAAACATGCATGGACACACGTTCTGAAGAGATTCTATCAATCCAGTGCACTGAGGGTGTCTCTGAGCTACATGTGGTAAGAAACATGCATGGACACACGTTCTGAAGAGATTCTATCAATCCAGTGCACTGAGGGTGTCTCTGAGCTACATGTGGTAAGAATCATGCATGGACACACGTTCTGAAGAGATTCTATCAATCCAGTGCACTGAGGGTGTCTCTGAGCTACATGTGGTAAGAAACATGCATGGACACACGTTCTGAAGAGATTCTATCAATCCAGTGCACTGAGGGTGTCTCTGAGCTACATGTGGTAAGAAACATGCCAGGAAAAACGTTCTGAAAAGGTTCTATCAATTTGAGAGTTAATTGCTCGAAGGTACTATCATTCTTCTTGGAATAAAACCAAATAGCATCATCAGCTTTCTTTTTGCTTAAGGTGGCTTCACGTGATTCACATCTATTGGTTGTTTTAGCCTTATCTTTCACATTTGTGTTGCACATTAACATTTGATAGGTTAGTAGACTGGCGTAATGCCAAAGTATTGGTTACATTAATGACCTGGACTTTTGACATTGTCTCTTTGAGTGGAAGCTAAAGAACAAACTCCACTGGGCTTACATCGACATTGCCACATACATGGGTGCAACTATTTCAGTTTTACACTGATTTCAGTTTTTTTACATTTTACCAGAAACTGAACTTAGTATTTGTTTTAATTCACACACACAAAAAAGAAATCAACCACAAGCGATTTAGGGCGTTTTGACCTTGGTTGTTCTATCCTGGAAGTCTCTCGGGAAATCTTTTTTTAAAAAACACGGTGACGCCATATTATTGTTTTCAAAGGCAATGTAATAATTTTACAAGGCTTATTGGATTCGAACTGTCTCTGTGCATCATTGTAACTGTCTGTCTCGTTATATCTCTCTCGTGCGTTGCCCCCCTGAATCTTCAAACAGGGCTCTGCCCCTGTACCCCGCCGGGCACTGGGTGGCCCCTGGACCTGCCTTTCAGGTTTTCTTTTTCATTTTTGGGAGTTGCTGCCAGGCATATATACTTTTGATCAGCATCACCCAGGGTAGGACTTTTGAAGCTTGACGACCTTTGACCTTGTTGTTCTCAGTTAAACACACATATTAGTCGTAGACCCATATAACCATAATAATATATTGCAGAGTGGCACAGTGGTAGCGCGTTCGCTTCCTGTCAAGTAAACCCGAGTTCGAACCTGGGTACAGGGGATTTTTCCTCTCACTTTGCACTAGGCCTTGCGGTCTGAACGTGGAGTCTTTCGGATGAGACGATAAACCGAGGTCCCGTGTGCTCATGCACTTAGCACATGTGAAACCCAGTGGCAACGAAAAAGTTGTCATTTTGGTCCAAATTTACCCCCCACCCTTCCTTCCTCATCAGTCACAAAAATCGCATGCCCAAAACCCCCCAAATGTGTGGCACACCTCTGGCTGCAACGCGCTCTCCAGGTGGGAGCAACCTGAATTTCACAGAGACGCCTCTGTGACTATGATGTACCTAACCTTTCTAGATTGGCATGAACCGAGGAATGCAATGCAATGGGAGACATTTTGTTAAGGTTGTTGACCTTGACTTTAATTTTTTTTGTGTTTACCTTGTGGCTGTGGTATGAAAACTACTAGTCGTACGTGCGTGTGTATTATTTGTTTTTTGTTTTTCCGGTGAGCGTATAATATTATATAGTTGAGCACTTTATTGAAAAGAGTAGTTGACAACTGGAAAACATACTCAAGAACCAGTAACCTTGTGGCTGTATAATGAAAACTACTGGTCGTAGGTGCGTGTGTGTTATTTGTTTTTTGTTTTTCCGGTGAGCGTATAATATTATATAGTTGAGCACTTTATTGAAAAGAGTAGTTGACAACTGGAAAACATACTCAAGAACCAGTAACCTTTTGGCTGTAGAATGGAAACTACTGGTTGTACGTGCGTGTGTAGGCCCTATTATTCGTTTGGGTTTGTCCCGGTGAGCGTATATAGTGATGGCTTGGAGTCAAAACGGACTAGTCCATTGACGTATTATTGAAATTATTGATATAGCTAATAACGTGTATGAAAAAAAGACTGCGGAAATATAAACAAAGTAATCCCCATTGTATATTAAGTTTTGCAGTCATTTTTAATACAAGTGCTTAGTTTTTGCAAGAACATCAACAATAAGTCAATGGACTATCTAAAGATAGTCCGCTTTGACTCTAAGCCATCGATAATATAATAGCACTTTATGAAAAGAGTAGTTGACAACTGGAAAACATACTCAAGAATCAGTAACCTTGTAGCTGTAGTATGAAAGCTACTGGCCGTATGTGCGTGTGTATTATTTAATTGGGTTTGTTCTGGTGAGCGTATAATATTGCATAGTTGAGCACTTTATGAAAAGAGTACTTGACAACTGGAAAACATACTCAAGAATCAATAATGTTGTAAGCTGTAGTATGAAAACTACTGGTCGTACGTGCGTGTGTACTTGTGTATTATGTGTTTGATTTTGTTCCGGTGAGCGTATATATAATAATATAGTTGAGCACTTTATGAAAAGAGTAGTTGACAACTGGAAAACATACTCAAGAATCAGTAACCTTGTAGCTGTAGTATGAAAGCTACTGGCCGTATGTGCGTGTGTATTATTTAATTGGGTTTGTTCTGGTGAGCGTATAATATTACATAGTTGAGCACTTTATGAAAAGAGTACTTGACAACTGGAAAACATACTCAAGAATCAATAA
>CM065700.1:34209011-34226511 GCA_017654935.2 Phymorhynchus buccinoides | reverse complement strand
CTGTACCTTTGACCTGGTCTGTGATCAGCAGACAACACTTGCCATAAGAACTACCACTGCCTCTCTCTCTCTCTCTCTCTCTCTCTCTCTCTCTCTCTCTCTCTCTCTCTCTCTCTCTCTCTCTCTCTCTCTCTCTCTCTCTCTCTCTCTCTCTCTCTCTCTCTTCTTCAATCTCTCTCAATTGTTCAGAGGACCAGAACTGTACCTTTGACCTGGTCTGTGATCCACAGACAACACTTGCCATAAGAACTAGTACCACTGCCTGTCTGTCCGTCTCTCTCTCTCTCTCTCTCTCTCTCTCTCTCTCTCTCTCTCTCTCTCTCTCTCTCTCTCTCTCTCTCTCTCTCTCTCTCTCTCTCTCTCTCTCTCTCTCTCTCTCTCTCTCTCTCTCTCTCTCTCTCTCTCTCTCTCTCTCTCTCTCTCTCTCTCTCTCTCTCTCTCTCTCTCTCTCTCTCTCTCTCTCTCTCTCTCTCTCTCTCTCTCTCTCTCTCTCTCTCTCTCTCTCTCTCTCTCTCTCTCTCTCTCTCACTCTCTCATTTGTTCAGAGGATCAGAACTGTACCTCTGACCTGATATGTGATCCTGCAGACAACACGTGCTGTAAGAACTACCCCTCGGTCTGTCTATCTGTCTGTCTGTCTGTCTGTCTCTCTCTCTCTCTCTCTCTCTCTCTCTCTCTCTCTCTCTCTCTCTCTCTCTCTCTCTCTCTCTCTCTCTCTCTCTCTCTCTCTCTCTCTCTCTCTCTCTCTCTCTCTCTCTCTCTCTCTCTCTCTCTCTCTCTCTCTCTCTCTCTCTCTCTCTCTCTCTCTCTCTCTCGACATAAAAAAGACAACTGATAGAGCCAATCTGAGAAACTGATCTGGGAATATTAATCTCTTGATTATGTTAGAGCAAAAGCCAGCATATCAGGGTTATTCCTCTTCATCTGATGACATCATCAGTGATGTCATCAGGTCAGTACGTAATACGTTGGTGACAGTCAAGGGTTTAAACTAGAAAACTGATTCTCCTGAATAGGATCTTAAGACAAGGACTCGGCATGCAATGCAGTCTGTTTATTTCCCGCTTACAGACAAGACGTAACGCGGTCAAAGGACAAATCACTATGATGCAATGATCATTTTTCACTCTCCCTCTATCCCTCTGTCTGCGTGCCTGTCTTGTTTGTCTGTCTCCATGATGCATGATGGTTGTTTCAGGGATACCGTTAGGAGAAAAGTGTGAGAAAGAGATGCAAGGACTTTGCGTGAGTGCAGCGGTCTGCGACTACAACTTCGTGTGCAGTAAGTCTTGTTGAGGCAAATCACAGACACGCCTACACACAAACAGACAAGCAGACAGACACGTACACACGATTGTGCGCGCGCACGCACGCACGCACACACCACACACACACACACACACGCACACACATGCTATACCTATTATACCTTTAGGCTTACTGCCCAAGCACTACATGGCGACGCCCATATGTGACCCAGCACCACGAAAGGGACATTAAGTGTCAAAACGACCATTCTGAGATAATGGCATAGTTGGACATTTCAGGCAATTCTCTTTATAACGATACGAAACCCATTCTTGTATCCTTTTTGTTGTTGCAGAGTTATCAGCATTTAAAGTTGATAAGGTGACTGTCGGCCATTTTGAGAAATCACAGTCTAACGTCTAACCTATCCTAAGGAAATGCATCAACCTACTAATTTCAAAGCACTTTTTGGAATATTTAAAGACCACATTAAAGATGATCATTTACGGATGTGAAAGATGAGATGTTAGAGAGTACGAAAATACCCATAACTCAAATTTTGATAAATAATGAGATTTTTGACTTTGCACGTCTGTTGAGAGAAACTAGCCCAGCGACTTAATGTCCCTTTCGTGGTGCTTGGTCACACATGGCCTAAACGTTTGCTCTTTAACCCTTTCACCGCCAAAGTCGCATTTTAGCACCACAATGATTTTAATTATATGTCACTAAAAGGCATCAAATTGGGGTCTATTATCCAAAGACCCTATTGTCTTAGTTTTGGGAAGTAAGGCTAGAACTTATTTTGTATATGTCACAGAAGAATCCCCAATACTGCAGATGGAGTTTGTTCTGTACCCAGGTAAGATTAAAGGAAATTCTTGGCTGAAATATAGCTGGCGGTGAAAGGGTTAAGGTTGATTTATTTCTATTTGAAAGAGTGTAGAAAAGAAATAAAAACACAGGTGGTTTTTTTTTATTACACATAAACATTATATTAAAGCCAACTTGTCTTTTGACTTGAAGTCCCCTTTAACTTTTCTAGCGCCATGTTTTTGGACATTCTTGGTTGTCCGTTGCATCTCAACTGACTAGTGGGGAGTAACTTTTCTTCCGAGTGCGCATGCGTTGCTTTAATAGAGCATTTGCCACGCGTCGGTGACCTTGAATTTCACTGAGTTGAATTTAGAGAGTTGAATTAGAGAGGTCAGCGCAACTCGGGCATAACGAGCTCGGGCAAATTAGTAGTCTAGTATGGTGAACGAACACTCGTGGCAAACGCCCTATTGCAGATACAGTGACACAATCTCTAAAATCAGACAAACACATGGCAGGGTGCTTGGCAGTGAATGCCTTTGCCTTTGGTGGGAGCGTAGAGTGATGTCTTGCGTGAATACATTCGCCCATGAAGCTAGAAGAGTCAAAGAATATGAAAAAATCTCAATGAATTGGTGGCACCATTTTCTGGTCTAAAGGATAAAAAAAAAGTAGATGCATTTCAAATGCAGAATATTTTGCTTTATATTTCCATGTTGTCTTCTTTCTTTCTCTCCTGTAACCCTTTCTTTCCATCACGTCCCTTTCTTTCCATCACGTAACCCTTTCTTTCCATCACGTCCCTTTCTTTCCATCACGTCCCTTTCTTTCCATCACGTCCCTTTCTTTTCCTGTCTTTCCATCACGTCCCTTTCTTTCCATCACGTCCCTTTCTTTCTCTCCTGTAACCCTTTCTTTCCATCACGTCCCTTTCTTTCCATCACGTCCCTTTCTTTCCATCACGTCCCTTTCTTTCCATCACGTCCCTTTCTTTCCATCACGTCCCTTTCTTTCCATCACGTCCCTTTCTTTCCCATCACGTCCCTTTCTTTCCACGTCCCTTTCTTTCCATCACGTCCCTTTCTTTCCATCACGTCCCTTTCTTTCCATCACGTCCCTTTCTTTCCATCACGTCCCTTTCTTTCCATCACGTCCCTTTCTTTCCATCACGTCCCTTTCTTTCCATCACGTCCCTTTCTTTCCATCACGTCCCTTTCTTTCCATCACGTCCCTTTCTTTCCCTCATGTAACCCTTTCTTTCCATCACGTCCCTTTCTTTCCATCACGTCCCTTTCTTTCTCTCCTGTACCCCTTTCTTTCCATCACGTCCCTTTCTTTCCATCACGTCCCTTTCTTTCCATCACGTCCCTTTCTTTCCATCACGTCCCTTTCTTTCCATCACGTCCCTTTCTTTCCATCACGTCCCTTTCCATCACGTCACATCCCTTTTCTTTCCATCACGTCCCTTTCTTTCTCACGTCCCTTTCTTTCCATCACGTCCCTTTCTTTCCATCACGTCCCTTTCTTTCCATCACGTCCCTTTCTTTCCATCCTGTAACCCTTTCTTTCCATCACGTCCCTTTCTTTCCATCACGTCCCTTTCTTTCCATCACGTCCCTTTCTTTCCATCACGTCCCTTTCTTTCCATCACGTCCCTTTCTTTCCATCACGTCCCTTTCTTTCCATCACGTCCCTTTCTTTCCATCACGTCCCTTTCTTTCCATCACGTCCCTTTCTTTCCATCACGTCCCTTTCTTTCCATCACGTCGTCCCTTTCTTTCCATCACGTCCCTTTCTTTCCATCACGTCCCTTTCTTTCCATCACGTCCCTTTCTTTCCATCACGTCCCTTTCTTTCCATCACGTCCCTTTCTTTCCATCACGTCCCTTTCTTTCCATCACGTCCCTTTCTTTCCATCACGTCCCTTTCTTTCCATCACGTCCCTTTCTTTCCATCACGTCCCTTTCTTTCCATCACGTCCCTTTCTTTCCATCACGTCCCTTTCTTTCCATCACGTCCCTTTCTTTCCATCACGTCCCTTTCTTTCCATCACGTCCCTTTCTTTCCATCCTGTCCCTTTCTTTCCATCACGTCCCTTTCTTTCCATCACGTCCCTTTCTTTCCATCACGTCCCTTTCTTTCCATCACGTCCCTTTCTTTCCATCACGTCCCTTTCTTTCCATCACGTCCCTTTCTTTCCATCACGTCCCGTTCCATCACGTCCCTTTCTTTCCATCACGTCCCTTTCTTTCCATCACGTCCCTTTCTTTCCATCACGTCCCTTTCTTTCCATCACGTCCCTTTCTTTCCATCACGTCCCTTTCTTTCCATCACGTCCCTTTCTTTCCATCACGTCCCTTTCTTTCCATCACGTCCCTTTCTTTCCATCACGTCCCTTTCTTTCCATCACGTCCCTTTCTTTCCATCACGTCCCTTTCTTTCCATCACGTCCCTTTCTTTCCATCACGTCCCTTTCTTTCCATCACGTCCCTTTCTTTCCATCACGTCCCTTTCTTTCCATCACGTCCCTTTCTTTCCATCACGTCCCTTTCTTTCCATCACGTCCCTTTCTTTCCATCACGTCCCTTTCTTTCCATCACGTCCCTTTCTTTCCATTCCATCACGTCCCTTTCTTTCCATCACGTCCCTTTCTTTCCATCACGTCCCTTTCTTTCCATCACGTCCCTTTCTTTCTCTCACGTCCCCTTTTCTTTCCATCACGTCCCTTTCTTTCCATCACGTCCCTTTCTTTCCATCACGTCCCTTTCTTTCCATCCTGTAACCCTTTCTTTCCATTCTTTCTTTCATCACGTCCCTTTCTTTCCATCACGTCCCTTTCTTTCCATCACGTCCCTTTCTTTCCATCACGTCCCCTTTTCTTTCCATCACGTCCCTTTCTTTCCATCACGTCCCTTTCTTTCCATCACGTCCCTTTCTTTCCTCACGTCCCTTTCTTTCCATCACGTCCCTTTCTTTCCATCACGTCCCTTTCTTTCCATCACGTCCCTTTCTTTCCATCACGTCCCTTTCTTTCCATCACGTCCCTTTCTTTCCATCACGTCCCTTTCTTTCCATCTTTCGTCCATCACGTTCCTTTTTCCATCACGTCCCTTTCTTTCCATCACGTCTTCCTGTAACCCTTTCTTTCCATCACGTCCCTTTCTTTCCATCACGTCCCTTTCTTTCCATCACGTCCCTTTCTTTCCATCACGTCCCTTTCTTTCCATCACGTCCCTTTCTTTCCATCACGTCCCTTTCTTTCCATCACGTCCCTTTCTTTCCATCACGTCCCTTTCTTTCCATCACGTCCCTTTCTTTCCATCACGTCCCTTCTTTTTCACGTCCCATCACGTCCCTTTCTTTCCATCACGTCCCTTTCTTTCCATCACGTCCCTTTCTTTCCATCACGTCCCTTTCTTTCCATCACGTCCCTTTCTTTTCCATCACGTCCCTTTCTTTCCATCACGTCCCTTTCTTTCCATCACGTCCCTTTCTTTCCATCACGTCCCTTTCTTTCCATCACGTCCCTTTCTTTCCATCACGTCCCTTTCTTTCCATCACGTCCCTTTCTTTCATCACGTCTTTCTTTCCATCACGTCCCTTTCTTTCCATCACGTCCCTTTCTTTCCATCACGTCCCTTTCTTTCCATCACGTCCCTTTCTTTCCATCACGTCCCTTTCTTTCCATCACGTCCCTTTCATCACGTCCCTTTTTTCCATCACGTCCCTTTCTTTCCATCACGTCCCTTTCTTTCCATCACGTCCCTTTCTTTCCATCACGTCCCTTTCTTTCCATCACGTCCCTTTCTTTCCATCACGTAACCCTTTCTTTCCATCACGTCCCTTTCTTTCCATCACGTCCCTTTCTTTCCATCACGTCCCTTTCTTTCCATCACGTCCCTTTCTTTTCCATCACGTCCCTTTCTTTCCATCACGTCCCTTTCTTTCCCTCCTGTAACCCTTTCTTTCCATCACGTCCCTTTCTTTCCATCACGTCCCTTTCTTTCCATCACGTCCCTTTCTTTCATCATCACGTCCCTTTCTTTCCATCACGTCCCTTTCTTTCCATCACGTCCCCTTTCTTTTTCCATCACGTCCCTTTCTTTCCATCACGTCCCTTTCTTTCCATCACGTCCCTTTCTTTCCATCACGTCCCTTTCTTTCCATCACGTCCCTTTCTTTCCATCACGTCCCTTTCTTTCTCTCCTGTAACCCTTTCTTTCCATCACGTCCCTTTCTTTCCATCACGTCCCTTTCTTTCCATCACGTCCCTTTCTTTCCATCACGTCCCTTTCTTTCCATCACGTCCCTTTCTTTCCATCACGTCCCTTTCTTTTCCATCACGTCCCTTTCTTTCCATCACGTCCCTTTCTTTCCATCACGTCCCTTTCTTTCCATCACGTCCCTTTCTTTCCATCACGTCCCTTTCTTTCCATCACGTCCCTTTCTTTCCATCACTTTCCAACCCTTTCTTTCCATCACGTCCCTTTCTTTCCATCACGTCCCCTTTCTTTCCATCACGTCCCTTTCTTTCCATCACGTCCCTTTCTTTCCATCACGTCCCTTTCTTTCCATCACGTCCCTTTCTTTCTCTCCTGTAACCCTTTCTTTCCATCACGTCCCTTTCTTTCCATCACGTCCCTTTCTTTCCATCACGTCCCTTTCTTTCATCACGTCTTTCCATCACGTCCCCTTTTCTTTCCATCACGTCCCTCACGTCCCTTCTTTCTTTCACGTCCCTTTCTTTCCATCGTCCCTTTCTTTCCATCACGTCCCTTTCTTTCCATCACGTCCCTTTCTTTCCATCACGTCCCTTTCTTTCCATCACGTCCCTTTCTTTCCATCACGTCCCTTTCTTTCCATCACGTCCCTTTCTTTCCATCACGTCCCGTCCCTTTCTTTCCATCACGTCCCTTTCTTTCCATCACGTCCCTTTCTTTCCATCACGTCCCTTTCTTTCCATCACGTCCCTTTCTTTCCATCACGTCCCTTTCTTTCCATCACGTCCCTTTCTTTCCATCACGTCCCTTTCTTTCCATCGTCCCTTTCTTTCCATCACGTCCCTTTCTTTCCATCACGTCCCTTTCTTTCCATCACGTCCCTTTCTTTCCATCACGTCCCTTTCTTTCTGTCCCTTTCTTTCCATCACGTCCCTTTCTTTCCATCACGTCCATCACCCTTTCTTTCCATCACGTCCCTTTCTTTCCTCACGTCCCTTTCTTTCCATTTCCCTTTCCATCACGTCCCTTTCTTTCCATCACGTCCCTTTCTTTCTCTACTGTAACCCTTTCTTTCCATCACGTCCCTTTCTTTCCATCACGTCCCTTTCTTTCTATCACGTAACCCTTTCTTTCCATCACGTCCCTTTCTTTTCCATCACGTCCCTTTCTTTCCATCACGTCCCTTTCTTTCCATCACGTCCTTTCTTTTTCTTTCCATCACGTCCCTTTCTTTCCATCACGTCCCTTTCTTTCCATCACGTCCCTTTCTTTCCATCACGTCCCTTTCTTTCCATCACGTCCCTTTCTTTCCATCACGTCCCTTTCTTTCCATCACGTCCCTTTCTTTCCATCACGTAACCCCTTTCTTTCCATCACTTTCTTTCCCTTTCTTTCTCACGTCACGTCCCTTTCTTTTTCCACCCTTTCTTTCCTGTCCCTTTCTTTTTCCATCCATCACACGTCCCTTTCTTTCCATCACGTCCCTTTCTTTCCATCACGTCCCTTTCTTTCTCTCCTGTAACCCTTTCTTTCTCTCCTGTAACCCTTTCTTTCTCTCCTGTAACTCTTTCTTTCCATCAGATGACCCATAGTTGTTGATAGGACTATAAACGTCTTTCCTTCCTCATCAGTCTCACAAAAAATCGCATGCAAAAAAACCCAAATTGGTGGAGCGCCTCTGGCTGCGGGAGCAACCCGAATTTCACAGACTATGTGACTCTATATAAGTACTTAATATCGAATACCTAACTAACTAACTAAGTAACTAACTTACTGACTAACTAACTAACTAACTAACTCACTAACTATGTATAGTATGTGTTACGTTGCTTGTTCTTTGTAGTCATTCTGTAGTCCTTTTGCTCTGCAAAAGATTACATTGTTCGCTGTGTATGTTGTTGTCAAAATTGCCTGTGTGGAGATGGCGTAAATACTCAGAATATTGCTGTATTTTTAAGTGTAACTCTTGCCACGGTTTTTCAACTCATAATGTTTTGATTGAAAATGTATTTAAAACGTGTTCTGTCTTTACCGGATGACTTGTTCATATTAATTTTGTCTGGTTTGTTTATTACGACGTTGCAGTGTTATTGGTTCATATTATTTGTTGTTGATAAATGTGTTTATTGTGGTGATTCTGATGTTAATAGTAATAATAATAATAATAATAATAATAATAATAATAATAATAATAGTAATGATAATAATAGTAATAATAAAAATAATAATAATAGTACACTTATATAGCGCTTTACCTCATATTAGCCCCAAAGCGCTTTAAAGTGCATGTTAAGTGCACCTGGCTGCAATTTATCCGTTATGAGACAATAAAGTTGATTCGGGTTTGGATTTGTTGTGGGAACGCAGGACTGGACCTTCATGGAAACTGTAGCGGCGCCAACAACATCCACTGCAAGTCTGGAACTCTCTGCGACCTGCTGGGCAGATGCGGTGAGTGTCATCATGTCACACAACACATAGTAGTTCTTTTGCTATCTCGATCTGTCTCTTTTCCGTTGGAGTCTGTGTAGCTGTGTCTCTTTCCCTCCTCTCTCTCTCACTCACTCTCTAGCTCTGTCTCTCCATCTCTGTGCTGTATGCGACTCTTTGATGAAAATTAGTGTGAAATATAGCAAACGATAGAGGATGAAGTACTCAATCTGCAGTAAGAAAGGCAAGAACGGACAAATGGAAACAACCGAGAAATGAAGGAGGAGGAGGGGGGGGGGGCGCATCTTTACCTTTACCGACCTTTTTTTTGGTAAAATATATATTAATTTCTCAATGTTGCCGTACCGATAGAGGACTTTTTTTAACACAAAAAAACTCACAATAATATGACCCAACAGTCAAAATTATCTTCCCTGATGATATTCATCAGTAACTGGGAGTACATTATTTATATATTGCTCTGACATCTTGTTTTTCATTCTCCTCGCTCACAGAGAGAGCGAGGGAGAGTTGGAGGAGAGGGGGGGGGGGGTAAAGAAAGAAAGGCCAAAGGCTATTAAGGAAAACCCAATATAAAGCTATCATATAATTAACGTTAAATATAGAAAACAATTGAGGTTTAAGTAGCTCAATTTACAGTATAGTTAGGGCTGTTAGTCATCGGAATGGAGCCTGCTGGACAAAAACTGCCAAAACTTTCTGCAAATTATTATACCGCTTAGCTTTTTGGGCTTTTTTTTTTGCTTGCTGCTAAGTACGGCCTCCCATTATAATTATTATGGAGAAATAAGTTCCAAAAGCATCACATTTTGGTATTAGCGTCCCCCCCCCCCCACACTTGTAAAAACCCCCCACACCCAACGGCAACACTGAAGAGGGAAAAACACTCGCTTCCTATTATGTATGTGTTACGCCCAATCTGTGAAATTGCCCAGTTCATGAAATGGACAATGTGGTACTATATCACATTTTTTAAATTTCCATTCACACAAGTATTGATTAAAGTTGATTCAACAGTAGCATCCTTTTCTTCATTGTATTTGCACACCCATCCTGCTCCCACCCACCCCCCACCCTACCAAATGTTACTCCGGGGCTACTCCGGGGCATGCCTGAGCCACATGTTGTATCAGACGTTTGATCAAATTAAGTCTGAATAAAAGAATTTCACACTCATCTACAGGCGTGATTTCTCATTCGTTTGAACCAGTTCTTGATCTCTGTGTGCTAATGAGCGAAAACCAAGTTTCATTCATGGCGATTGTCTGGGGGCACACAAAAAACGCACACTATCCAAAGGCGCACGGCAAAATGAGCACAATTTTACTGTCCAAAGGTGCACACTTCAACCGTTCAAAACTTGAGCTCATTCTGCTGAGCATTTGTATCATTGCAATTCTGCGTACCCAGGTATTCCTTGTTTTTCAGATAGGTTAGGGATAGGGTTAGGGATATGTTTAGGGATAGGGTTAGGGTTAGGAATAGGGTTAGGGTTAGGAATAGGGTTAGGGATAGGTTTAGTCCTAGTCCACCCGTCTCAAAAACAACTGTGCGCTTTCGGGTTGTAAATATCGTGCGCTTTTCTACCATAAATATGTGCGCCTTTTGACGGCTGTGCGCGTTTGGGAAAAAGCAATATTGTGCGCTTTTCGACTGTTGCCGATTGTCTAAATAGCGAGTTTTACATTGGCTATTTCACGAACTGGGCAAGTCAATTTTCCCATTTCAAGAAAAAATGAGCAATTTCACGGATTGGGCGTAACATAATTATTATGCATTCACAGCTCTGGCGATGGGAGAGCCCTGTGAGCTTACCAACGACACGGAGGAGGGCAACTGTGCAGCGGGGGCCACGTGCAAGAAGTCCACGTGCATGTGTGACTACAGCGTCTCCAAGGACTACGGGTCCTTATGCCGTAGGTCTCTCTCTCTCTCTCTCTCTCTCTCTCTCTCTCTCTCTCTCTCTCTCTCTCTCTCTCTCTCTCTCTCTCTCTCTCTCTCTCTCTCTCTCTCTCTCTCTCTCTCTCTCTCTCTCTCTCTCTCTCTCTCTCTCTCTCTCTCTCTCTCTCTCTCTCTCTCTCTCTCTCTCTCTCTCTCTCAAATTCTCTCTCTCTCTCTCTCTCTCTCTCTCTCTCTCTCTCTCTCTCTCTCTCTCTCTCTCTCTCTCTCTCTCTCTCTCTCTCTCTCTCTCTCTCTCTCTCTCTCTCTCTCTCTCTCTCTCTCTCTCTCTCTCTCTCTCTCTCTCTCTCTCTCTCTCTCTCTCTCTCTCTCTCTCTCTCTCTCTCTCTCTCTCTCTCTCTCTCTCTCTCTCTCTCTCTCTCTCTCTCTCTCTCTCTCTCTCTCTCTCTCTCTCTCTCTCTCTCTCTCTCTCTCTCTCTCTCTCTCTCTCTCTCTCTCTCTCTCTCTCTCTCTCTCTCTCTCTCTCTCTCTCTCTCTCTCTCTCTCTCCTATGTTCGTATATGTACCAAGGACAGATTGGAAGACTAGGCGTTGCCTAAAATCTTTATCCTTGAAAAATAAAGTTCAAGTTTTCAAGTTTTCTCTCTCTCTCCTCTCTCTCTCTCTCTCTCTCTCTCTCTCTCTCTCTCTCTCTCTCTCTCTCTCTCTCTCTCTCTCTCTCTCTCTCTCTCTCTCTCTCTCTCTCTCTCTCTCTCTCTCTCTCTCTCTCTCTCTCTCTCTCTCTCTCTCTCTCTCTCTCTCTCTGTGTCCCCTTGTGATTTACAGAGCCTGCATCAGGTCGACTGGGGTCTGACTGTCAGGCGTCTTGTACAAATGAACACACGGTGTGTGTGAACTCCAAATGTCAGTGCGAGTCTGGTGCTCGCCCTGCTCGAGACTTCAGCTGTGGTAAGAGAGAAGAGAGAGAGAGAGAGAGAGAGAGAGAGAGAGAGAGAGAGAGAGAGAGAGAGAGAGAGAGAGAGAGAGATGAGAGATGCGAATGCGAATGCGAATAATTTATTCAAATAGGCCAAGGCCCCTTATGAAGGGGAAGTGAACACACAAAGATCAACAGCCATAATAAACTTAGCAATCCATCAAATCATAAAAAAGGAATACAAGTCATCATCAATAATCAATGCACATGTCGCTACATAATACAATAGCTTCAGTCAGATGGCAGTTAATATCCAGTCAGAACATGGCAGAAGAAGGACTATGAAATAGCAATTTCTCTACATTTGAAAGCTTTATACATAAAAAATGGCCAGATTCCGAATATCACTTTCTTTCTTTGAAGCTAACAACAATGTTAATGTAAACGCACATGGATTACGAATATATTTATGTGGGATAATTTTTTGTCGGATATCATTTAATGCAATTCATCTTCAGTGCATTCTTTACATAATGGACACATAAGTGAGAGAGAGAGAGAGAGAGAGAGAGAGAGAGAGAGAGAGAGAGAGAGAGAGAGAGAGAGAGAGAGAGAGAGAGAGAGAGAGAGAGAGAGAGAGAGAGACAAGAATAAGAACAAGAACAACGTTTTAATGAACCGGGCCATCTGCCCATGTCAAAGGGAACAGTGGGAAGGGGACATTGTTAAATCAAACAAACAAACAAAAGGGAAAATCCAGAGAGAGAGAGAGAGAGAGAGAGAGAGAGAGAGAGAGAGAGAGAGAGAGAGAGAGAGAGAGAGATCCGAACTCCGACTTTTTCTTAATGATTTAGGCCCACAGCCCACATGGCAAGAATAATGTAACAAATAATCAAGTGAATCAAGAAACAAATTTATAGATACATAAATAAATAAATAAATAAAACCAATACATAAATTAAAAAAATAATACATAAATAAATAAATAAATAAATAAAAAACACATAAATGCTACATTAAGGCATTCATTCGTGGCCAAATCCTCGGGTTCGAGTATTATAAATATTCTCACTGTGCCTCCATCGGTGCACGCGCAATAAGACTTACACATTAACATAAATACATACATGGCGCAGAGGTATCGCGTTCGCCTCGTGTCAAGTAAACCAGAGTTCGAACCTGGGTACAGGGTTTTTTTCCTCTCCCTTTACACTAGGCCTTACGGTCTGAACGTCTCTCTCTCTCTCTCTCTCTCTCTCTCTCTCTCTCTCTCTCTCTCTCTCTCTCTCTCTCTCTCTCTCTCTCTCTCTCTCTCTCTCTCTCTCTCTCTCTCTCGTCTTTCGGATGAGACGATAAACCGAGGAACCTTGTGTCCATGCATTTAGCGTATGTTAAATCCAGTAGCAACGAAAAAGTGTCATTTTGGTTAAAATCCACCCCCACCCCCCTTTTCCTTCCTCATCAGTCACACAAATATCGCATACAAAAAGAAAAATTGGATGGCGCGCCTCTGGCTGCGACGCGCTCTCCAGGTGGGAGCAACCCGTATTTCACAGAGACGCCTCTGTGACTCGTGGTCCAATTTCCAAACTTTAACGTTGGTATTTTCTCGGGAAATAGAAGGCATACATTGTTCAAAGTTTGCACACATATAGATGCCTATGCAAGCTTTCAAACAATAATGATTTGAATAATTAAACACATAAAACAACACTGTAAACAGATAACAAACAGATAACATTTTATATTAGTGGGTTAGAGAGTATCCAACAGGCAACCTGAAACTCATCAACACTGAAAGCCTCGATAGCTCATTGGTAGAGTGTCTGTCTGTCATGCCAATGGTTCCGGGTCGGATTCTCGGCACGGGCACTTTGTTTTGTCTGGTCCGTCCGTCCGTCCGGCGTGCCTCCGTCCGTCCGCCTATTCGTCCGTTTTTCTCAAAACCTATTCAGTCTATCATCATGAAATTTAGTATACTAGTTTGCCAAGATGCAAGCTATCCACTGATGTATTTAGTTTTACTTTAAGGTCAAGGTCGCGCCAGTTACGGGGTTCAAACCCCGAAACACATAATCGCTAACATCTCGCGAAGTTTTGCATGTATTTGAATGCAGTTTTTTTCACAACCTTTCTTGACGAATGGTCTATAACACAGTTGTCATGAATTGTTCTGTGCGCGCGTGTGCGCATGATCGCGCGCGCTCAAATCACGGGTCCAAACCCCAAGCCTATATATACAAAAACTATTCGGTTACGTGCTGTTTTGATGCGTGTTTATGTAGTTACGTGCTGGTTTTATGCGTTTTTATGTATGTGTACAGCCGACACATTCCGATTTCGGAGTACCTCGGCGATGCTGCGAGGGGACTTTGCAGCCGCTCGGCGTTGCACTTTTTTTTTTTTTAGTTGTATCCATTAAGGATAGTTTTGTTTGCCTCTCATTCATTCATTTGCCTCTTGTTTAATTCGGCATTGTCACTGTTCTTGTTGTCGTTTTGTTGAACACATCATCATCATCTTCGTTTAACAAGTGAGTTTCCCTTAAGTGGTTGCTGCTCTCTGCTGCTGATGATGATGATGTTGATGTTGATGTTGATCGTGTTGATGCGAGTGCTGCTGCTGTTGATTATGTTGCTGCTGACGGGGAGGAGGTTGATGATGTTGATGATAATGATGATGTTGTTGTTGATGTTGATGATGATGATGCGTCTTACAGTGGGGGGAGGGTCTAGATATTCTGCGTCAACAAAATACGCAGGTCAGTCTCTCTCTCCCTGTCTCTCTCTCTCTCTCTCTCCCTGTCTCTCTCTCTCCTCTCTCTCTCTCTCTCTCTCTCTCTCTCTCTCTCTCTCTCTCTCTCTCTCTCTCTCTCTCTCTCTCTCTTTCACTCTCCCCCTCCTTCTCATTACCTTCTCTCTTTTCGTATCTGTCTACCCCTTGTCGCTATTTTGTGTCTGTCTGTCCCTCTGTCCACCCGACTCTCTCTCTCTCTCTCTCTCTCTCTCTCTCTCTCTCTCTCTCTCTCTCTCTCTCTCTCTCTCTCTCTCTCTCTCTCTCATTCTCTCTCTCTCTCTCTCGAAGCTCTCTCTCTCTCTCTCTCTCTCTCTCTAATGAAAATGAAATACTGGGTATAGTATTAGTTATGTATTGCATGCTTAGAACCAAGGACAGAATGGAAGACTAGGCCCAGCCTAAATTCTTTTCCTTGTAAAATAATGTGTCTGAAGTCTGAAGTCTCTCTCTCTCCCTTTCTCTCTCGTTTCCTTTTTGGCTCACTCGTGTTAACGAAGCTAACACGAAGTGAGTCTATAGTATGATAATTTTCTGAAGTTCGGTTGTGTGTGGCTGTGTGTGTGTGTGTGTGTGTGTGTGTGTGTGTGTGTGTGTGTGTGTGTGTGTGTGTGTGTGTGTGTGTGTGTGTGTGTCCGTGGTCTAATCTCCAAACTTTAACGTTAGCATTTTCTCGGGAAATAGAAGGCATGCATTGTTCAAACTTTGCACACATTTAGATGTCTATGCAAGCTTTCAATCAATAATGATTTGCATAATTAAATACTTAAAACAACGCTGTAAACACATAACAAACAGATAACATTTTAGATTAGTGGGTTAGAGAGTATTCAACAGGCAACATGAGTTAAGAAACTCATCAACACTGAAAGCCTCGATAGCTCATTGGTAGAGTGTCTGTCTGTCATGCCAATGGTTCCGTGTCCGATTCTCGGCACAGGCACTGTTTATTTTTTATTTTTTTAGTTGTATCCATTAACGATAGTTTCATTTGTACTTTAAAATTTTATTGGCAATCTTGTACTTTAGACACCCCCCTCAATCTTTGTTTGTTGTTGTCCCACATGTTCCTGTTCGAGTGAGCCTTGAAGGCTTTGCCTCTTGTTTATTTCTTTGTTTGTCTCTCAGTTTGTGTGGTTGTTTTATTTTATTTTACACGTGCGTTGTGTTACGTGATTGGAAGGCTTGCTGGATTGTGTATGCTCTTGTTATATGAAAAGATGTATTATTTTATGTATATTTGATTTCTTGTAATGTTTGATTGGTTTGTAAATTATTGTTAACCTGTTTTTGTCGAGGACATGGTGAAAAAAAAGTATTGTTGCTTATCCATGTATCCTCATTAAAAAAATCATTTCAATTTAATTCTCTCTCTCTCTCTCTCTCTCTCTCTCTCTCTCTCTCTCTCTCTCTCTCTCTCTCTCTCTCTCTCTCTCTCTCTCTCTCTCTCTCTCTCTCTCTCTCTCTCTCCCCCCCCCCCATTCTCTCCCCTCCCCCCATCTCCCTCTCTCACATTCCCCAGCTTTCGCCTTGGCATAATGATAAGGCAGTGTCAGAACGGGTGCGTGCCTTTTGTCCTTTCCCGTCCTTTCCCGTTTGGTCCTTTCCCGTTTCGTCCTTTCCCGTTTGGTCCTTTCCCGTTTGGTCTTTTCCCGTTTCGTCCTATGCCTTCAGACAGTGCCGTTTCGTCCCTTTCTTGTATTTAAACATAATACACATGGCGTTCACTCGAAAAGGCACAAACAGGTGTACAACAGGTAAAACAGTTTGCATTTATTTTAACCAGTAAAAACGGATTAAAACATAACGTTAAAAAAACTCATGGCGGTTTTGTCACCCAGCTCAGCTTCGGCGAACTAATATAACCACGGAAAAGCTGTACATTTCAAGAGGTTTCCTTCTCAGAGACTAGTAACATTTGTTACAAAAAACATGTATTTCACGAATATGACGAATCGAAACTGGAGCTAGGACAAAACGGCACTGGTTTAGCGTCGGCGCGATTGCGTCAAACACAGGGCAAAATCGTAATAGGACGTAACGGGATAGGACCAATCGGTACCTACCCGTCAGAACAATAATTGACATAAGCTAGAACCCCAAGGCTACATCAAAACGTTGTTATGCTCTGCATAGTTATGCGTTGATTGTCTTTAGCCGTGGCAAGCTCCTAGCATAACATCGTCAGTCCAAAAAATCCTCCGATGTCGGAGTGTGCACGTGGCGGGGTAATCAAAAACGGTCGGTCACACACGCAATGTTCTCATCCCTAGCTGGCGCTTGTCTACCATAGTGTTCAAGTGCACTCGATGTGTGTGTGTGTGTGTGTGTGTGTGTGTGTGTGTGTGTGTGTGTGTGTGTGTGTGTGTGTGTGTGTGTGTGTTTTTGTGTGAGTGTGTATGTGTGAGTATATGTATATGTGTATGTGTATATGTGTGAGTGTGTGTGTATGTGTGTATATGTGTGTGTGTGTGTGTGTGTGTGTGTGTGTGTGTGTGTGTGTGTGTGTGCGTGCGTGTGCTTGTGCGTGTGTGTAATATCAGATATTCTGATCGGAGTCGGAGGTACCATTGGGGCAGCCGTAACACTCTTATGCTTGGCTCTATTCGCCAACAGCAAACAGCAGAAGAAAAGTAAGCGGAATCATGCGAGATGTGTTCGTAGGTGTGCATGCGTATGCGTGTGCGTGCGCGCGCGCGCGCGTGCGTGTGTGTGTGTGTCCACGTGCGTTCGTGCGTGTATGTGTGTGTGTGCTTGCGTGCGTGCGTGTATGTGTGTTTAAGTACAGTGTGTTACCTGTATGTATGAACGAGCTTATGCATCTGCATTGTGTGTGTGTGTGTGTCTGTGTGCGCGCGCGTGTGTCTGTGTGTGTTTGTGCGTGTGTACATGTGTGTTTAAATAAAGTGTGTTGCCTGTATGTATGAATAAGCTTATGCATCTGCATTGTGTGTGTATGTGTGTGTGTATGTGCGTACGTGCGTGTGTGTGTGTGTGTGTGTTGTGTGTGTTTGTGTGTGTATACATCTGTGTGTGTGTATGTATACATGTGTGTGTGTGTGTGTGAGAGAGAGAGGGGGGGGGGGGGAGGGGGAAGGAGGCAGATAGAGACTGTCTTTAATCTGTGCTTATTTTTGTGCAAATGCTTTTTTATGCG
>CM065700.1:34201094-34203594 GCA_017654935.2 Phymorhynchus buccinoides | reverse complement strand
ACTCTCTCTCTCTCTCTCTCTCTCTCTCTCTCTCTCTCTCTCTCTCTCTCTCTCTCTCTCTCTCTCTCTCTCTCTCTCTCTCTCTCTCTCTCTCTCTCTCTCTCTCTCTCTCTCTCTCTCGTATAGTATTAGTTATGTATTGCATGCTTAGAACCAAGGACAGAATGGAAGACTAGGCCCAGCCTAAATTCTTTTCCTTGTAAAATAATGTGTCTGAAGTCTGAAGTCTCTCTCTCTCCCTTTCTCTCTCGTTTCCTTTTTGGCTCACTCGTGTTAACGAAGCTAACACGAAGTGAGTCTATAGTATGATAGTTGTTCGGTTGTGTGTGTGTGTGTGTGTGTGTGTGTGTGTGTGTGTGTGTGTGTGTGTGTGTGTGTGTGTGTGTGTGTGTGTGTGTCCGTGGTCTAATCTCCAAACTTTAACGTTAGCATTTTCTCGGGAAATAGAAGGCATGCATTGTTCAAACTTTGCACACATATAGATGTCTATGCAAGCTTTCAAACAATAATGATTTGAATAATTAAATACTTAAAACAACGCTGTAAACACATAACAAACAGATAACATTTTAGATTAGTGGGTTAGAGAGTATTCAACAGGCAACATGAGTTAAGAAACTCATCAACACTGAAAGCCTCGATAGCTCATTGGTAGAGTGTCTGTCTGTCATGCCAATGGTTCCGTGTCCGATTCTCGGCACAGGCACTTTTTATTTTTTATTTTTTTAGTTGTATCCATTAACGATAGTTTCATTTGTACTTTAAAATTTTATTGGCAATCTTGTACTCTAGACACCCCCCTCAATCTTTGTTTGTTGTTGTCCCACATGTTCCTGTTCGAGTGAGCCTTGAAGGCTTTGCCTCTTGTTTATTTCTTTGTTTGTCTCTCAGTTTGTGTGGTTGTTTTATTTTATTTTACACGTGCGTTGTGTTACGTGATTGGAAGGCTTGCTGGATTGTGTATGCTCTTGTTATATGAAAAGATGTATTATTTTATGTATATTTGATTTCTTGTAATGTTTGATTGCTTTGTAAATTATTGATAACCTGTTTTTGTCGAGGACATGGTGAAAAAAAAGTATTGTTGCTTATCCATGTATCCTCATTAAAAAAATCATTTCAATTTAATCTCTCTCTCTCTCTCTCTCTCTCTTCTCTCTCTCTCTCTCTCTCTCTCTCTCTCTCTCTCTCTCTCTCTCTCTCTCTCTCTCTCTCTCTCTCTCTCTCTCTCCTCCCCCCCCCCCATTCTCTCCCCTCCCCCCATCTCCCTCTCTCATATTCCCCAGCTTTCGCCTTGGCATAATGATAAGGCAGTGTCAGAACGGGTGCGTGCCCTTTTCGTCCTTTCCCGTTTGGTCCTTTCCCGTTTGGTCCTTTCCCGTTTGGTCTTTTCCCGTTTCGTCCTATGCCTTCAGACAGTGCCGTTTCGTCCCTTTCTTGTATTTAAACATAATACACATGGCGTTCACTCGAAAAGGCACAAACACGTGTACAACAGGTAAAACAGTTTGCATTTATTTTAACCAGTAAAAACGGATTAAAACATAACGTTAAAAAAACTCATGGCGGTTTTGTCACCCAGCTCAGCTTCGGCGAACTAATATAACCACGGAAAAGCTGTACATTTCAAGAGGTTTCCTTCTCAGAGACTAGTAACATTTGTTACAAAAAACATGTATTTCACGAATATGACGAATCGAAACTGGAGCTAGGACAAAACGGCACTGGTTTAGCGTCGGCGCGATTGCGTCAAACACAGGGCAAAATCGTAATAGGACGTAACGGGATAGGACCAATCGGTACCTACCCGTCAGAACAATAATTGACATAAGCTAGAACCCCAAGGCTACATCAAAACGTTGTTATGCTCTGCATAGTTATGCGGGGATTGTCTTTAGCCGTGGCAAGCTCCTAGCATAACATCGTCAGTCCAAAAAATCCTCCGATGTCGGAGTGTGCACGTGGCGGGGTAATCAAAAACGGTCGGTCACACACGCAATGTTCTCATCCCTAGCTGGCGCTTGTCTACCATAGTGTTCAAGTGCACTCGATGTGTGTGTGTGTGTGTGTGTGTGTGTGTGTGTGTGTGTGTGTGTGTGTGTGTGTGTGTGTGTGTGTGTGTGTGTGTGTGTGTGTGTGTGTGTGATGTGTGTATGTGTATGTGTGAGTATATGTGTGAGTGTATATGTGTGAGTGTGTGTGTGTGTGTGTGTGTGTGTGTGTGTGTGTGTGTGTGTGTGTGTGTGTGTGCGTGCGTGCGTGTGTGCGTGTGCTTGTGCGTGTGTGTAATATCAGATATTCTGATCGGAGTCGGAGGTACCATTGGGGCAGCCGTAACACTCTTATGCTTGGCTCTATTCGCCAACAGCAAACAGCAGAAGAAAAGTAAGCGGAATCATGCGAGATGTGTTCGTAGGTGTGCATGCGTATGCGTGTGCGTGCGCGCGCGCGCGCGTGCGTGTGTGTGTGTGTCCACGTGCGTTCGTGCGTGTATGTGTGT
>CM065700.1:34191094-34196094 GCA_017654935.2 Phymorhynchus buccinoides | reverse complement strand
CTTCCTCAATGCACTCTATTAATACAACCCGCTAGATTGAATGGAACACGTTGAGTGATGAGGATGGAACAGTGATGAGGATGCTTCCTCAATGCACTATATTACAACCCGCTAGATTGAATGGAACACGTTGAGTGATGAGGATGGGAACACGTTGAGTGATGAGGATGCTTCCTCAATGCACTCTATTAATACAACCCGCTAGATTGAATGGAACACGTTGAGTGATGAGGATGCTTCCTCAATGCACTCTATTAATACAACCCGCTAGATTGAATGGAACACGTTGAGTGATGAGGATGGAACACGTTGAGTGATGAGGATGCTTCCTTGATACACTCTATACTACATCCCGCTAGATTGAATGGAAACGTTGAGTGATGAGGATGGAACACGTTGTGTGATGAGGATGCTTCCTCAATGCACTCTATTAATGCAACCCGCTAGATTGAATGGAACACGTTGAGTGATGAGGATGGAACACGTTGAGTGATGAGGATGCTTCCTCAATGCACTCTATTAATGCAACCCGCTAGATTGAATGGAACACGTTGAGTGATGAGGATGGAACACGTTGAGTGATGAGGATGCTTCCTTGATACACTCTATACTACATCCCGCTAGATTGAATGGAACACGTTGAGTGATGAGGATGGAACACGTTGAGTGATGAGGATGCTTCCTCAATGCACTCTATTAATGCAACCCGCTAGATTGAATGGAACACGTTGAGTGATGAGGATGGAACACGTTGAGTGATGAGGATGCTTCCTTGATACACTCTATACTACATCCCGCTAGATTGAATGGAACGCGTTGAGTGGTGAACATGGAACACGTTGAGTGATGAGGATGCTTCCTTGATACACTCTATACTACAACCCGCTAGATTGAATGGAACACGTTGAGTGATGAGGATGGAACACGTTGACATCCTGAGGATGCTTCCTCAATGCACTCTATTAATGCAACCCGCTAGATTGAATGGAACACGTTGAGTGATTAAGGATGGAACACGTTGAGTGATGAGGATGCTTTCTTGATACACTCTATACTACATCCCGCTAGATTGAATGGAACGCGTTGAGTGGTGAGGATGCTTCCTCAATGCACTCTACAGCCCACAAGATTGACTGGAAACACACACACACACAGACACACACACGCATGCACGCACGCACGCACGCACTACAACAGTTTGTATGGAAACTTACTGTGTAATCAAATATTCATCAAATTTTCACACTCTTTGATTTTTGTGCTACAACAGTTTGTATGGAAACTTACTGTGTAATCAAATATTCATCAAATTTTCACACTCTTTGATTTTTGTGCTACACACACTTTGTATGGAAACTTACTGTGAAATCAAATATTCATCAAATTTTCACAGATGATTTTTGTGCTACAACGTTTGTATGGAAACTTACTGTGTAATCAAATATTCATCAAATTTTCACACTCTGATTTTTGTGCTACAACAGTTTGTATGGAAACTTATGTGTAATCAAATATTCATCAAATTTTCACACTCTGATTTTTGTGCTACAAAGGCTAAGAGTGATATATTTCAAAGTGCTCTGCCTTCTGTGTCAACCCATGGACTCATCATGACATTCATAATATATATCAACTAATCAAGAGAATTCATCAAAGGGGTCAGGACATAGATTTTTGTGCTACTACAGTTTGTATGGAAACTTACTGTGTAATCAAATATTCATCAAATTTTCACACTCTGATTTTTGTGCTACAACAGTTTGTATGGAAACTTACTGTGTAATCAAATATTCATCAAATTTTCACACTCTTTGATTTTTGTGTGTGTCTGGAACTAAAGAAAATGTGTAGACGTGAACTAATCATATAATTACAAGCATTTTGATGTAATAGCATTAGTACATTCAGTAGAACCTGATGTACAAAATCATCATGTTCTGCCAAAAACAAATCGCCTTTCAGGTCATAGCAGAACAGTAAATATTTTAAATGGAAGAGGCGTAGAAGTGGAACCAAATGAATGGGTTTTTTGCAAGTGACATTGACCCTTATTACACACTTTTAAAAAAAAGTGCATATTTTGTTACATTAAATATGCTGGACATTGTTGGAGGGAAGATAGAAATGAGGAGCCATACAACTTCAACGGACATTACCTGTGTTATGTAATATCCATCGTTACTTCGACCAATACTGTTTAATGGGGCAAGAAATGCACACAGGCATGTCATTTACATCATTTCAAACATTTTGATAGGTCATACATTTATTTCTGTAGCTTCAGTAGAACTCAAGATATACAGCCATTGCCGGCACCAACATGTGTATTATGACCGCAAGAAACACTCCTTTCAAATTCCTATCTGCACTGATTTTAGGTCTTTGTATCTTCCGTTTGTTTAAAACTTTTTTTCACGTTTCCATCATTTTTTCTAAGTTAAAAATAGTCGCACAGCTGTTCTGTTGTACACAAAGTTGAGCTGCTTAGTTAAATGACTGAATCTAGAAATCTTAGATAAAAAATACAACCAAGCATTTCTTCTTAAAAATATTTGGGCAGTATCTTCTTCGTAGTATTTTGTTTAATCTTTTTCTCAGGTATTAGATTGATTTTAACGAAACCAAAAGAGAGTTTACAATTGCGCAAAAGAGGACAGTGCGCACGAAGAAACAAATGTACAAAACAATAATGACATGTATCATATTTAGGCATGATGCTCTAATACCAACAAAAATGTACACCCTTCGTAGGAAAAAGGATGTACCTACTAAACCATGTGATAATATTATGAGAATCAACAATACAGAAAAACAAAACAGAACACATGGATAAGTAAGAAATTATTAGGAAAAGGCTGTAGATCCTGTTATTGATATTCGTCTGAAACGCACTGAACACATGCAAGCTTAAAGACCCACAGAGCCGGCTGGATTAAGTCCCTTGGTTTTTTCTGGGTCGATGTGGTCCGCATCGTATACGACTGCTCGTTAAACCCTTTCACCGCCAATGTCGCGCACCACAATGGTTTACGACCCATGCTCACTTAAAGGCATCAAATCAGGGCCTGTTATCCAAAGACCCTGTTTTCTTAATTTTGGGAGGCAAGGATAGGCCTCACAGAGGAATTCCCGTATTCTCTTACGATCGAGGCTGGCTCTTTAAAGTGATGCCTCGTTTTCGTGACTTTCCTCATATACGATCGAAGCTATGGGATGCCTCGCAACACTTGGTCAAAATAAGATTTTTTACCAGCTATAAGAAGGAAAACACGTGAAATACGTGATTTTGACAGCCGGCTCTGTAGGTCTTTAAACAGCAACTTACAAACCCTCACCATGAGGACAACTAGGCAGACACAAAGACAGACACAAAGACACACACAGAGAAAGCTAGCCTACGTGTGTCTTCCATATTTAATGAAGCCCATCTGGGAAAAAAGTGGGCATTCTGTTGTGATGCTGATGTCTTGGTAAAATCATTTTTACTTTGTTCAGTTGAGTAGTTTTGTGTGTCAGGATTGTACTAATTTTGGCATATCGTCTGTTTTTGTTTCTAAAAACAATGTTACAAGGGGCTAATTTGGAGATTAAAATTGAAAATATATCAAGTTTTCATATGCTTTGTTTTCTGCTTTGTCCTGCTCCTTGTGTTGGGTACGTATCGTAATAAGTGTAAAAACATGACGTCCGACTCCATTCTTAACATTATACACGTCCACAAAAGCTGTATCGTGCAGTTTCTCTCTATTTGCGCACAACTGAAATCCAATAAAATGCAATAATTGATGTCAAAAACTATTTGAGATATTTACTTGAAATGTTGCAAATTGCTTCTTTCTCATGATATCTATATGTAGACAAAAACATAAAAGTTTAAATAGATATGCAAATCAGTGGTCCTATTCATTAACCGCATGATTCATTTCAGTGATTTGCGATTTGGAAGACAATAAAACTAATATCATTGTAATACCTTCTTCTGAACTAGATCAGCTCAAAAGTGGACTGATAATGTTAAGGGCTACTCTTTCACATTACATTCATGTTAAGATACAGAAAAGATGGAAGCAACCGATGTATGGTAGTCTTGCATTGATTACCCCTACCCCCAAACTCAAAATAGTAAGCGCAAAGAAGGACAAATGCTCTAGACTGGCACCTACACACACACACACACACACACACACACACACACACACATACACACACACACACACACACACACACACACACACACACGCACGCGCGCGCCGCGCGCGCGCGCGCGCGCGCGCGCGCGCACGCGCGCATGCACGCACACATATGCATCCCCGTCCTGGATGTCTAAGACGTACGCATGACTACGGGGCCTGGAAGCTCTCATGAGATCAAAGATTACTGCGCAAGGCATCTCCGCTTCAAACAAATGTTACCCAAAATGCTCTAGACTGGCACACCCCCCCCCCCCCCTCCCACACACACACAACACACACACACACACACACACACACACACACACACACACACACACACACGGCACGCACACACACATAATTATGGATCCCCGTCCTGGATGTCTAAGACGTACGCATGACTATGGGGCCTGGAAGCTCTCATGAGATCAAAGATTACTCTGCGCAAGGCATCTCCGCTTCAAACAAATGTTACCCAAAATGCTCTAGACTGGCAACACCCCCCCCCCCCCCCCACACACACACACACACACGAGTCACATAGGCTTAGATTCTCTCTCTCTCTCTCCCTCTCTCATTCGGTCACAAGGGAAGTAAGCGTTGATAGTCTAGCCGGTCAGTCCTGCTAGGTTACTACCCTTGGTAGTATTGAATATCGCTTTGAACATGCTCAAATTATGTTCTGCTCCAGTGACATTGACCTTTGACCAATAACCTTCATCTCCGAACTTGGCCTAGATATCCCAGCTACCTACCCGCATGCAAAATGTTTGGGTCCTGGGTCCGTCCGCTCGGACGCTATCATGGTAACATACATAGACAGTAGGT
>CM065700.1:34186176-34190594 GCA_017654935.2 Phymorhynchus buccinoides | reverse complement strand
AGATTTTATAATAATGTGAGACTTTTGACGGCTGTTGCGCGTTTGAAAAAGCATTTGTCGCTTTTCCGCTGTTGCCTGTCCTAATGCCGATTTTACATTGCTTTTCACGACTGGCATTCATTTTCCCATTTCAAGAAATGACAATTTCACGGATTGGGGCGTAATTTATTTTCTTCACAGATCTGTCGATGGGTAGCACTTAGCTTACCAACGACACTGAGGATGGCACTGTGCGCGGGGTCCACGTGCAAGAAGTCCACGGGCACATGTGTTACTACAGCGTCTCCAAGACTCTGGTCCTTATGCGTAGTTCTTTTCCCCCCCCCCCCCCCTCTCTCTCTCTCTCTGCTCTTCGTCTCTCTCTCTCCATCCTCTACTCTCTCTCTCTTCCTCATCTCTCCTCGTCCTTCTCTCTCTCTTCTTCTCTTCCTCTCATCTTCATTTGCCTCTCTCTGTCTCTCTCTCTCGCTCTCTCTTCTCGCTCTCTCTTTTCTCTTCTCTTCTCTCTCTCTCTCTTCAAATTTCTCTCTCTCTCTCTTTCTCTCTCTCTCATTCTTTCTCTCATCTCTCTCTCTCTATCTCTCATCTCCTCTCTTTCTCTCTCTCTCTCTCTTTCCTCTCTCTCACTCATCTCTCTCTCTCTCTCTTCTATCTCTCTCTCTCTCTCTCAAATTCTCTCTCGCTCTCTGTTCTCTCTCTCTCTCTAAAATCTTATCCTTGAAAAAAAGTTCAGTTTTCAGAGTTTCTCTCTCTCTCTCTCTCTCTCTCCTCTCTCTCTCACCCCTCGTCTCTCGTGCTCTCTCTCTCTCTCTCTCTCTTCTCTCTCATCTCTCTCCTCTCTCTCTCTCTCTCTCTCTCTGCTCTCTCAGTCGTCTCGTCTCTCCTCTCTCTCTCTCTCTCTCCCTCTCTTCTCTGTGTCCCCTTGTGATTTACAGAGCCTGCATCAGGTCGACTGGGGTCTGACTGTCAGGCGTCTTGTACAAATGAACACACGGTGTGTGTGAACTCCAAATGTCAGTGCGAGTCTGGTGCTCGCCCTGCTCGAGACTTCAGCTGTGGTAAGAGAGAGAGAGAAGAGAGAGAGAGAGAGAGAAGAGAGAGAGAAGAGAGAGAGAGAGAGAGACTGAGAGAGAGAGAGAGAGAGAGAGGAGATGAAACTAGTAGATTCTGAGATCGAGGGGAGAGAGAGAGAGAGCGAGGAAATTGCGAAATGCGAATAATTTATTCAAATAGGCCAAGGCCCCTTATGAAGGGGAAGTGAACACACAAAGATCAACAGCCATATTAAACTTAGCAATCCATCAAATCATAAAAAAGGAATACAAGTCATCATCAATAATCAATGCACATGTCGCTACATAATACAATAGCTTCAGTCAGATGGCAGTTAATATCCAGTCAGAACATGGCAGAAGAAGGACTATGAAATAGCAATTTCTCTACATTTGAAAGCTTCATACATAAAAAATGGCCAGATTCCGAATATCACTTTCTTTCTTTGAAGCTAACAACAATTGTTAATTTAAACGCACATGGATTACGAATATATTTATGTGGGATAATGATTTTTGTCGGATATCATTTAATGCAATTCATCTTCAGTGCATTCTTTAGAGAATGGGACACATTTTTAGTGAGAGACTGAGAGAGAGAGAGAGAGAGAGGAGAGAGAGAGAGAGAGAGAGAGAGAGAGAGAGAGAGAGAGAGAGATAGAGAGAGAGAGAGAAGGAGAGAGTAAGAGAGAGAGAGACAGAAACAAGGAACAACGTTTTAATGAAAACGGGGCCATCTGCCCATGTCAAAGGGAACAGTGGGAAGGGGACATTGTTAAATCAAACAAACAAACAAAAAGGGGAAAATCCGAGAGAGAGAGAGAGATGAGAGGAGAGGAGAGAGGAGGAGAGAGAGGGGGGGGGGAGGTGCTGAGGAAGAGAGAGGGGGGGGTAGAGGAGAGAGAGAGAGAAGAAGAGAGAGAGAGAGATGGAGAGAGAGAGAGAGAGAGATATCCGAACTCCGACTTTTTCTTAATGATTTAGGCCCACAGCCCACATGGCAAGAATAATGTAACAAATAATCAAGTGAATCAAGAAACAAATTTATAGATACATAAATAAATAAATAAATAAATAAATAAATAAATAAATACATAAACATAAATAAATAAATAAATAAATAATAAATAAATAAACACACAAATGCTACATTAAGGCATTCATTCGTGGCCAAATCCTCGGGTTCGAGTATTATAAATATTCTCACTGTGCCTCCATCGGTGCACGCGCAATAAGACTTACACATTAACATAAATACATACATGGCGCAGAGGTATCGCGTTCGCCTCGTGTCAAGTAAACCAGAGTTCGAACCTGGGTACAGGGTTTTTTTCCTCTCACTTTACACTAGGCCTTACGGTCTCTCTCTCTCTCTCTCTCTCTCTCTCTCTCTCTCTCCCTCTCTCTCTCTCTCTCTCTCTCTCTCTCTCTCTCTCTCTCTCTCCTCTCTCTCGCTCTCGTTCTCTCTCCTCTCCTCTCTCTCTCTCCTCTCTCTGTCCATGCATTTAGCGTATGTTAAATCCAGTAGCAACGAAAAAGTGTCATTTTGGTTAAAATCCACCCCCACCCCCCTTTTCCTTCCTCATCAGTCACACAAATATCGCATACAAAAAGAAAAATTGGATGGCACGCCTCTGGCTGCGACGCGCTCTCCAGGTGGGAGCAACCCGAATTTTCACAGAGACGCCTCTGTGACTCGTGGTCCAATTTCCAAACTTTAACGTTGGTATTTTCTCGGGAAATAGAAGGCATACATTGTTCAAAGTTTGCACACATATAGATGCCTATGCAAGCTTTCAAACAATAATGATTTGAATAATTAAACACATAAAACAACACTGTAAACAGATAACAAACAGATAACATTTTAGATTAGTGGGTTAGAGAGTATTCAACAGGCAACCTGAAACTCATCAACACTGAAAGCCTCGATAGCTCATTGGTAGAGTGTCTGTCTGTCATGCCAATGGTTCCGGGTCGGATTCTCGGCACGGGCACTTTGTTTTTGTCTGGTCCGTCCGTCCGTCCGGCGTGCCTCCGTCCGTCCGTCTATTCGTCCGTTTTTCTCAAAACCTATTCAGTCTATCATCATCAAATTTAGTATACTAGTTTGCCAAGATGCAAGCTATCCACTGATGTATTTAGTTTTACTTTAAGGTCAAGGTCGCGCCAGTTACGGGGTTCAAACCCCGAAACACATAATCGCTAATATCTCGCGAAGTTTTGCATGTATTTGAATGCAGTTTTTTTCACAACATTTCTTGATGAATGGTCTATAACACAGTTGTCATGAATTGTTCTGTGCGCGCGTGTGCGCATGATCGCGCGCGCTCAAATCACGGGTCCAAACCCCAAGCCTATATATACAAAAACTATTCGGTTACGTGCTGTTTTGATGCGTGTTTATGTAGTTACGTGCTGGTTTTATGCGTTTTTATGTATGTGTACAGCCGACACATTCCGATTTCGGAGTACCTCGGCGATGCTGCGAGGGGACTTTGCAGCCGCTCGGCGTTGCACTTTTGGCTGTTGTTGTATCCATTAAGGATAGTTTTGTTTGCCTCTCATTCATTCATTTGCCTCTTGATTAATTCGGCATTGTCACTGTTCTTGTTGTCGTTTTGTTGAACACATCATCATCATCTTCGTTTAACAAGTGAGTTTCCCTTAAGTGGTTGCTGCTCTCTGCTGCTGATGATGATGATGTTGATGTTGATGTTGATCGTGTTGATGCGAGTGCTGCTGCTGTTGATTATGTTGCTGCTGACGGGGAGGAGGTTGATGATGTTGATGATAATGATGATGTTGTTGATGTTGATGATGATGATGCGTCTTACAGTGGGGGGAGGGTCTAGATATTCTGCGTCAACAAAATACGCAGGTCAGTCTCTCTCTCCCTGTCTCTCTCTCTCTCTCCCTGTCTCTCTCTCTCTCTCTCTCTCTCTCTCTCTCTCTCTCTCTCTCTCTCTCTCTCTCTCTCTCTCTCTCTCTCTCTTCACTCTCCCCCTCCTTCTCATTACCTTCTCTCTTTTCGTATCTGTCTACCCCTTGTCGCTATTTTGTGTCTGTCTGTCCCTCTGTCCACCCGACTCTCTCTCTCTCTCTCTCTCTCTCTCTCTCTCTCTCTCTCTCTCTCTCTCTCTCTTCTCTCTCTCTCTCTCTCTCTCTCTCTCTCTCTCTCTCTCTCTCTCTCTGTATAGTATTAGTTATGTATTGCATGCTTAGAACCAAGGACAGAATGGAAGACTAGGCCCAGCCTAAATTCTTTTCCTTGTAAAATAATGTGTCTGAAGTCTGAAGTCTCTCTCTCTCCCTTTCTCTCTCGTTTCCTTTTTGGCTCACTCGTGTTAACGAAGCTAACACGAA
>CM065700.1:34168676-34181176 GCA_017654935.2 Phymorhynchus buccinoides | reverse complement strand
GTGGACTAAACACTATATATTATGCCAAATCATACACAGACAACAAAATTTAAAATTTAAAAAAAATCCCACAAAAAACAACCTTAGACCTACTTAGGTATCAAGTTTAGGTAGGGCAGCCACTTTATGTTGAATTCATCAATGCGCATTTCCATGGCATGTGTAAATTTTTCTCAAATATATTGTTTTTTCAATTCCTGTAGAAAGTTCCTTGTTGTTGGTTTTGTTTTGTGTATTCTGCATATATAGACAAAGTATCTAGCTATTAGTAATATCAGATCGAAAGTTTGTTCTGTTAATGTTTTAGAGTCTTCACCAAATAAAACTAGTTCAACATTAAGTGATAGCCTTTCACAATTTAAACATTTATCTTTTAATATTCTCTCCAAGTTCATCCAGAACTCTTGAGAATGTTGACAATACCATAAATAATGTTGTATAGTATCTTTTTCTTCATTACAAAAATTACATTCTTCATTTTCCACTATTCTCATTCAATAACTGTTGTTAATTTTAAATCTATCATTGAAAAAGATAGGTTCAGAGTTGATTTCTTTGTTATTTCTTAGCTCAACATGAAGATTTAATTGATCATACGCCTTGAATACATCTGTCCCAAAAATGTGGAGCTTGTTGTTATTTACAAACTTTTGTGACCCAAAGTTGTTCATATTTGCTGTATCTGGATATGAGGATTGTATTATTTTCCTCCATTTAATATTACTGGTAATTAATTTTCTTAGTCAGGACAGTTTTAGTGCTTGTATGTATGCTTCTTTGTTTGGGACTCCTATGCCTCCGTTTTCAATATCATGAACCGAAAGAGTTCGTTTCAACTTATCAGGCTCTCTCTCTCTCTCTCTCTCTCTCTCTCTCTCTCTCTCTCTCTCTCTCTCTCTCTCTCTCTCTCTCTCTCTCTCTCTCTCTCTCTCTCTCTCTCTCTCTCTCTCTCTCTCTCGATGGAAAAACCACTACAACAAAAACAATACTAATTATAGCGCTACAATACTACTACTGTGGTTTTTGCTTTTCATCCCGCCAGAGCCGCGAGCTGGAGGGAAACATCGGGGCTCGCCGCAATGGTTTCCTCCCTCCTCAACCGCGCCCCCAAAGAGAGCACCAGGACCTCCTCAAGTGTCCAGGAACAGCCCCCATCTCTCTACCCGGGCTCAGAGCACGCGCCAACACTCTCCGCCACCGCTTCCCCAGAGGAAGTCTCTGCCGCGGAAACTACCACGTCTATGTCTGACTTGGAGCGCACGGACATTACTCAATCCAGCGTGTATGAGGACCTCTCTGCTGCGGAAGCTACCGCGTCTATGCTTGACTCGGGCCGCACGGACATGAATCGATCTAACGTCACAGGCGCGTGTGCCAGCACGGTTTTGTCCGACGACTCGGAGCGCACGGACGTGACTCGATCTACCGTGGATGGGAACGTCACTGTCGTGAGCGCCAGCACGGCGTTGTCTGACGACTCGGAGCGCAGGGACATTATCTCGACTACCGTGGAGGAGGATGCTTCCTCGCTCCACTTTTCATCCCACTAAGATTGAATGGAACACGTTGGGTGGTGAGGATGCTTCCTCAAACACTTAACTACAGCCCGCTAGATTGAATGGAACACGTTGGGTGATGAGGATGCTTCCTCAATGCACTCTATTAATACAACCCGCTAGATTGAATGGAACACGTTGAGTGATGAGGATGGAACACGTTGAGTGATGAGGATGCTTCCTCAATGCACTCTACTACAACCCGTTAGATTGAATGGAACACGTTGAGTGCTGAGGATGGGAACACGTTGAGTGATGAGGATGCTTCCTCAATGCACTCTACTACAGCCCGCTAGATTGAATGGAACACGTTGAGTGATGAGGATGCTTCCTCAATGCACTATACTACAACCCGTTAGATTGAATGGAACACGTTGAGTGATGAGGATGGAACACGTTGAGTGATGAGGATGCTTCCTCAATGCACTCTATTAATACAACCCGCTAGATTGAATGGAACACGTTGAGTGATGAGGATGCTTCCTCAATGCACTCTACTACAACCCGTTAGATTGAATGGAACACGTTGAGTGCTGAGGATGGGAACACGTTGAGTGATGAGGATGCTTCCTCAATGCACTCTATTAATACAACCCGCTAGATTGAATGGAACACGTTGAGTGATGAGGATGGAACACGTTGTGTGATGAGGATGCTTCCTTAATGCACTCTATTAATGCAACCCGCTAGATTGAATGGAACACGTTGAGTGATGAGGATGGAACACGTTGAGTGATGTGGATGCTTCCTCAATGCACTCTATTAATGCAACCCGCTAGATTGGATGGAACACGTTGAGTGATGAGGATGGGAACACGTTGAGTGATGAGGATGCTTCCTTGATACACTCTATACTACATCCCGCTAGATTGAATGGAACACGTTGAGTGATGAGGATGGAACACGTTGAGTGATGAGGATGCTTCCTCAATGCACTCTATTAATGCAACCCGCTAGATTGGATGGAACACGTTGAGTGATGAGGATGGAACACGTTGAGTGATGAGGATGCTTCCTTGATACACTCTATACTACATCCCGCTAGATTGAATGGAACGCGTTGAGTGGTGAGGATGGAACACGTTGAGTGATGAGGATGCTTCCTTGATACACTCTATACTACATCCCGCTAGATTGAATGGAACACGTTGAGTGATGAGGATGGAACACGTTGAGTGATGAGGATGCTTCCTCAATGCACTCTATTAATGCAACCCGCTAGATTGAATGGAACACGTTGAGTGATGAGGATGGAACACGTTGAGTGATGAGGATGCTTTCTTGATACACTCTATACTACATCCCGCTAGATTGAATGGAACGCGTTGAGTGGTGAGGATGCTTCCTCAATGCACTCTACAGCCCACAAGATTGACTGGAAAACACACACACACACAGACACACACACGCATGCACGCACGCACGCACGCACGCACGCACACGCACACACGCACACGCACACGCACGCACACGCACGCACGCACGCACGCACACGCACACACGCACACACGCACACGCACGCACACACACACACACACACACACACACACACACACACACACACACACACACTGTCCAGGACCTTAATGAAATCAAAGAGGCATGTACCCAGATGAAAATCCTGTAAGACGTTTTCAAATTCAGTACATATTTAAACAAGAACAAAGCACTTAAATGCCTTTTTTTGCACAAACTATTGTAGATATCACAAACACCAAAAAGGCTAAGAGTGATATATTTCAAAGTGCTCTGCCTTCTTTGTCAACCCATGGACTCATCATGACATTCATAATATATATCAACTAATTAAGAGAAGTGAGAAAAGGGGTGAGGACATAGATGTTAAAGCTACAACAGTTTGTATGGAAACTTACTGTGTAATCAAATATTCATCAAATTTTCACACTCTTTGATTTTTGTGCTACAACAGTTTGTATGGAAACTTACTGTGTAATCAAATATTCATCAAATTTTCACACTCTGATTTTTGTGTGTGTCTGGAACTAAAGAAAATGTGTAGACGTGAACTAATCATATAATTACAAGCATTTTGATGTAATAGCATTAGTACATTCAGTAGAACCTGATGTACAAAATCATCATGTTCTGCCAAAAACAAATCGCCTTTCAGGTCATAGCAGAACAGTAAATATTTTAAATGGAAGAGGCGTAGAAGTAGAACCAAATGAATGGTTTTTTTCAAGTGACATTGACCCTTATTACACACTTTTAAAAAAAAGTGCATATTTTGTTACATTAAATATGCTGGACATTGTTGGAGGGAAGATAGAAATGAGGAGCCATACAACTTCAACGGACATTACCTGTGTTATGTAATATCCATCGTTACTTCGACCAATACTGTTTAATGGGGCAAGAAATGCACACAGGCATGTCATTTACATCATTTCAAACATTTTGATAGGTCATACATTTATTTCTGTAGCTTCAGTAGAACTCAAGATATACAGCCATTGCCGGCACCAACATGTGTATTATGACCGCAAGAAACACTCCTTTCAAATTCCTATCTGCACTGATTTTAGGTCTTTGTATCTTCCGTTTGTTTTATACTTTTTTTTCACGTTTCCATCATTTTTTCTAAGTTAAAAATAGTCGCACAGCTGTTCTGTTGTACACAAAGTTGAGCTGCTTGGTTAAATGACTGAATCTAGAAATCTTAGATAAAAATACAACCAAGCATTTCTTCTTTCAAACATTTGGGCAGTATCTTCTTCGTAGTATTTTGTTTAATCTTTTTCTCAGGTATTAGATTGATTTTAACGAAACCAAAAGAGAGTTTACAATTGCGCAAAAGAGGACAGTGCGCACGAAGAAACAAATGTACAAAACAATAATGACATGTATCATATTTAGGCATGATGCTCTAATACCCCAAAAAATGTACACCCTTCGTAGGAAAAAGGATGTACCTACTAAACCATGTGATAATATTATGAGAATCAACAATACAGAAAAACAACAACAGAACACATGGATAAGTAAGAAATTATTAGGAAAAGGCTGTAGATCCTGTTTTTGATATTCGTCTGAAACGCACTGAACACATGCAAGCTTAAAGACCCACAGAGCCGGCTGGATTAAGTCCCTTGGGTTTTTCTGGGTCGATGTGGTCCGCATTTAGACTGTCCTCGTATACGATCGAGGCTGCTCTTTAAAGTGATGCCTCATTTTCGTGACTCCTCGTATACGATCGAGGCTGCTCTTTAAAGTGATGCCTCGTTTTCAATGTGTATGGGAGCAACACTTGGTCAAAATAAGATTTTCTACCAGCTATAAGAAGGAAAACACGTGAAATACGTGATTTTGACAGCCGGCTCTGTAGGTCTTTAAACAGCAACTTACAAACCCTCACCATGAGGACAACTAGGCAGACACAAAGACAGACACAAAGACACACACACAGAAAGCTAGCCTACGTGTGTCTTCCATATTTAATGAAGCAATGTTCGGGGGAAAACGTGGGCATTCTGTTGTGATGCTGATGTCTTGGTAAAATCATTTTTACTTTGTTCAGTTGAGTAGTTTTGTGTGTCAGGATTGTACTAATTTTGGCATATCGTCTGTTTTTGTTTCTAAAAACAATGTTACGAGGGGCTAATTTGGAGATTAAAATTGAAAATATATCAAGTTTTCATATGCTTTGTTTTCTGCTTTGTCCTGTTCCTTGTGTTGGGTACGTATCGTAATAAGTGTAAAAACATGACGTCCGACTCCATTCTTTACATTATACACGTCCACAAAAGCTGTATCGTGCAGTTTCTCTCTATTTGCGCACAACTGAAATCCAATAAAATGCAATAATTGATGTCAAAAACTATTTGAGATATTTACTTGAAATGTTGCAAATTGCTTCTTTCTCATGATATCTATTTGTAGACAAAAACATAAAAGTTTAAATAGATATGCAAATCAGTGGTCCTATTCATTAACAGTATGATTCATTTCAATGATTTCCGATTTGGAAGACAATAAAACTAATATCATTGTAATACCTTCTTCTGAACTAGATCAGCTCAAAAGTGGACTGATAATGTTAAGGGCTACTCTTTCACATTGCATTCATGTTAAGATACAGAAAGATGGAAGCAACCGATGTATGGTAGTCTTGCATCGATTACCCCTACCCCCAAACTCAAAATAGTAAGCGCAAAGAAGGACAAATGCATTATATATGAAGCTATCACAGCCAAAATAACTCGTGTTAGGCCGCACTATCGCAGTATGTCTCAAGGTGCGACAAATCGCGGAGTGGGGTGGGGGGTGACATGGGCGCGATTTGTCGCACCTTGAGACACATTGCGATGGTGCGACATATCGTGTGGGTTCCCCATGCTGTGGTTACCATCCGTGATCGTAGAGAGCGGATTGGTAACGTTTTCACTCGTGTCTGAGGTGGTGTTTGTATGTTTGTATGTATCCTCTCTAGCGTTTGAACGGATGGACTTAGGGTGCTCAAATTTTGCATGCGGGTAGGTAGTAGGAAGATCTAGGCCAAGTTCGATAATGAAGGTCATGGGTCAAAGGTCAAGGTCACTGGAGCCGAAAACGCTGCCGAAAGCTGGCCAGTTGCTTCCCCTTGCAAACTTTACATTTGTATAGGTTACTTTTCTAGCTGGCCAGTTGCTTCCCCTTGCAAACTTTATATTTGTATAGGTTACCTTTATTTTCTAAATAATGGTAACAGATACAAACGTGAAATTTTGGAAATATGTACAGAATATACAGGACTAACACCTGCAAAAGTTTCAAAGCGTCCACTTTATTAGTTTTGAATTTTAAAATAAATGCATGTTTTGTCAAGGCACATACTCATAGAGCATTTTTTGCTGTATAAATTGACCATATTACACCTCTAATTCATTTATGCCCCACATGGCCGAAAGGCCAAGACCAAGAGGGCGTAAAACATTATTTCTTCCTCTAATTCATCGCGCAACATATTTTTATACTATGTTTGTGGCGGTGCCATAGCCGATGAGGTTTAACCGAGGCGGGGTTACCGCTACAGCTATCTGTATTACATTTTTAAAAATCGGGACTTTACTGGTTTCGTACTGCCTCCGGGCATTGCCTCCAGTATTGTTCCCACCATATTTGTATTTACAAATGTCCCATATGTGTCTGATTCAGACCAAGAGGACGTAAAACACCATTTTCGTCGTCGTCTAATTCATCGCATCTGTTCTTATCAGCTTAATATCTGATACGCTCCCTATCCGGGGGCTTCGATATTAAACTTTTTGAAAATACAAGTAAAAGAGTAAGTCGGCACGATATGAGGCGCATGGTTGGTGATTTAGCGTCTTAACGCTCTAGTTTGTCATAACTGCGACATATTGCGATTTATCGCATATTGAAACATATTGCGGTTTGTTTTTTGTCGATTATATTGCGATTTGTCGCATATTGAGACATATTGCGGACATTGCACGTTATTTGTTTTTAAAATTAAACGTTGTTTTTTTAATTTTTTTATTGGGCTTGCTTTCTTCTCTTTTATGAACAACGGTATTTTTACGGCAGTAAAACATAAAAGTAAATACATTGTATTAGTGTTGGTATTTTTAACCACAATCAACAATTTAAAAAAAATGTATGAATGAAAGAGAATATTGTGCACATTGAAAAGAGACAACAGTAGAACGTAAACATACAACCATGTATGTATAGGGATGGATCAGTCAGTCATGGAAGAGGGTGGGGGTGGGGTAGTTCCAAGTGCTCAGTTGGGATAAGGGTGGGGGTTCTGGAGTGATGACGATAATTCGAATGTAACGGATGCTGCAGTCATTCGAGGCTTCTCGTGCGAGAATAAGCTACGCTTCAAATGTTGGGTGGCGCGCCTCAGGCTGCGACGCGCTCTCCAGGTGGGAGCAGCCCGAATTTCACAGAGACGCCTCTGTGACTATAAAGTACCTAATACCTAATAATACCTAATTAAGATCAGCTCCCTCCGCTGTTCCATGGTGAAGTTGCCCAATCAGCTTAACGGAACAGGTAAATCGGAGGGAGCTGATTGGCCCTAACCCTAAGCCTTCACCCTGGAACAGCGGAGGGAGCTGATCTTAACATTAGCCAGCTAAAGCTTTAGCATGGGACTACATTAAAATTCTACCTCTTTTTCTTTTCTTTCTGTCCTTTTGTGCTATTTGTTTTCTTCTGAGATAGCAAAAGGGTACCATTACTGTTTGGGAGGACTGGGCATAATGTTAAAAGTAAAGAAGTCTTGCCCAAAGTACCCCCACTCTCCTGGCCAAAGACATGTTAGACAGCTGGTGCTGGGGAAGGTCCCCAAAGGCCAAATAATCCCCTTTGCTGCAGAACTGGTAAGAGCCAGTGAAAATGACTCCAACTTTGAGAGTCACTGTCATTCACAAAAGATTAACAATTTACCACGGGTTTCCATGTCAAAATGTGGCATACAACGTGGATCAAAGGTAAACCTACCTTTGAGAACAAAGTATGGACCAGTGAAATCTGTCTGAACCATGCAGTCCCTCAACTCTAACGACATTAACCCTTTCACCGCCAATGTCGCATTTTAGCACCACAATGATTTAACGCCTATGTCACAAACAGGCCTCAAACCAGGGTCTGTTATCCAAAGAGCCTATTTTCATAATTTTGGGAGGCAAGGACAGACCGTACTTTATACATGTTATAGAGGAATCCCCACTATTGCAGAAGATTTTTTTTCTCTACCCAGGTAAGCTTAATGGAATTTTTTTTGCTGAACAATGGCTGGCGGCGAAAGGGTTAACGAAGGCTTCCAATTTCAATCAAATGAATTCATATCAGCGAATTCTGAATTAGGATGGATTGTCTGTGTGTTGTGTGTACCTTCTTGCCTGCAAGGTTGTGGAAGCGGTTGGGTGGCGTAGAATGTAAGGGGAGGGGCGACAGAAGCGGAATTGGGATGCAACAGATGTGTTTTATTTATAAAAGTCACAGGGAGCACGTGAGGAGGTGGGGCAGAAGAAAACAATAAGGGGACAGTATTTGATCGGTCTCGATCTTGTATAAAGAACAGCCATAATTTTAGCATCAGGATTTTAAAGACATCTATGTTAATAAAAAAAACCAAAACAAGGGCATCGCCGGGCGGCAGATCTATATATGCTTTACCCGCTACGCCCTGTAGGCCTACCTGCCCCACCCCCCTCCTGGAGCCCCCCGCCCCCTCCCCCCTGGCTCAGAGAATGGGGGGCAGGCATGTCTTCCTGCCCCCTCCCCCCTAAAATTCGAGCAAGCAAAAAGGAGAGAGAGAGTGTGTGTGTGTGTGTCTGTGTGTGTGTGTGTGTGTGTGTGTGTGTGTGAGAGAGAGAGAGAGAGAGAGAGAGAGAGAGAGAGAGAGAGAGAGAGAGAGAGAGAGAGAGAGAGAGAGAGTTGAAAGCTTGTATTATAGGGCCATAGTTGTATTGTTTTTTGATTGCTTTATTAACCATTTACTCCTTTCCAGGAATAACATAGCATATTTTTGTTTTAAAAATGAATAGAACTAATAATTTCATTATTGAACCCATGGTGATCTTACAAAACACAATATCCCCTACTTTTTGTGAGCAGTATAACATACTATATAATGACTTTGATTTCTTGTCTACCTTCTTGTTGTTGAACTGGGAATAATGGAAATCATCTGGTCCTGTAGTTATGAGTGCGAATTAGATAGTCGACACGGGGAACAGTGTGTAAATTAGACTCTCCTCTCAAAACGATTGGCTTGTTTAGCCTAATTTACATATTAATAATCCCAGTCTTGAATGCCTAAGACGCACGCATGACTACGGAGCCTGAAAGCTCTCATGAGATCAAAGACTGCTCTGCGCAAGGCATCTCCGCTTCAAATAAATGTTACCCAAAATGCTCTAGACTGCCCCCCCCCCCCCCCCCCCCACAACACACACACACACACACGAGTCACATAGGCTTAGATTATCTCTCTCTCTCTCCCTCTCTCATTCAGTCACAAGGGAAGTAAGCGTTGATAGTCTAGCCAGTCAGTCCTGCTAGGTTACTACCCTTGGTAGTATTGAATATCGCTTTCAACATGCTCAAATTATTTTCTGCTCCAGTGACATTGACCTTTGACCAATAACCTTCATCTCCGAACTTGGCCTAGATATCCCAGCTACCTACCCGCATGCAAAATGTTTGGGTCCTGGGTCCGTCCGCTCGGACGCTATCATGGTAACATACATAGACAGTAGGTGCAGAAGGTAACGCATTCGCCTCGTGTCAAGTAAACCCGAGTTCGAACCTGGGTACAGGGGATTTTTCCTCTCACGCTTGCACTAGGCCTTACGGTCTGAACGTGGAGTCTTTCGGATGAGACGATAAACCGAGGTCCGGTGTACCCATGCACTTAGAACACGTCAATCCCAGTAGCAATGAAAAAGTTGTCATTTGGTCAAAATTTACCCCCCTCCCCTTTCCTTCCTCATCAGTCACACAAAAACCGCATGCAAATAATTAAAAAAAACAAGCGCGAAATCGCAATAGTTTGTGGCACGCGGTCTATTTTTACCACTCCAATCATGAGTCACCTCCCCTGGCTTTTCAATAATTTTAATCTGTAAACCAGAATGTTATCTCTGCACCATTTCGTAACTTTTTATATCTTTTGGAAAACATTTAAAACTATTTATCCTACTTATACTCATCAAAAGAAGCACCGCATACTCGTCGTGTCTGTTGTAGTGTCTGTATTACGTATGTTTATTATTTTGTACGCTTTTAAAATACATCATTTTAAAGAGCGGCCAGAAGTGTAGCCTCGATTTGAAGTGCGACAATTTTGTCAAAATGTGCGACAATTTTGGACCGACAGACCGACCGACCGACCGACCGACCGACCGACAAAGTGAGTTATAGGTTTGTGGCTTGAGCACAAACACAAAAGGGTGGCGCGCCTCTGGTTGCGACACGCTCTCCAGGTGGGAGCAACCTGAATTTTCCAGAGACGCCTCTGTGACTATAAAGATGCATAAATAGCCACAGAGAACCCTGAAAACATTAACCAGCATTTGCTTTGACGCTGGTTTTAACCCTTTCATCGCCAGCCATATTTCAGCCAAAATTGTCCATTAAATTTACCTGGGTAGAGATCAAAAATCCATCTGCAGCATTGGGGATTCTTCTGTGACAGATATAAAATAAGGTCTATCTTTACTTCCTAAAACTAACGCAATAGGGTCTTAATAGACCCCAATTTGATGCCTTTTAGTGACATATAAGTTAAGTCATTGTGGTGCTAAAATGCGACTTTGGCGGTGAAAGGGTTAAACAACACAACCAACGCATTACATTTTTTTTTTTAAAGGTCACAAAGTACGCTGAGATTGCAGAAAGGGGAATGAGAGGGGTACAGGGGAAAGAAGAAAGAGGCCACCAAGTCCTGATGTTGGTGGTGGGTCCAATGCGATGGTGATAATAATGGAGGTTTGGTTGCTTCTTTGCGACTGTTAAAAACATAAATCCTGTTCGTTACCGTGCACACTGTAGTCCCTTCTATATATTAAAAAAAAAATGCACATTGGAAAATGCTCTCTCACTCCCCCCCCCTCTCTCTCTCTCTCTCTCTCTCTCTCTCTCTCTCTCTCTCTCACACACACACACACACACACACACACACACAACACACACACACAAACCCACACACTTGGCTTGCGCGTGCGTGCGTGTGTGTACATGCACACACACACATAATCATGCACAGAAAGTGCATGCATGTGGGGGGAGAGAGAGAGAGAGAGAGATGAGAGAGAGAGAGAGAGAGAGAGAGAGATGAGAGAGAATGAGAGAGAGAGAGAGCAGGAAGACGTAAGTATACAGATACAAACTGACAGACAGACAGGGACAGATAGAGAAAAAATAGAGACAGACACAGACAGAAAGATAGAATTAGGCCTACTAGTATAGTTTTTAGTCAGGCGAGAGAGGAATGGCAGACTAGAACGGCTAGCCCGCTCGCTAAAAATTTCGAGCATAGTTGCCTTTGTCCCTGCTTCAATCATGAACTAATGGAAATAATTATAACTCTTTCAGGCTGTTTCGTCTTGAAAAAAGAGTTACGTATCCTAGATGTTCATGGTTCACAAAAGGGACCTTAACAGGGTTTCCGTCATCAGGGAAAAAAGGCTGGTTAGTGGTTGTCTGTCTTATAAGGCGGCGACAGACTATGTGGCTGCCTCATGTGACTCGATCAGGTCGTGACGTTTCATCTCATTTGCATACCATCTAACTCGATCAGTCTGACTCAGTCGGGCCCAGGGGCCGAATAGGGCGGGTTCTAAATTTCACTGATCGAGTCTGATCGAGTCAGATGGCTTGTGACCTCTTCTGTGCGGGAAACAAAATTTGATCTACGTCACGACGTGATTGAGTCATATGAGGCAGTCACATAGTCTGTCGCCGGCTATAGTTCCAATTATAAAGTCTTTTATTTGATAATACTACAAAATCGAGGTGAAGTTGGATTGAACCATCTCACCTCGCAAGAATAGTTGACGTCCTTTTTGACGTCATCTCAAAAGTTGTTCGTCAATATTATCTACGTTACTTGCGTCAGAAAGATTATACACTGTATTTGCTTGCGTCAAAGCCTGCAGATAAAGATTAAGCTATTTCAAATGGACACAGAATGGGGCTAACCACTCCTGCACAAGCTTGGATTTTTGTAGTTTTGATCCTCCTGTGGTCTCAAGTTCAAAACCATGGTAATGTTTTATTTTCATGAAACAGGGGGCATGAATTACCTTTTAACACTTACTCTGGTGCAATTCTGCCACATGCAATATAGTGTGGCTGGTGAATTAACAGAGAGGATAAACTAAAATAACGGGTTGTCTGATGCCCTTACATTTATTGAAGTCTGTGTTGACATTTGAACATAACATGTTGAATGAAAGTTTGAAAGAA
>CM065700.1:34154767-34168176 GCA_017654935.2 Phymorhynchus buccinoides | reverse complement strand
AATATTTTACACACTGGACACGATGAAACAGAGAGGAAGTGATTTCTTGTTGCTGTCTGCTATGATCACAATGGCTGATCAACATACTCCCGTTCACGGTTTTTTTTGTTTGTGTGTGTGAAGAAAAACTCTGGAAAAATAGATCCAGGGAATACAAGAAAAAGTTATTCAGGCTTTCATAATTCTTTGATCTGGATGGGGTGCTGTTCAAAGCACTAACAACCAAGATTTGCTGTTGATCTTGAAGAAGGTAGAATTAGCTACAGTTATGTTTCCCTATACAATGTGACCTACCAATTTTCACTCACTTTTACCACCGTTTTATTATTTTTATTCCTCAATGCACACGAATCACGAAAGGTGTGGAACAACCTGCAGCCTTCCTTCATCAAATACGTCAAAATCTAACTCCCTCATGTCTAGTTTTGGAAGCAAAAAGAAGCAAACTTGTGAGGCCTACAACCCAGTGACGATATTTATTTGCAAGCCTCAGAGATATGAGGCAGGTTCCACGTCATTGATAACACTGGACAAAGCGCGCGTATGTGTGTGTGTGTGTGTGTGCGCGCGTATGTGTGTGTGTGTGTGTGTGTGTGTGTGTGCGTGTGCGTGCGCGTGCGTGCGTGCGTGCGTGCGTGCGTGAGTGTGTGCGCGCGTGCGTGCTTAGGCCTATAATACAAAGGTAGGACTAGATAGATGCAGGTGCTTTGCAACACATGCACATACATGTGCGCAACCGCCTGCACTTTTGGCCTATGTCTGTGTGCGTTTGTCACAATGTGTGTGTGTGCGTGCGCGCGCACTGTCGTGATTACATACGTAAGCTGTGTAATGAACAAGCCAAATCGCTAATCTAGATCTATGTCATGAATGTCATTGCCAGTTTTAGCTCAAGCTAGATCTACACCCACACCCCATTTTGCACTCTCTCCACAAACTATAAGTTTCGTTCTCTCTGCTCTCTCTATCAATGTATATCTGTTTCTCTCTCTCTCTCTCTCTCTCTCTCTCTCTCTCTCTCTCTCTCTCTCTCTCTCTCTCTCTCTCTCTCTCTCTCTCACACACACACACACACACACACACACACACATACTCACTCACTCACTCACACACACACACACACACACACACACACACACACACACACACACACTCTCTCTCTCTCTCTCTCTCTCTCTCTCTCTCTCTCACTCAACATTCGCGTGCGTGCACACACATACGCACAAGCGCGCTGCACACACACTCACACACACGTACATGTACGCACACGCACACGCACACTTCCACCCATGCCGCATTGACACACACAAAAACACAAACACTCTCTCCATCTACGTATGTGTATGTGTATGGTTCAAGGTTCAAGGTTTTTATTTCCAAAAAAGCCTCGGGGGGGGGGGGGTGGGGGGGGGGGGGGGGGGGGGGGGGGGGGCCCTGTATACAATATTGTGTACGCGCGCGCGTGTGTGTGTGTGTGTGTGCGTGTGCGTGCGCGCGTGCATCTGTACAGGTGCGTGGGTACATCCTACGCTTGCACAATCACATAAGCTTGTTCTGGATGAACCCATTTTTGTTTTTGTTTATTGACTCTCTATCTGTGTGCCTGTCTGTCTGTATGTCTCTCCCTGTGTCTGTCTGTCGGTCTCTGTCTCTCTCTCTCCACCCACGTCAATATGCAATATTCACATGCGCGTACATGCAAACGCATGAACGCATGAGCACACATACAAACAAGAACAAACACACACATGTTTATATACAAACTGACACAATTTAATACATGTGTACACACTCTTACACACTACCCGCATCCATCTCTCTCTGTCTCTCTGTGTCTCTGTCTCTCTCTCTCTCTCTCTCTCTCTCTCTCTCTCTCTCTCTCTCTCTCTCTCTCTCTCTCTCTCTCTCTCTCTCTCTCTCTCTCTCTGTGCTTATGTGTTTTTAATATGAGTGTTTTATGTGTGTGTGTGTGTGTGTGTGTGTGTGTGCTCACACGCGTGCTTGTGTGCATTTTAGGTGTGTGTGTGTGTGTGTGTGTGTGTGTGTGTGTGTGTGTGTGTGTGTGTGTGTGTGTGTGTGAAAGAGCGACAGAAAGAGAGAGGAAGAGAGAGAGAGTACATGCCTGCATTATTAGGAGTGCGCGTGTGTGTGTGTGTGTGTGTGTGTGTGTGTGTGTGTGTGTGTGTGAGAGAGAGAGAGAGAGAGAGAGAGAGAGAGAGAGAGAGAGAGAGAATGCATGCCTGTATGAGTACATGTGTGCGCGAGAGAGTACATGTGTGTGCGTGTGCGCGCTCGTGTGTGTGTGTGTGAGAGAGAGAGAGAGAGAGAGAGAGAGAGAGAGAGAGAGAGAGAGAGAGAGAGAGAGAGAGAGAGAGAGAGAGAGAGAGAGTACATACAAGTACTTCAAACACACATAGACCTTTTCTCGTAGGCTACACTAACAAAACTCCATCTCTCTCTCTCTCTCTCTCTCTCTCTCTCTCTCTCTCTCTCTCTCTCTCTCTCTCTCTCTCTCTCTCTCTCTCTCTCTCTCTCTCATCAATCACAACATGAATCCAAGAGCACCAGCATCATGGTGGTGACTCCCAGCCAGATATTTGGGACAACTAATGAACTATAATCAACTCAAATTGAAACAGTTCAACGCAACATATCTGATCGCGACTGTTTACACCTATTCCACTTGGCCCTCATCTTATTGCCTGACACACTTACTAAACCTGACACACCTGGTAATACCTGTTACTCTTGACATGCTTGTTAATCCTGACACACCTGTTCAGTCTAGCACACCTTTCAATACCCGACACACCTACACAACATCAAACGCCTGTTACTACCTAACATGCTGTCCCTGACACAATTGATGAGAACTGAAACACATTTTTTTTATTCAACCTAACATGACTGTTAAACCTGGCATACCTGTCAATACCTGACACACTTGTGATTGATAACGACACACCTGTTGATGCCTGAGCCATCTACCCAACCTGACACGCCTGTTAGTACATGACACATCTATCCAGCCTGACACGCCTGTTAGTACATGACACATCTATCCAGCCTGACACGCCTGTTAGTACCTGACACATCTACCCAGCCTGACACACCTGTTAGTACCTGACACATCTATCCAGCCCGACACGCCTGTTAGTACATGACACATCTATTGGCCACTGTAACTAGGGTTATTAACAACCTGGACGGCACGACTTAAGCCCTTGTTGGTCAGTATCCAAAAGGGCATTCACTATTGCAAAAGGCACATTCAGTGGCCTCAAATAGGGTTTGGTCAGTACTCAAACACCCACCCACCAAGGGCATTCCCTCTTACAAAAGGTAGTCGTTGCAGTGGCCTATGCAAACTGAAGCCTCTGTTGATACCTGCCATAAGCATGTTGACATTTGACACATCTACTTCACTTTTACACAATCTTTAGTTGATACATTTGTATCAACCCGTTTACACCTGTCGTTCAAATGTTAACACTTGACATATCTGTTTAACCTGACGTCTTCATATCGATATTTATGTTCAAACTGAGACATATGTTAACACCTGACACATTCTTATACTGATTCACCTTTAGCACCTGTTCAGTCTGGCACACCATTTAGCACTCGACTTTTTTTTTAAACCTAGCACAACTATTCCTTGACACACTGTAACATTGTTTTTCATCTGTTGACTGTTCAACCTTAAACACATGTTTACACCTGAGACATCTGATTATTTTGATGTAATGACACACCTGTTAACACCTTATCTACAGTTTACACCTGAGACATCTGATTATTTTGATGTCATGACACACCTGTTAACACCTTATCTACCTGTTATTACCTGACACTCCTGTGAACACAATGCACTCGTTTTCAAATTGGTACAGCCACCATTTCATGCCTTTTCAACTGACACTTCATTTCACATACATTGTACTGAGACACGTTTTCCACCTGACACCCATTAAAAAGAGACACACCTTTTCACACCTGTAACACTTGTTACACCAGCTCGTTTGACATACAATTTCACACACGTGAAGCCTGACACACCTCTTCAACTGACACACCATTTCACATGTATTCAACCCGAGACACCTGTTTAACTGACACACCTGTCCAAATATCATACCATTGCACACCAGTTCAACTGATACACCTAATCAATGGACATACATGTTTGACTGTTCCACTGTACAACATTACAGTAATGTTCCACTGACATATCCATTCAAGTGGCATGCATATACCACTGACACACCAGTTGGAATATAATCAACTACCACACCTGTTCAACCTGGCACACCTGAGTACCTGACACACCTGTCTAACTGGTAAATCAGAAAACAACTCCTAAATTGGCATGCTACTTCGCTTTTACACCATTATACATTGGTTTATGTGCTTACTCTTGTTCACCTGTTCTTACCTGTTCAACCTGGCACACCTGAGTACCTGACACACCTGTCTAACTGGCAAATCATTCTACAACTCTTACATTGTCATGCTACTTCGTTTTACACCATTATACATTGGTTTATGTGGTTACTCTTATTCACCTGTTCTTACCTGTTCAACCTGGCACACCTGAGTACCTGACACACCTGTCTAACTGGTAAGTCATTCTACAACTCTTAAATTGTCATGCTACTTCGTTTTACACCATTATACATTGGTTTATGTGGTTACTCTTGTTCACCTGGACATACCTGTTCTTACCTGTCACACCTGAGTACCTGACACACCTGTCTAACTGGCAAATCATTCTACAACTCTTAAATTGGCTTGCCACTTCGTTTTACACCATTGGTTTATGTGGTTACTCTTGTTCACCTGGACATACCTGTTCTTACCTGTTCAACCTGGCACACCTGAGTACCTGACACACCTGTCTAACTGGCAGATCATTATACAACTCTTAAATTGGCATGCTACTTCGTTTTTACACCATTATACATTGGTTTATGTGGCTACTCTTGTTCACCTGGACATACCTGTTATTACCTGTTCTTACCTGTTCTTACCTGTCACACCTGTGTTTTACCTTTGTCAGGAATTTGGTTTATACTATTGTGTGTTGTTTCCATAACAATGGTGAAACTTTGTAGGGGTGGTGGAGGTGCTGTTACTTTATCATTGTCCCCAAATAGTATCAACAGCAGACTTACTATGGCGTGCTTACCACATGAATTACAGTTTGGGTTGCTACCTGGATTACACCTGGATTGCACCTGAATTTCGACACGAACGCTTCATTATTGGGTTATCCCGAGTTACGTGTTCCTGGATGTGAGTTTAACACAAAAGACATTCCGTTCAAGATTTTTATTGCATCAGCACAGACACTAAACCATACACTACCTGATTTTTCACCTGATTAGCACCTGTATAGCAGGTTGGAGGGTTCGTTATTACACCTGAAGCACCAGCACACAGGTCACGTGGTTATTTGTTTATTTCTTTCAAACTTTCATTCAACATGTTATGTTCAAATGTCAACACAGACTTCAATAAATGTAAGGGCATCAGACAACCCGTTATTTTAGTTTATCCTCTCTGTTAATTCACCAGCCACACTATATTGCATGTGGCAGAATTGCACCAGAGTAAGTGTTAAAAGGTAATTCATGCCCCCTGTTTCATGAAAATAAAACATTACCATGGTTTTGAACTTGAGACCACAGGAGGATCAAAACTACAAAAATCCAAGCTTGTGCAGGAGTGGTTAGCCCCATTCTGTGTCCATTTGAAATAGCTTAATCTTTATCTGCAGGCTTTGACGCAAGCAAATACAGTGTATAATCTTTCTGACGCAAGTAACGTAGATAATATTGACGAACAACTTTTGAGATGACGTCAAAAAGGACGTCAACTATTCTTGCGAGGTGAGATGGTTCAATCCAACTTCACCTCGATTTTGTAGTATTATCAAATAAAAGACTTTATAATTGGAACTATAGCCGGTGACAGACTATGTGACTGCCTCATATGACGCAATCACGTCGTGACGTAGATCAAATTTTGTTTCCCGCACAGAAGAGGTCACAAGCCATCTGACTCGATCAGACTCGATCAGTGAAATTTAGAACCCGCCCTATTCGGCCCTGTCACCTGACTGGGCCCGACTGAGTCAGACTGATCGAGTTAGATGGTATGCAAATGAGATGAAACGTCACGACCTGATCGAGTCACATGAGGCAGCCACATAGTCTGTCGCCGCCTTATAAGACAGACAACCACTAACCAGCCTTTTTTCCCTGATGACGGAAACCCTGTTAAGGTCCCTTTTGTGAACCATGAACATCTAGGATACGTAACTCTTTTTTCAAGACGAAACAGCCTGAAAGAGTTATAATTATTTCCATTAGTTCATGATTGAAGCAGGGACAAAGGCAACTATGCTCGAAATTTTTAGCGAGCGGGCTAGCCGTTCTAGTCTGCCATTCCTCTCTCGCCTGACTAAAAACTATACTAGTAGGCCTAATTCTATCTTTCTGTCTGTGTCTGTCTCTATTTTTTCTCTATCTGTCCCTGTCTGTCTGTCAGTTTGTATCTGTATACTTACGTCTTCCTGCTCTCTCTCTCTCTCTCTCTCTCTCTCTCTCTCTCTCTCTCTCTCTCTCTCTCTCTCTCTCTCTCTCTCTCTCTCTCTCTCTCTCTCTCTCCCCACATGCATGCACTTTCTGTGCATGATTATGTGTGTGTGTGCATGTACACACACGCACGCACGCGCAAGCCAAGTGTGCGGGTTTGTGTGTGTGTGTGTTGTGTGTGTGTGTGTGTGTGTGTGTGAGAGAGAGAGAGAGAGAGAGAGAGAGAGAGAGAGAGAGAGGGGGGGGGGGAGTGAGAGAGCATTTTCCAATGTGCATTTTTTTTTTAATATATAGAAGGGACTACAGTGTGCACGGTAACGAACAGGATTTATGTTTTTAACAGTCGCAAAGAAGCAACCAAACCTCCATTATTATCACCATCGCATTGGACCCACCACCAACATCAGGACTTGGTGGCCTCTTTCTTCTTTCCCCTGTACCCCTCTCATTCCCCTTTCTGCAATCTCAGCGTACTTTGTGACCTTTAAAAAAAAAAATGTAATGCGTTGGTTGTGTTGTTTAACCCTTTCACCGCCAAAGTCGCATTTTAGCACCACAATGACTTAACTTATATGTCACTAAAAGGCATCAAATTGGGGTCTATTAAGACCCTATTGCGTTAGTTTTAGGAAGTAAAGATAGACCTTATTTTATATCTGTCACAGAAGAATCCCCAATGCTGCAGATGGATTTTGATCTCTCCCCAGGTACATTTAATGGACAATTTTGGCTGAAATATGGCTGGCGATGAAAGGGTTAAACCAGCGTCAAAGCAAATGCTGGTTAATGTTTTCAGGGTTCTCTGTGGCTATTTATGCATCTTTATAGTCACAGAGGCGTCTCTGGAAAATTCAGGTTGCTCCCACCTGGAGAGCGTGTCGCAACCAGAGGCGCGCCACCCTTTTTGTTTGTGGCTCAAGCCACAAACCTATAACTCACTTTGTCGTCGGTCGGTCGGTCGGTCGGTCTGTCGGTCCAAAATTGTCGCACATTTTGACAAAATTGTCGCACTTCAAATCGAGGCTACACTTCTGGCCGCTCTTTAAAATGATGTATTTTAAAAGCGTACAAAATAATAAACATACGTAATACAGACACTACAACAGACACGACGAGTATGCGGTGCTTCTTTTGATGAGTATAAGTAGGATACATAGTTTTAAATGTTTTCCAAAAGATATAAAAAGTTACGAAATGGTGCAGAGATAACATTCTGGTTTACAGATTAAAATTATTGAAAAGCCAGGGGAGGTGACTTATGATTGGAGTGGTAAAAATAGACCGCGTGCCACAAACTATTGCGATTTCGCGCTTGTTTTTTTTAATTATTTGCATGCGGTTTTTGTGTGACTGATGAGGAAGGAAAGGGGAGGGATGGGGGTAATTTTTGAACAAATGACAACTTTTTCATTGCTACTGGGATTGACGTGTTCTAAGTGCATGGGTACACCGGACCTCGGTTTATCGTCTCATCCGAAAGACCCCACGTTCAGACCCGTAAGGCCTAGTGCAGCGTGAGAGAGAAAAAATCCCCGGTACCCAGGTTCGAACTCGGGTTTACTTGACACGAGGCGAATGCGTTACCTTCTGCACCTACTGTCTATGTATGTTACCATGATAGCGTCCGAGCGGACGGACCCAGGACCCAAACATTTTGCATGCGGGTAGGTAGCTGGGATATCTAGGCCAAGTTCGGAGATGAAGGTTATTGGTCAAAGGTCAATGTCACTGGAGCAGAAAATAATTTGAGCATGTTGAAAGCGATATTCAATACTACCAAGGGTAGTAACCTAGCAGGACTGACTGGCTAGACTATCAACGCTTACTTCCCTTGTGACTGAATGAGAGAGGGAGAGAGAGAGAGATAATCTAAGCCTATGTGACTCGTGTGTGTGTGTGTGGGTGGGGGGGGGGGGGGGGGGGGGGGGCAGTCTAGAGCATTTTGGGTAACATTTATTTGAAGCGGAGATGCCTTGCGCAGAGCAGTCTTTGATCTCATGAGAGCTTTCAGGCTCCGTAGTCATGCGTGCGTCTTAGGCATTCAAGACTGGGATTATTAATATGTAAATTAGGCTAAACAAGCCAATCGTTTTGAGAGGAGAGTCTAATTTACACACTGTTCCCCGTGTCGACTATCTAATTCGCACTCATAACTACAGGACCAGATGATTTCCATTATTCCCAGTTCAACAACAAGAAGGTAGACAAGAAATCAAAGTCATTATATAGTATGTTATACTGCTCACAAAAAGTAGGGGATATTGTGTTTTGTAAGATCACCATGGGTTCAATAATGAAATTATTAGTTCTATTCATTTTTAAAACAAAAATATGCTATGTTATTCCTGGAAAGGAGTAAATGGTTAATAAAGCAATCGAAAAACAATACAACTATGTCCCTATAATACAAGCTTTCAACTCTCTCTCTCTCTCTCTTCTCTCTCTCTCTCTCTCTCTCTCTCTCTCTCTCTCTCTCTCTCTCTCTCTCTCTCTCTCTCTCTCTCTCTCTCTCTCACACACACACACACACACACACACACACACACACACACACACACTCTCTCTCTCCTTTTTGCTTGCTCGAATTTTAGGGGGGAGGGGGCAGGAAGACATGCCTGCCCCCCATTCTCTGAGCCAGGGGGGAGGGGGCGGGGCTCCAGGAGGGGGTAGGCCTACAGGGCGTAGCGGGTAAAGCATATATAGATCTGCCGCCCGGCGATGCCCTTGTTTTGGTTTTTTTTATTAACATAGATGTCTTTAAAATCCTGATGCTAAAATTATGGCTGTTCTTTATACAAGATCGAGACCGATCAAATACTGTCCCCTTATTGTTTTCTTCTGCCCCACCTCCTCACGTGCTCCCTGTGACTTTTATAAATAAAACACATCTGTTGCATCCCAATTCCGCTTCTGTCGCCCCTCCCCTTACATTCTACGCCACCCAACCGCTTCCACAACCTTGCAGGCAAGAAGGTACACACAACACACAGACAATCCATCCTAATTCAGAATTCGCTGATATGAATTCATTTGATTGAAATTGGAAGCCTTCGTTAACCCTTTCGCCGCCAGCCATTGTTCAGCAAAAAAAATTCCATTAAGCTTATCTGGGTAGATAAAAAAATCTTCTGCAATAGTGGGGATTCCTCTATAACATGTATAAAGTACGGTCTGTCCTTGCCTCCCAAAATTATGAAAATAGGCTCTTTGGATAACAGACCCTGGTTTGAGGCCTTTTTGTGACATAGGCGTTAAATCATTGTGGTGCTAAAATGCGACATTGGCGGTGAAAGGGTTAATGTCGTTAGAGTTGAGGGACTGCATGGTTCAGACAGATTTCACTGGTCCATACTTTGTTCTCAAAGGTAGGTTTACCTTTGATCCACGTTGTATGCCACATTTTGACATGGAAACCCGTGGTAAATTGTTAATCTTTTGTGAATGACAGTGACTCTCAAAGTTGGAGTCATTTTCACTGGCTCTTACCAGTTCTGCAGCAAAGGGGATTATTTGGCCTTTGGGGACCTTCCCCAGCACCAGCTGTCTAACATGTCTTTGGCCAGGAGAGTGGGGGTACTTTGGGCAAGACTTCTTTACTTTTAACATTATGCCCAGTCCTCCCAAACAGTAATGGTACCCTTTTGCTATCTCAGAAGAAAACAAATAGCACAAAAGGACAGAAAGAAAAGAAAAAGAGGTAGAATTTTAATGTAGTCCCATGCTAAAGCTTTAGCTGGCTAATGTTAAGATCAGCTCCCTCCGCTGTTCCAGGGTGAAGGCTTAGGGTTAGGGCCAATCAGCTCCCTCCGATTTACCTGTTCCGTTAAGCTGATTGGGCAACTTCACCATGGAACAGCGGAGGGAGCTGATCTTAATTAGGTATTATTAGGTATTAGGTACTTTATTGTCACAGAGGCGTCTCTGTGAAATTCGGGCTGCTCCCACCTGGAGAGCGCGTCGCAGCCTGAGGCGCGCCACCCAACATTTGAAGCGTAGCTTATTCTCGCACGAGAAGCCTCGAATGACTGCAGCATCCGTTACATTCGAATTATCGTCATCACTCCAGAACCCCCACCCTTATCCCAACTGAGCACTTGGAACTACCCCACCCCCACCCACCCTCTTCCATGACTGACTGATCCATCCCTATACATACATGGTTGTATGTTTACGTTCTACTGTTGTCTCTTTTCAATGTGCACAATATTCTCTTTCATTCATACATTTTTTTTAAATTGTTGATTGTGGTTAAAAATACCAACACTAATACAATGTATTTACTTTTATGTTTTACTGCCGTAAAAATACCGTTGTTCATAAAAGAGAAGAAAGCAAGCCCAATAAAAAAATTAAAAAAAAAACGTTTAATTTTAAAAACAAATAACGTGCAATGTCCGCAATATGTCTCAATATGCGACAAATCGCAATATAATCGACAAAAAACAAACCGCAATATGTTTCAATATGCGATAAATCGCAATATGTCGCAGTTATGACAAACTAGAGCGTTAAGACGCTAAATCACCAACCATGCGCCTCATATCGTGCCGACTTACTCTTTTACTTGTATTTTCAAAAAGTTTAATATCGAAGCCCCCGGATAGGGAGCGTATCAGATATTAAGCTGATAAGAACAGATGCGATGAATTAGACGACGACGAAAATGGTGTTTTACGTCCTCTTGGTCTGAATCAGACACATATGGGACATTTGTAAATACAAATATGGTGGGAACAATACTGGAGGCAATGCCCGGAGGCAGTACGAAACCAGTAAAGTCCCGATTTTTAAAAATGTAATACAGATAGCTGTAGCGGTAACCCCGCCTCGGTTAAACCTCATCGGCTATGGCACCGCCACAAACATAGTATAAAAATATGTTGCGCGATGAATTAGAGGAAGAAATAATGTTTTACGCCCTCTTTGGCCTTTCGGCCATGTGGGGCATAAATGAATTAGAGGTGTAATATGGTCAATTTATACAGCAAAAAATGCTCTATGAGTATGTGCCTTGACAAAACATGCATTTATTTTAAAATTCAAATGAGTAATCAAAACTAATAAAGTGGACGCTTTGAAACTTTTGCAGGTGTTAGTCCTGTATATTCTGTACATATTTCCAAAATTTCACGTTTGTATCTGTTACCATTATTTAGAAAATAAAGGTAACCTATACAAATATAAAGTTTGCAAGGGGAAGCAACTGGCCAGCTAGAAAAGTAACCTATACAAATGTAAAGTTTGCAAGGGGAAGCAACTGGCCAGCTTTCGGCAGCGTTTTCGGCTCCAGTGACCTTGACCTTTGACCCATGACCTTCATTATCGAACTTGGCCTAGATCTTCCTACTACCTACCCGCATGCAAAATTTGAGCACCCTAAGTCCATCCTTTCAAACGCTAGAGAGGATACATACAAACATACAAACACCACCTCAGACACGAGTGAAAACATTACCAATCCGCTCTCTACGATCACGGATGGTAACCACAGCATGGGGAACCCACACGATATGTCGCACCATCGCAATGTGTCTCAAGGTGCGACAAATCGCGCCCATGTCACCCCCCACCCCACTCCGCGATTTGTCGCACCTTGAGACATACTGCGATAGTGCGGCCTAACACGAGTTATTTTGGCTGTGATAGCTTCATATATAATGCATTTGTCCTTCTTTGCGCTTACTATTTTGAGTTTGGGGGTAGGGGTAATCGATGCAAGACTACCATACATCGGTTGCTTCCATCTTTCTGTATCTTAACATGAATGCAATGTGAAAGAGTAGCCCTTAACATTATCAGTCCACTTTTGAGCTGATCTAGTTCAGAAGAAGGTATTACAATGATATTAGTTTTATTGTCTTCCAAATCGGAAATCATTGAAATGAATCATACTGTTAATGAATAGGACCACTGATTTGCATATCTATTTAAACTTTTATGTTTTTGTCTACAAATAGATATCATGAGAAAGAAGCAATTTGCAACATTTCAAGTAAATATCTCAAATAGTTTTTGACATCAATTATTGCATTTTATTGGATTTCAGTTGTGCGCAAATAGAGAGAAACTGCACGATACAGCTTTTGTGGACGTGTATAATGTAAAGAATGGAGTCGGACGTCATGTTTTTACACTTATTACGATACGTACCCAACACAAGGAACAGGACAAAGCAGAAAACAAAGCATATGAAAACTTGATATATTTTCAATTTTAATCTCCAAATTAGCCCCTTGTAACATAGTTTTTAGAAACAAAAACAGACGATATGCCAAATTTAGTACAATCCTGACACACAAAACTACTCAACTGAACAAAGTAAAAATGATTTTACCAAGACATCAGCATCACAACAGAATGCCCACGTTTTTTCCCCGAACATTGCTTCATTAAATATGGAAGACACACGTAGGCTAGCTTTCTCTGTGTGTGTCTTTGTGTCTGTCTTTGTGTCTGCCTAGTTGTCCTCATGGTGAGGGTTTGTAAGTTGCTGTTTAAAGACCTACAGAGCCGGCTGTCAAAATCACGTATTTCACGTGTTTTCCTTCTTATAGCTGGTAGAAAATCTTATTTTGACCAAGTGTTGCTCCCATACACATTGAAAACGAGGCATCACTTTAAAGAGCAGCCTCGATCGTATACGAGGACAGTCACGAAAATGAGGCATCACTTTAAAGAGCAGCCTCGATCGTATACGAGGACAGTCTAAATGCGGACCACATCGACCCAGAAAAACCCAAGGGACTTAATCCAGCCGGCTCTGTGGGTCTTTAAGCTTGCATGTGTTCAGTGCGTTTCAGACGAATATCA
>CM065700.1:34142267-34149767 GCA_017654935.2 Phymorhynchus buccinoides | reverse complement strand
CCACTGCATTAATACTTACATTGGGATATTTTCTTTCCTTTGTCATACTTTTGTAATTATAGTTTCGAAATGTTCATGTTGATCATAATCACACAAGCCCCTTTCTTATGTTCCCTTTGCTTTTTTTGTGTTTTTGTTTTGTTTGTTTGTTTGTTGTTGTTTTGGGGTTTTTTCCGTCTCTTTTTTTTCTTTTCATTCCTTTGTTCTTATATTATATATAAAACCCTTGTGAAGCTGGTTTTAGGATTGTAGATTCTAGAGGAGATTGATTTTCAATTGCTGCTAATGTATATTAGGCATGGGAATTGTCAGTCTTTTGGCTGATTTCAGCTTATTTGATGGTCCTCTTTAGTCTTTTTTTTGTTGTTGCACGTTTCAGCTTTTTTGATGGTCCAAGAGTCTTTTTTTTTTTGTCTTCTCTAATTCCCATGCCTGGATTATATGCTGATTTGTTTTATTTGATAATGATGGTTATTTAGTATGATTGAATTAATCATTGTGTTATTTAGTTCTGTAAAATAATATTGTCTTGTAATACATGTATACATTATGGAAGAAGAGAACCTTCTTTGCAAGGGGATAAAAAAAATTAAAAAAAAAAAGAGAGAGAGAGAGAGAGAGAGAGAGGGGGGAGAGAGAGAGAGAGAGAGAGAGAGAGAGAGAGAGAGGGAGAGAGACACACAGGAGAGAGAACGAACGAACGAGACGAACGAAACGAACGAACGAACGAACCTTTTTTTATTGAGGGAAAAGACTAAGCACTATACAGGCTTGTTTACACCCAGCCCTCATAAAAAATGAAAAAGGAGAAGAAAAAACAATAACCACCATTAACAATAAATGGAACATTTAAAAAAAAGAATGAAAGTGAAAAAGCATGCACATACAAAATTCATACTTATCAAATAACCATGAAAAAACATCAAACACATTGAAATTAAAGTTACCCATTAGAAGCTAGAAGATAGAGATAGAGAGAGAGGTTGGTGGAGGGATGGGGTGAGAGAGAGAGAGAGAGAGGAGAGAGAGAGAGAGAGACTAGAGAGAGAGAGAGTAGAGAGAGAGAGAGAGAGAGAGAGAGAGAGGAGGGTAGGTGGAGGGATAGGGAGAAACAGAGAGAGTGGCAGACAGAGAGACACACTACAAGACAGAGAGAGTACTGAAAGCTGAAAAAGTGAACGTGTGTGTGTGTGTGTGTGTGTGTGTGCGTGCGTGCGTGTGCGTGCGTGTTGTGTGTGTGTGTGTGTGTGTGTGTGTGTGTGTGTGTGTGTGTGTGTGGCGTGTGTGTGTGTGTGTGTGTGTGTGTGTGTGTGTGTGAGTGTGAGTGTGTGTGTGTGTATGTGTGCATTCGTGTATGTGACAACGTAAGTGTGTGAGAGATGGACATGAAGGGATCGACTGCCATTCCTTTAGCGTGTGTACAGTACACAGCTGGATTGGAACAAAAGCACAGTTGTTGTCTTGGGGCTCCTTTTTCTTCTTCTGCTTCTTCTTCTATTGAGGGCCCACGGCCAATGAGCTGAACATTCTGGCACCTTTTGAAAAAAAGACACCCAGAAAGAGGGTCCCTACCATGTACCGCGCATCTGGGGACCACAGAGAAGCACAAAGAAGGTAAGAAAACGTACGGTAGTTACCTGCTCGTCATAATATCTTCTCGTTCTGAAACAAGGAAACCACATTTGTTTTCAGCGCATCAACAGCCATGACAGTTACAAATGCCTCTCGCGTTGAAGCCTCTCTCTATAAGCTTTCTGATTAAACCATATTAGGTGTCCCAGCACCACGAAAGGGACATTAAGTCGCTGGGCTAGTTTCTCACAAACAGGCTTGCAAAGTCAAAAATATCATTTGTTTATCAATTTTGAGTTTGGGTTACTTTTGTGTCCTCTAACATTTTTATCTTTCATATTTATAAATGATAATATTCAATAGTATGGTCTTATAAGTGTTTAAAACGAGTAGGCCAATGCCTTTTTTCCAGCTAGGCTAGATTTTAGATTTGTTTTGTTTTTCTCAAAATGTTTGACGCTCACCCTACTAATTTAAATGCTCATAACTTGGGAAGGGAAAAAGATACAAGAATGGTCTTTGCATCATTAGAAAGAGTATTGTGTAAAGCTTTCAAATGTATAATTGTCTCAGAATGGGTCAGTTTGACACTTAATGTTCTTTTTGTGGTACTTTTTAGGAACATTTTTAGCTAATAACTTTTTGGAATACTAACCCTAACCCTAACCCTAGCCCTAACCCTAACTGACGGAAAAACGCGAACCACAACTGTGGTCACATAGGGTTAGGGTTAGGGTTAGTAAATGTTCCTAAAAATACAGCTTTATGTATGGTCTCTGATTAAACTAACTTATCAAACACAAAACTACATTAAACTCGTGTTTTTATTCTTCACAGTTATTCAACCCGCTCTTCTCTAACCATTGTGCAGCGACACAGACATGCCTCACGCAAAAGCATAGCCATGCACGTACAAAACACACACACGCATAAAAAAGCATTTGCACAAAAATAAGCACAGATTAAAGACAGTCTCTATCTGCCTCCTTCCCCCTCCCCCCCCTCTCTCTCTCACACACACACACACACATGTATACATACACACACACAGATGTATACACACACAAACACACACACACACACACACACGCACGTACGCACATACACACACACATACACACACAATGCAGATGCATAAGCTTATTCATACATACAGGCAACACACTTTATTTAAACACACATGTACACACGCACAAAACACACACAGACACACGCGCGCGCACACAGACACACACACACACACAATGCAGATGCATAAGCTCGTTCATACATACAGGTAACACACTGTACTTAAACACACATACACGCACGCACGCACGCAAGCACACACACACATACACGCACGAACGCACGTGGACACACACATACACGCACGCGCGCGCGCGCGCACGCACACGCATACGCATGCACACCTACGAACACATCTCGCATGATTCCGCTTACTTTTCTTCTGCTGTTTGCTGTTGGCGAATAGAGCCAAGCATAAGAGTGTTACGGCTGCCCCAATGGTACCTCCGACTCCGATCAGAATATCTGATATTACACACACGCACAAGCACACGCACACGCACACACACACACACACAACGCACACACACACACACACACACACACACACACACACATATACGTTATACACACACACTCACACATATACACATACAAACATCATACATATACTCACACATATACACTCACACATATACTCACACACACACACACACACACACACACACACACACACACACACACACACACACACACACACACACACACACACACACACCACACACACATCGAGTGCACTTGAACACTATGGTAGACAAGCGCCAGCTAGGGATGAGAACATTGCGTGTGTGACCGTTTTTTGATTACCCCGCCACGTGGGCAGCACACTCCGACATCGGAGGATTTTTTGGACTGACGATGTTATGCTAGGAGCTTGCCACGGCTAAAAGACAATCCCCGCATAACTATGCAGAGCATAACAACGTTTTGATGTAGCCTTGGGGTTCTAGCTTATGTCAATTATTGTTCTGACGGGTAGGTACCGATTGGTCCTATCCCGTTACGTCCTATTACGATTTTGCCCTGTGTTTGACGCAATCGCGCCGACGCTAAACCAGTGCCGTTTTGTCCTAGCTCCAGTTTCGATTCGTCATATTCGTGAAATACATGTTTTTTGTAACAAATGTTACTAGTCTCTGAGAAGGAAACCTCTTGAAATGTACAGCTTTTCCGTGGTTATATTAGTTCGCCGAAGCTGAGCTGGGTGACAAAACCGCCATGAGTTTTTTTAACGTTATGTTTTAATCCGTTTTTACTGGTTAAAATAAATGCAAACTGTTTTACCTGTTGTACACCTGTTTGTGCCTTTTCGAGTGAACGCCATGTGTATTATGTTTAAATACAAGAAAGGGACGAAACGGCACTGTCTGAAGGCATAGGACGAAACGGGAAAAGACCAAACGGGAAAGGACCAAACGGGAAAGGACCAAACGGGAAAGGACCAAACGGGAAAGGACCAAACGGGAAAACCAAACGGGAAAGGACGAAAAGGCACGCACCCGTTCTGACACTGCCTTATCATTATGCCAAGGCGAAAGCTGGGGAATGTGAGAGAGGGAGATGGGGGGGAGGGGAGAGAATGGGGGGGGGGGGGAGAGAGAGAGAGAGAGAGAGAGAGAGAGAGAGAGAGGAGAGAGAGAGAGAGAGAGAGACGAGAGAGAGAGAGAGAGAGAGAGAGAGAGAGAGAGAGAGAGAGAGAAGAGAGAGAATTAAATTGAAATGATTTTTTTTTTAATGAGGATACATGGATAAGCAACAATACTTTTTTTTCACCATGTCCTCGACAAAAACAGGTTATCAATAATTTACAAAGCAATCAAACATTACAAGAAATCAAATATACATAAAATAATACATCTTTTCATATAACAAGAGCATACACAATCCAGCAAGCCTTCCAATCACGTAACACAACGCACGTGTAAAATAAAATAAAACAACCACACAAACTGAGAGACAAACAAAGAAATAAACAAGAGGCAAAGCCTTCAAGGCTCACTCGAACAGGAACATGTGGGACAACAACAAACAAAGATTGAGGGGGTGTCTAAAGTACAAGATTGCCAATAAAATTTTAAAGTACAAATGAAACTATCGTTAATGGATACAACTAAAAAAAATAAAAAAAAAAAAAGTGCCTGTGCCGAGAATCGGACACGGAACCATTGGCATGACAGACAGACACTCTACCAATGAGATATCGAGGCTTTCAGTGTTGATGAGTTTCTTAACTCATGTTGCCTGTTGAATACTCTCTAACCCACTAATCTAAAATGTTATCTGCTTGTTATCTGTTTACAGTGTTGTTTTAAGTATTTAATTATTCAAATCATTATTGATTGAAAGCTTGCATAGACATCTATATGTGTGCAAAGTTTGAACAATGCATGCCTTCTATTTCCCGAGAAAATGCTAACGTTAAAGTTTGGAGATTAGACCACGGACACACACACACACACACACACACACACACACACACACACACACACACACACACACACACACACACAGACACACAACCGAACAACTATCATACTATAGACTCACTTCGTGTTAGCTTCGTTAACACGAGTGAGCCAAAAAGGAAACGAGAGAGAAAGGGAGACCTTAGAGAGAGACTTCAGACTTCAGACACATTATTGTTTTATAAAGGGTACCGCTGCCTCTTGTTTCTCTTATATTGGTTTCCAAATCCATGTACATAAAGAGTGTGTGTAGTGTATGCGTTGTGGGTGTACATGTGGGCGGTTGTTTTGACGACGAGTGTTTGTGTGTGGGGAGGGGGAAGGAAGGAGCGTTTGTGTCTACATTAATGGGCATAAGTGTGCTATAGCGTGTGCATGTTGTATATCTATGAGTATTATACATGTGTTTGAGTGGGGGGGTGACTGGGGGAATGGGGATATGCGAGCGCACGTCTAAGTATGTTCGATATGTATGATGTAATCTTGCATGTGGAGTGACTTTTAGTTTTGTTAAGCGCCGATGAGTAAGCATAGTTCATCTAGAAATGCTGTGCGCTCTATAAATGTCTTAATATTATTATTACATGCTTTCGTGCGTTGTTGCGTTGTGGCTGAGCAAAATCATCGATAATGGAGAGGGGGAGGGGGTGTGGGGGGTCGGGGTGGGGCTAAAGAAGAAAGCATTTAACTTGAATAGCCGGCGAGTTGCTGTTTCTGTTGATATACATTTGGCGTGTTTGAAGATTGATATCAGGCCGTTGTCAAGCCTAAAAAAACACAAAAAAAAATAAAAAATAGCAACAATAAAAAAATAATTAAAGTAAGAAAAATATAATCAGTAAAAAAAAAAAAAAAAACCCACAAAACTACGAAGCCAAGATCGTGATTTCAATTCAATATTTAGTAATTTCAAATCAACACATGCAATTACATTTTCCGCGCAGAAACCTTTGAGTCAAGTTAGAATATGACTTCCAATGTTCAAAAAACACAAAAACGCAAAGAATCATCGAATTTAATAACGAAAAAGTTTTTTGTCAAAATGCACTGTAGTATTTTGCCTTAAGTCTTAAGGCACAGTGACTCACCACGATTAAGTCCCTTGTTTTTTTCATGGGTAGCTTGTGACCCCCTCAACTGCCCACCAACTTCAATTGAGGCTGTTCTTTAAAATTATGTTTCGTTTTCAATTTGGGGGCATTTTATATGGGAGTCAAGCTCAGTCACCAACAAATTTATTACCAGCTATAAGAAAACACTATGAAACGCGTGATTTTGACAACGTGATCTATGGGTCTTTAAGAGAGAACACGCACAGAGACAGAGAGGAGAGAGAGAGAGAGAAGAGAGAGAGAGAGAGAGAGCGAGAGGAGAGAGAGAGAGAGACGCAGAAAGAGACACAGAGAGAAAGTAAGCCGTAGGAGAGTGAGAGTGAGGGCGTATACAAAAATGACAGATTTCATTTGATTACCTATAATAAATGAAAGAGCATTCATTTTTGTGGTGTGAACAGGCGTAAATAAACAGATGCAAACACTGGGCAATGCAACTTGTATCATAGCCATATCTACAATAATTTTGTCTTTTTCGGTGAAATGCACTGAAGCAGTTAAGCTGCATTTCCCCAAATCGCTTTTCCAATGTTCATATAGTGATTTGCCTCCGCATCTTTTTGTTCTCGTTCTTCAACGCTCCCTCAGTTTTTCCATCCTTCGAAAGGTCAACATTTCTTTGAGGGACGTCAGCAAATCTGGCTAGCTGCTCCACTCTCCTGTCTCTCTCGTGTCCCCAGCCGACATGTTTGGCCACCTCCCGAGACGAGAGTGTCTTTGAGAGCCTTGGCTGTGACGCCTTGCTGGGCGAAGAACCCCTGATCTCTATGGCGGGCATCTGCCATCATGTCTTGTCGGAACACCCACGGCTGCAGAAACGAAGACTGAGCGTCTTTCCTTCCCTTGGCTCTTTTCTTCAGCATCGGTAGTTTGACTCAGCCAGAGACCTCATAATTTGTTGACTCTGCTGGCCATGCCTGGTACAGCAATCGTACGATGTCTGGCATGATTAAAGTATACTTGCTGTCCTTAAAGGTGTCCGAGACCTGTTTTGTCCCGCTAACAGCAAACTCGCATGAATTAGCCATGTGACGAAGACTCCAGCTTCACAGCCAGGTGGGCAAGACACCGAGTGACTCAGTGTCTTTGATAGGTTCCCAGATGCTTGTCTTCATTGAAATGCCTCCTATATATGGCGAACTTTACAAGCCTAGAAAAAATATCTGATTTTATTAAGAACTTCCCAACGGCCTGTTGGATATAGATATTAGTGGTACACAAAGGCAGTTCAAACGTTGCACTTTCTCTTTCTGATTGATTTCTCTTAAATATGACGTGCTTCT
>CM065700.1:34136948-34141767 GCA_017654935.2 Phymorhynchus buccinoides | reverse complement strand
TTCCAAACTTTAACGTTGGCATAGAGAGTATCCAACAGGCAACGTGAGTTAAGAAACTCGTCAACACTGAAGGCCTCGATAGCGCATTGGTAGAGTGTCTGTCTGTCATGCAATGGTTCGCGGGTCGGATTCTCGCACGGACACTATGTGTTTAGTTTTTGTCTGGTCCGTCCGTCCGGCGGCGTGCCTCCGTCCGTCCGCCTATTCGTCCGTTTTTCTCAAAACCTATTTAGTCTTATTATCATCAAATTTGTTATACTTGATTGCCAAGAGGCAAGCTATCCACTGATGTATTTAGTTTTACTTTAAGGTCAAGGTCGCGCCAGTTACGGGGTTCAAACCCCGAAACACATAATCGCTAACATCTCGCGAAGTTTTGCATGTATTTGAATGCAGTTTTTTTCACAACCTTTCTTGATGAACACAGTTGTCATGAATTGTTCTGTGCGCGCGTGTGCGCATGATCGCGCGCGCTCAAATCACGGGTCCGAACCCCAAGCCTATATATACAAAAACTATTCGGTTACGTGCTGTTTTGATGCGTGTTTATGTAGTTACGTGCTGGTTTTATGCGTTTTTATGTATGTGTACAGCCGACACATTCCGATTTCGGAGTACCTCGGCGATGCTGCGAGGGGACTTTGCAGCCGCTCGGCGTTGCACTTTTTTTTTTTTTAGTTGTATCCATTAAGGATAGTTTTGTTTGCCTCTCATTCATTCATTTGCCTCTTGATTAATTCGGCATTGTCACTGTTCTTGTTGTCGTTTTGTTGAACACATCATCATCATCTTCGTTTAACAAGTGAGTTTCCCTTAAGTGGTTGCTGCTCTCTGCTGCTGCTGATGATGATGTTGATGTTGATGTTGATCGTGTTGATGCGAGTGCTGCTGCTGTTGATTATGTTGCTGCTGACGGGGAGGAGGTTGATGATGTTGATGATAATGATGATGTTGTTGTTGATGTTGATGATGATGATGCGTCTTACAGTGGGGGGAGGGTCTAGATATTCTGCGTCAACAAAATACGCAGGTCAGTCTCTCTCTCCCTGTTTCTCTCTCTCTCTCTCTCCCTGTCTCTCCTCTCTCTCTCTCTCTCTCTCTCTCTCTCTCTCTCTCTCTCTCTCTCTCTCTCTCTCTCTTTCACTCTCCCCCTCCTTCTCATTACCTTCTCTCTTTTCGTATCTGTCTACCCCTTGTCGCTATTTTGTGTCTGTCTGTCCCTCTGTCCACCCGACTCTCTCTCTCTCTCTCTCTCTCTCTCTCTCTCTCTCTCTCTCTCTCTCTCTCTCTCTCTCTCTCTCTCTCTCTCTCTCTCTCTCTCTCTCTCTCTCTCTCTCTCTCTCTCTCTCTCTCTCTCTCTCGTATAGTATTAGTTATGTATTGCATGCTTAGAACCAAGGACAGAATGGAAGACTAGGCCCAGCCTAAATTCTTTTCCTTGTAAAATAATGTGTCTGAAGTCTGAAGTCTCTCTCTCTCCCTTTCTCTCTCGTTTCCTTTTTGGCTCACTCGTGTTAACGAAGCTAACACGAAGTGAGTCTATAGTATGATAGTTGTTCGGTTGTGTGTCTGTGTGTGTGTGTGTGTGTGTGTGTGTGTGTGTGTGTGTGTGTGTGTGGTGTGTGTGTGTGTGTGTGTGTCCGTGGTCTAATCTCCAAACTTTAACGTTAGCATTTTCTCGGGAAATAGAAGGCATACATTGTTCAAACTTTGCACACATTTAGATGTCTATGCAAGCTTTCAATCAATAATGATTTGCATAATTAAATACTTAAAACAACGCTGTAAACACATAACAAGCAGATAACATTTTAGATTTGTGGGTTAGAGAGTATTCAACAGGCAACATGAGTTAAGATACTCATCAACACTGAAAGCCTCGATATCTCATTGGTAGAGTGTCTGTCTGTCATGCCAATGGTTCCGTGTCCGATTCTCGGCACGGGCACTTTTTATTTTTATTTTTTTTAGTTGTATCCATTAACGATAGTTTCATTTGTACTTTAAAATTTTATTGGCAATCTTGTACTTTAGACACCCCCCTCAATCTTTGTTTGTTGTTGTCCCACATGTTCCTGTTCGAGTGAGCCTTGAAGGCTTTGCCTCTTGTTTATTTCTTTGTTTGTCTCTCAGTTTGTGTGGTTGTTTTATTTTATTTTACACGTGCGTTGTGTTACGTGATTGGAAGGCTTGCTGGATTGTGTATGCTCTTGTTATATGAAAAGATGTATTATTTTATGTATATTTGATTTCTTGTAATGTTTGATTGCTTTGTAAATTATTGTTAACTTGTTTTTGTCGAGGACATGGTGAAAAAAAAAGTATTGTTGCTTATCCATGTATCCTCATTAAAAAAATCATTTCAATTTAATTCTCTCTCTCTCTCTCTCTCTCTCTCTCTCTCTCTCTCTCTCTCTCTCTCTCTCTCTCTCTCTCTCTCTCTCTCTCTCTCTCTCTCTCTCTCTCTCCCCCCCCCCCCCATTCTCTCCCCTCCCCCCATCTCCCTCTCTCATATTCCCCAGCTTTCGCCTTGGCATAATGATAAGGCAGTGTCAGAACGGGTGCGTGCCTTTTCGTCCTTTCCCGTTTGGTCCTTTCCCGTTTGGTCCTTTCCCGTTTGGTCTTTTCCCGTTTCGTCCTATGCCTTCAGACAGTGCCGTTTCGTCCCTTTCTTGTATTTAAACATAATACACATGGCGTTCACTCGAAAAGGCACAAACACGTGTACAACAGGTAAAACAGTTTGCATTTATTTTAACCAGTAAAAACGGATTAAAACATAACGTTAAAAAAACTCATGGCGGTTTTGTCACCCAGCTCAGCTTCGGCGAACTAATATAACCACGGAAAAGCTGTACATTTCAAGAGGTTTCCTTCTCAGAGACTAGTAACATTTGTTACAAAAAACATGTATTTCACGAATATGACGAATCGAAACTGGAGCTAGGACAAAACGGCACTGGTTTAGCGTCGGCGCGATTGCGTCAAACACAGGGCAAAATCGTAATAGGACGTAACGGGATAGGACCAATCGGTACCTACCCGTCAGAACAATAATTGACATAAGCTAGAACCCCAAGGCTACATCAAAACGTTGTTATGCTCTGCATAGTTATGCGGGGATTGTCTTTAGCCGTGGCAAGCTCCTAGCATAACATCGTCAGTCCAAAAAATCCTCCGATGTCGGAGTGTGCACGTGGCGGGGTAATCAAAAACGGTCGGTCACACACGCAATGTTCTCATCCCTAGCTGGCGCTTGTCTACCATAGTGTTCAAGTGCACTCGATGTGTGTGTGTGTGTGTGTGTGTGTGTGTGTGTGTGTGTGTGTGTGTGTGTGTGTGTGTGTGTGTGTGTGTGTGTGTGTGTGTGAGTGTATATGTGTGTGTGTGTATATGTATATGTGTATGTGTATATGTGTGAGTGTGTGTGTATAACGTATATGTGTGATGTGTGTGTGTGTGTGTGTGTGTGTGTGTGTGTGTGTGTGTGTGTGTGTGCGTGCGTGTGCTTGTGCGTGTGTGTAATATCAGATATTCTGATCGGAGTCGGAGGTACCATTGGGGCAGCCGTAACACTCTTATGCTTGGCTCTATTCGCCAACAGCAAACAGCAGAAGAAAAGTAAGCGGAATCATGCGATATGTGTTCGTAGGTGTGCATGCGTATGCGTGTGCGTGCGCGCGCGCGCGCGTGCGTGTGTGTGTGTGTCCACGTGCGTTCGTGCGTGTATGTGTGTGTGTGCTTGCGTGCGTGCGTGTATGTGTGTTTAAGTACAGTGTGTTACCTGTATGTATGAACGAGCTTATGCATCCGCATTGTGTGTGTGTGTGTCTGTGTGCGCGCGCGTGTGTCTGTGTGTGTGTTTGTGCGTGTGTACATGTGTGTTTAAATAAAGTGTGTTGCCTGTATGTATGAATAAGCTTATGCATCTGCATTGTGTGTGTATGTGTGTGTGTATGTGTACGTACGTGCGTGTGTGTGTGTGTGTGTGTGTGTGTTGTGTGTGTATACATCTGTGTGTGTGTATGTATACATGTGTGTGTGTGTGTGTGTGAGAGAGAGGGGGGGGGGGAGGGGGAAGGAGGCAGATAGAGACTGTCTTTAATCTGTGCTTATTTTTGTGCAAATGCTTTTTTATGCGTGTGTGTGTTTTGTACGTGCATGGCTATGCTTTTGCGTGAGGCATGTCTGTGTCGCTGCACAATGGTTAGAGAAGAGCGGGTTGAATAACTGTGAAGAATAAAAACACGAGTTTAATGTAGTTTTGTGTTTGATAAGTTAGTTTAATCAGAGAGCTTATATGTGACCTAGTACCACAAAAAGAACATTAAGTGTCAAACTGACCATTCTGAGACAATTATACATTTGAAAGCTTTACACAATACTCTTTCTAATGATGCAAAGACCATTCTTGTATCTTTTTCCCTTCCCAAGTTATGAGCATTTAAATTAGTAGGGTGAGCGTCAAACATTTTGAGAAAAACAAAACAAATCTAAAATCTAGCCTAGCTGGAAAAAAAGGCATTGGCCTACTCGTTTTAAACACTTATAAGACCATACTATTGAATATTATCATTTATAAATATGAAAGATAAAAATGTTAGAGGACACAAAAGTAACCCAAACTCAAAATTGATAAACAAATGATATTTTTGACTTTGCAAGCCTGTTTGTGAGAAACTAGCCCAGCGACTTAATGTCCCTTTCGTGGTGCTGGGACACCTAATATGGTTTAATCAGAAAGCTTATAGAGAGAGGCTTCAACGCGAGAGGCATTTGTAACTGTCATGGCTGTTGATGCGCTGAAAACAAATGTGGT
>CM065700.1:34121948-34134448 GCA_017654935.2 Phymorhynchus buccinoides | reverse complement strand
GGATATGAGGAGTGTATTATTTTCCTCCATTTAATATTACTGGTAATTAATTTTCTTAACCAGGACAGTTTTAGTGCTTGTATGTATGCTTCTTTGTTTGGGACTCCTATGCCTCCGTTTTCAATATCATGAACCGAAAGAGTTCGTTTCAACTTATCAGGCTCTCTCTCTCTCTCTCTCTCTCTCTCTCTCTCTCTCTCTCTCTCTCTCTCTCTCTCTCTCTCTCTCTCTCTCTCTCTCTCTCTCTCTCTCTCTCTCTCTCTCTCTCTCTCTCTCTCTCTCTCTCTCTCTCTCTCTCTCTCTCTCTCTCTCTCTCTCTCTCTCTCTCTCTCTCTCTCTCTCTCTCTCTCTCTCTCTCTCTCTCTCTCTCTCTCTCTCTCTCTCGATGGAAAAACCACTACAACAAAAACAATACTAATTATAGCGCTACAATACTACTACTGTGGTTTTTGCTTTTCATCCCGCCAGAGCCGCGAGCTGGAGGGAAACATCGGGGCTCGCCGCAATGGTTTCCTCCCTCCTCAACCGCGCCCCCAAAGAGAGCACCAGGACCTCCTCAAGTGTCCAGGAACAGCCCCCATCTCTCTACCCGGGCTCAGAGCACGCGCCAACACTCTCCGCCACCGCTTCCCCAGAGGAAGTCTCTGCCGCGGAAACTACCACGTCTATGTCTGACTTGGAGCGCACGGACATTACTCAATCCAGCGTGTATGAGGACCTCTCTGCTGCGGAAGCTACCGCGTCTATGCTTGACTCGGGCCGCACGGACATGAATCGATCTAACGTCACAGGCGCGTGTGCCAGCACGGTTTTGTCCGACGACTCGGAGCGCACGGACGTGACTCGATCTACCGTGGATGGGAACGTCACTGTCGTGAGCGCCAGCACGGCGTTGTCTGACGACTCGGAGCGCAGGGACATTATCTCGACTACCGTGGAGGAGGATGCTTCCTCGCTCCATTTTTCATCCCACTAAGATTGAATGGAACACGTTGGGTGGTGAGGATGCTTCCTCAAACACTTAACTACAGCCCGCTAGATTGAATGGAACACGTTGAGTGATGAGGATGCTTCCTCAATGCACTCTATTAATACAACCCGCTAGATTGAATGGAACACGTTGAGTGATGAGGATGGAACACGTTGAGTGATGAGGATGCTTCCTCAATGCACTCTACTACAACCCGTTAGATTGAATGGAACACGTTGAGTGCTGAGGATGGGAACACGTTGAGTGATGAGGATGCTTCCTCAATGCACTCTATACAGTCCCCGCTAGATTGAATGGAACACGTTGAGTGATGAGGATGCTTCCTCAATGCACTCTACTACAACCCGTTAGATTGAATGGAACACGTTGAGTGCTGAGGATGGGAACACGTTGAGTGATGAGGATGCTTCCTCAATGCACTCTATTAATACAACCCGCTAGATTGAATGGAACACGTTGAGTGATGAGGATGCTTCCTCAATGCACTCTACTACAACCCGTTAGATTGAATGGAACACGTTGAGTGATGAGGATGGAACACGTTGAGTGATGAGGATGCTTCCTCAATGCACTCTATACTACATCCCGCTAGATTGAATGGAACACGTTGAGTGATGAGGATGCTTCCTCAATGCACTCTTGAATGGAACACGTTGAGTGATGAGGATGGAACACGTTGAGTGATGAATGCTTCCTTGATGCACTCTATGAGTGCTAGATTGAATGGAACACGTTGAGTGATGAGGATGCTTCCTCAATGCACTCTATTACTACAACCCGCTAGATTGAATGGAACACGTTGAGTGATGAGGATGGAACACGTTGAGTGATGAGGATGCTTCCTCAATGCACTCTATTAATACAACCCGCTAGATTGAATGGAACACGTTGAGTGATGAGGATGGAACACGTTGAGTGATGAGGATGCTTCCTCAATGCACTCTATTAATACAACCCGCTAGATTGAATGGAACACGTTGAGTGATGAGGATGGAACACGTTGAGTGATGAGGATGCTTCCTCAATGCACTCTATTAATACAACCCGCTAGATTGAATGGAACACGTTGAGTGATGAGGATGGAACACGTTGAGTGATGAGGATGCTTCCTCAATGCACTCTATTAATGCAACCCGCTAGATTGGATGGAACACGTTGAGTGATGAGGATGGAACACGTTGAGTGATGAGGATGCTTCCTTGATACACTCTATACTACATCCCGCTAGATTGAATGGAACACGTTGAGTGATGAGGATGGAACACGTTGGTGATGAGGATGCTTCCTCAATGCACTCTACAGCGCTAGATTGGATGGAACACGTTGAGTGATGAGGATGGAACACGTTGAGACATGAGGATGCTTCCTTGATACAACATACTGTATGGAAACTTACTGTGAATGGACAGTGGTGAGGATGCACACTCTTTGATTTTTGTGCTACAACGGTTTGTATGGAAACTTACTGTGTAATCTTCAATGCACTCTACAACCCACAAGATTGTATGGAAACACGCACGCACAAACACACATTTTTGTGCACGCATGGAAACTTACTGTGTACACACACAACATTTTCACACACACACGCACACACATACACACTGTCCAGGACCTTAACGAAATCAAAGAGGCATGTACCCAGATGAAAATCCTGTAAGACGTTTTCAAATTCAGTACATATTTAAACAAGAACAAAGCACTTAAATGCCTTTTTTTGTACAAACTATTGTAGATATCACAAACACCAAAAAGGCTAATAGTGATATATTTCAAAGTGCTCTGCCTTCTTTGTCAACCCATGGACTCATCATGACATTCATAATATATATCAACTAATGAAGAGAAGTGAGAAAAGGGGTGAGGACATAGATGTTAAAGCTACTACAGTTTGTATGGAAACTTACTGTGTAATCAAATATTCATCAAATTTTCACACTCTTTGATTTTTGTGCTACAACAGTTTGTATGGAAACTTACTGTGTAATCAAATATTCATCAAATTTTCACACTCTGATTTTTGTGTGTGTCTGGAACTAAAGAAAATGTGTAGACGTGAACTAATCATATAATTACAAGCATTTTGATGTAATAGCATTAGTACATTCAGTAGAACCTGATGTACAAAATCATCATGTTCTGCCAAAAACAAATCGCCTTTCAGGTCATAGCAGAACAGTAAATATTTTAAATGGAAGAGGCGTAGAAGTAGAACCAAATGAATGTTTTTTTTGCAAGTGACATTGACCCTTATTACACACTTTTAAAAAAAAGTGCATATTTTGTTACATTAAATATGCTGGACATTGTTGGAGGGAAGATAGAAATGAGGAGCCATACAACTTCAACGGACATTACCTGTGTTATGTAATATCCATCGTTACTTCGACCAATACTGTTTAATGGGGCAAGAAATGCACACAGGCATGTCATTTACATCATTTCAAACATTTTGATAGGTCATACATTTATTTCTGTAGCTTCAGTAGAACTCAAGATATACAGCCATTGCCGGCACCAACATGTGTATTATGACCGCAAGAAACACTCCTTTCAAATTCCTATCTGCACTGATTTTAGGTCTTTGTATCTTCCGTTTGTTTAAAACTTTTTTTCACGTTTCCATCATTGTTTCTAAGTTAAAAATAGTCGCACAGCTGTTCTGTTGTACAGAAAGTTGAGCTGCTTAGTTAAATGACTGAATCTAGAAATCTTAGATAAAAATACAACCAAGCATTTCTTCTTTAAAACATTTGGGCAGTATCTTCTTCGTAGTATTTTGTTTAATCTTTTTCTCAGGTATTAGATTGATTTTAACGAAACCAAAAGAGAGTTTACAATTGCGCAAAAGAGGACAGTGCGCACGAAGAAACAAATGTACAAAACAATAATGACATGCGTCATATTTAGGCATGCTGCTCTAATACCAGCAAAAATGTACACCCTTCGTAGGAAAAAGGATGTACCTACTAAACCATGTGATAATATTATGAGAATCAACAATACAGAAAAACAACAGAACACATGGATAAGTAAGACATTATTAGGAAAAGGCTGTAGATCCTGTTTTTGATATTCGTCTGAAACGCACTGAACACATGCAAGCTTAAAGACCCACAGAGCCGGCTGGATTAAGTCCCTTGGTTTTTTTCTGGGTCGATGTGGTCCGCATTGAGACTGTCCTCGTATACGATCGAGGCTGCTCTTTAACCCTTTCACCGCCAATGTCGCATTTTTGCACCACAATGGTTTAACACCCATGTCACTTAAAGACATCAAATCAGGGCCTGTTATCCAAAGACCCTGTTTTCTTAATTTTGGGAGGCAAGGATAGGCCTAATGTTATACATGTCACAGAGGAATTCCCAATATTGTAGACCAAAAAAATTCTCTTCCCAGTTTAAGTTCAATGGAAATATTTTGCTGAAAATGGCTGGCGGCGAAAGGGTTAAAGTGATGCCTCGCTTTCGTGACTGTCCTCGTATACGATCGAGGCTGCTCTTTAAAGTGATGCCTCGTTTTCAATGTGCATGGGAGCAACACTTGGTCAAAATAAGATTTTCTACCAGCTATAAGAAGGAAAACACGTGAAATACGTGATTTTGACAGCCGGCTCTGTAGGTCTTTAAACAGCAACTTACAAACCCTCACCATGAGGACAACTAGGCAGACACAAAGACAGACACAAAGACACACACAGAGAAAGCTAGCCTACGTGTGTCTTCCATATTTAATGAAGCCCATCTGGGGAAAAACGTGGGCATTCTGTTGTGATGCTGATGTCTTAGTAAAATCATTTTTACTTTGTTCAGTTGAGTAGTTTTGTGTGTCAGGATTGTACTAATTTTGGCATATCTTCTGTTTTTGTTTCTAAAAACAATGTTACGAGGGGCTAATTTGGAGATTAAAATTGAAAATATATCAAGTTTTCATATGCTTTGTTTTCTGCTTTGTCCTGCTCCTTGTGTTGGGTACGTATCGTAATAAGTGTAAAAACATGACGTCCGACTCCATTCTTTACATTATACACGTCCACAAAAGCTGTATCGTGCAGTTTCTCTCTATTTGCGCACAACTGAAATCCAATAAAATGCAATAATTGATGTCAAAAACTATTTGAGATATTTACTTGAAATGTTGCAAATTGCTTCTTTCTCATGATATCTATATGTAGACAAAAACATAAAAGTTTAAATAGATATGCAAATCAGTGGTCCTATTCATTAACCGTATGATTCATTTCAGTGATTTGCGATTTGGAAGACAATAAAACTAATATCATTGTAATACCTTCTTCTGAACTAGATCAGCTCAAAAGTGAACTGATAATGTTAAGGGCTACTCTTTCACATTACATTCATGTTAAGATACAGAAAGATGGAAGCAACCGATGTATGGTAGTCTTGCATTGATTACCCCTACCCCCAAACTCAAAATAGTAAGCGCAAAGAAGGACAAATGCTCTAGACTGGCACCTACACACACACACACACACACACACACACACACACACACACACACACACACACACACACACACACACACACACACACACACGCACGCACGCACGCGCGCATGCACGCACACATATGGATCCCCGTCCTGGATGTCTAAGACGTACGCATGACTACGGGGCCTAGGAAGCTCTCATGAGATCAAAGATTACTCTGCGCAAGGCATCTCCGCTTCAAACAAATGTTACCCAAAATGCTCTAGACTGGCACACCCCCCCCCCCCCACCCACACACACACACACACACACACACACACACACACACACACACACACACACACACACACACACACACACACGCACACATAATTATGGATCCCCGTCCTGGATGTCTAAGACGTACGCATGACTATGGGGCCTGGAAGCTCTCATGAGATCAAAGATTACTCTGCGCAAGGCATCTCCGCTTCAAACAAATGTTACCCAAAATGCTCTAGACTGGCAACACCCCCCCCCCCCCCCACACACACACACACACACACGAGTCACATAGGCTTAGATTCTCTCTCTCTCTCTCTCTCCCTCTCTCATTCGGTCACAAGGGAAGTAAGCGTTGATAGTCTAGCCAGTCAGTCCTGCTAGGTTACTACCCTTGGTAGTATTGAATATCGCTTTGAACATGCTCAAATTATGTTCTGCTCCAGTGACATTGACCTTTGACCAATAACCTTCATCTCCGAACTTGGCCTAGATATCCCAGCTACCTACCCGCATGCAAAATGTTTGGGTCCTGGGTCCGTCCGCTCGGACGCTATCATGGTAACATACATAGACAGTAGGTGCAGAAGGTAACGCGTTCGCCTCGTGTCAAGTAAACCCGAGTTCGAACCTGGGTACCGGGGATTTTTTCTCTCTCACGCTGCACTAGGCCTTACGGGTCTGAACGTGGGGTCTTTCGGATGAGACGATAAACCGAGGTCCGGGTGTACCCATGCACTTAGAACACGTTAATCCCAGTAGCAATGAAAAAGTTGTCATTGGGTCAAAAATTACCCCCATCCCTCCCCTTTCCTTCCTCATCAGTCACACAAAAACCGCATGCAAATAAAAAAATAAAAAAAAGGGTGGCGCGCCTCTGGTTGCGACACGCTCTCCAGGTGGGAGCAACCTGAATTTTCCAGAGACGCCTCTGTGACTATAATGATACATAAATAGCCTGAAAACATTAACCAGCATTTGCTTCGACGCTGGTTTAACCCTTTCATCGCCAGCCATATTTCAGCCAAAATTGTCCATTAAATATACCTGGGGAGAGATCAAAATCCATCTGCAGTATTGGGGATTCTTCTGTGACATACATAAAATAAGGTTTATCTTTACTTCCTAAAACTAACACAATAGGGTCTTTGGATAATAGACCCCAATTTGATGCCTTTTAGTGACATATATGTTAAATCATTGTGGTGCTAAAATGCGACTTTGGCGGTGAAAGGGTTAAACAACACAACCAACACATTACATTTTTTATTTTTAAAGGTCACAAAGTACGCTGAGAGTGCAGAAAGGGGGGATGAGAGGGGGATAGGGGAAAGAAGAAAGAGGCAGAAGAGGCCACCAAGTCCTGATGTTGTTGGTGGTGGGTCCAATGCGATGGTGATAATAATGGAGGTTTGGTTGCTTCTTTGCGACTGTTAAAAACATAAATCCTGTTCGTTACCGTACACACTGTAGTCCCTTCTATATATTAAAAAAAAATGCACATTGGAAAATGCTCTCTCACTCTCCCCTCTCTCTCTCTCTCTCTCTCTCTCTCTCTCTCTCTCTCTCTCTCTCTCTCTCTCTCTCTCTCTCACACACACACACACACACACACACACACACACACACACACACACACACACACACACAAACCCGCACACTTGGCTTGCGCGTGCGTGCGTGTGTGTACATGCACACACACATAATCATGCACAGAAAGTGCATGCATGTGGGGAGAAAGAGAGAGAGAGAGAGAGAGAGAGAGAGAGAGAGAGAGAGAGAGAGAGAGAGAGAGAGAGAGAGAGAGAGAGAGAGAGAGAGAGAGAGAGAGAGAGAGAGCAGGAAGACGTAAGTATACAGATACCAAAAAAAAAGAAAAAAAGTATACAGATACAAACTGACAGACAGACAGGGACAGATAGAGAAAAATAGAGACAGACACAGACAGAAAGATAGAATTAGGCCTACTAGTATAGTTTTTAGTCAGGCGAGAGAGGAATGGCAAGACTAGAACGGCTAGCCCGCTCGCTACAAATTTCGAGCATTGTTGCCTTTGTCCCTGCTTCAATCATGAACTAATGGAAATAATTATAACTCTTTCAGGCTGTTTCGTCTTGAAAAAAGAGTTACGTATCCTAGATGTTCATGGTTCACAAAAGGGACCTTACCAGGGTTTCCGTCATCAGGGAAAAAAGGCTGGTTAGTGGTTGTCTGTCTTATAAGGCGGCGACAGACTATGTGGCTGCCTCATGTGACTCGATCAGGTCGTGACGTTTCACCTCATTTGCATACCATCTAACTCGATCAGTCTGACTCAGTCGGGCCCAGTCAGGTGACAGGGCCGAATAGGGCGGGTTCTAAATTTCACTGATCGAGTCTGATCGAGTCAGATGGCTTGTGACCTCTTCTGTGCGGGAAACAAAATTTGATCTACGTCACGACGTGATTGCGTCATATGAGGCAGTCACATAGTCTGTCGCCGGCTATAGTTCCAATTATAAAGTCTTTTATTTGATAATACTACAAAATCGAGGTGAAGTTGGATTGAACCATCTCACCTCGCAAGAATAGTTGACGTCCTTTTTGACGTCATCTAAAAACTTGTGCGTCAATATTATCTACGTTACTTGCGTCAGAAAGGTTATACACTGTATTTGCTTGCGTCAAAGCCTGCAGATAAAGATTAGGCTATTTCAAATGGACACAGAATGGGGCTAACCACTCCTGCACAAGCTTGGATTTTTGTAGTTTTGATCCTCCTGTGGTCTCAAGTTCAAAACCATGGTAATATTTTGTTTTAATCTTGTCGCTGCATTAATTTTACATTCAAGGAAGAAGTGACAGGTGTACAGAGGATTCAACTTCATCGCTTTCAAGCTGAAATGTTCATCTTTCAGACAGATCACACTGTACTGAACGAGGTGCGTAGATTACCAAGTTGAAAAGCGTTTACAGAATCAGCTGTACCCTCGATACATAAGCCAGCCGCGGGCTAATGAGCAATAGTAGTAACAATATGAATCCTTCTTGTAAAAAACAACAACTGAACCATGCCATTTTTTCACATCCTTGCCATCAAGCCTGCCGGTTTCGAAACATTCTGCATAGCTTTCTTACAGAAAGTAGTTTCCTTTGCGATCGATGGGTTGCTTTCCACTATTTTTTGATGATGTAAACACTGAATCTAACAATACTTTGCTTCACACCACTAACGACGCTGTAAACATAAGCGTAATAATGTTCCACAAAACCTTTTTCTTGTGGCTTTCAAATTACTTTGTAATCAATTATAAATATTGCCCAGAACGAATGAGTCTCGCACGTGACGGACAAAACGTGATTTTGCCGACAGGAAGGAGGCCATTCGTCGCCATCGTGAATAGAGTATACAGTTACGGGGCATGTGTATTCGCGATTAGCGACGGGCCATTGCGACAAGGAAAATAGCTTTGTCCGACTGACTATTAACATATCCTGATCTACACTGTGCGCATCACCAATACACCCAGGAGGAGGCATGTTCCCGGCACGGTCTATGCGTACACCCCTACAGTGCTTCCAGAATAAGACCAGGGATGTTGTACACTTACCCACGCGTTCTTCATGCATTCTGTTAACTAATTTGTGGTGCACTTTCAAAAATGGTATCCGTGGAGAAATAAACGTACGGGGAAGAATATTACGATAACCCCCTTCAGTAGCCTACTCTACTTAGCTATGGTGAAACGTCTAAGGAGAAGAGACATACATAGACAGTAGGTGTAGAAGGTAACGCGTTCGCCTCGTGTCTCGTATCTAAAAAAAATATTCTGCATAACATACACATGCACGGATCAGAGACTGTTTAAGACAGTACCTTAAAAATGATCCAATGGGATGCATTTGCGCACTGTGCCGAAACAATTGAAAGAATAGCACTGTGTACACATGACCAATGACGAAAACTGCAACTATTTTTTAGTTATCGTCCTTCTCGTTTGCAAGTAAAAGAAATCCAAAGACCTAGCCAAAAACTCGCGATTTGCACTTTTGGCCTCTCAGAGGCCAATGACATCACAGAGTTTAGAAATGTAACGAAAGATACTATTATCTATACTTAATCGATAAGAAAAAGTTTCAGTAAAAATTAGTGGGGCAGTTCCTTAGGCAGAAGCAGTTACGTCTTGCATCACTAAAGTGGGCTAAACCGCCATATTGAACAGTCACGTAACATCTGACTGGCTTCCATGAAGCTATGAATAATTATGTATGAAGATCCTCGGCATGTTCGCACATTTATTTGCCAACGATCCTTTCAGGAATTATACTGAATATCCTCCATATTTTTGTAACCTATTCCATTTACTTTGGCATTAACACATTTGTCCAAAAACGTCAATTGCTCAATTGTCATAATGGGAAAGCATGGGAAAACAGTAATTAGTGTATGGGAAAAGAGCAATTAGTGTTTCTGGAGAAAATTGTGTCACTGGTCAAATGACCAGGCCCAGTGACAAAGTCAACTGGGCAGCTTACACAAATATGGAGGATGTTTACAATATAATTCTTGAAAGGACAGCTAGCAAATAAATGTGCAAACATGCCGAGAGTCTTCCAACGGACAGCTTCGTGGAAACCAATCAGATTTCACGTGACTGTCAAATATGGTGGTTCAACCCCACTTTAAAGACCCCCTGATCCGCTCAATTTTCTCTCTAGAAACGCCAAGAAATGACGGACAGAAGTCGTTTTGCAGGAAGAGCGCTACGCATTATGCTCAGGTTACCCAGGAATTGGGCGCTAAAGGTGCTCAGTCTCACCTGGATTTTTCCACACAGATTGCCTCGTTTCTATACGAGGTTAATTAATATCATTTACGTATTAATTTGTTCCTCGTATACAAACGAGGCTGTGCATGGGCGAGATCATTTGATGATGCAGACTTTATCATTTGAGTATGAGACTGTAAATCCTCTATCAACCGAGACAAAGCGAGATGGAAGCAACAAAAGTTTGTCGATTCAATGAGACCAAGGTTTGGTAAAGCGAAGTTGGTAGCCTGACGAACATTAAGGATAGCGTAAGTGAACGTCCCTTCCGACGTCAGTACGTTTGAATTAAGAAAGGAGGAGGAGAAACGAGTGATGGTGTGATTCTAGGCCGAGTAGTTGCGTTTTCCCTGCGATAGCAGCGAGTACCAGTACCGAGTATTGGCTACCCTCGAGTCGGACATGAAAGATCCAGATCCAGTTTGACTACTGAATGTGCTGTGGCCGATCAAGTAGAACCAGCCAACGCCAAGCCAGTCGATGCACGGGAACATGGAGATGCCTTCGCGACGTAATAGTTTAATCAAATGTGCTTGTTGCAGACCAGGTTTAGGTGCATACTAACCGTTACAACGGTGGGTAGATCAGGATGATGATCTAGATCTATTTTTATGGTGTCTCTATACTTCATGTCAGCAGCTGCAGATGAAGAATGTTAAGTCTGTTCATTCTGTTCTGTTTATCGTGATTGCTGCAAATCATTATTGGTGAAGATTAGAGTAGGTTGATTATAGATGTATAAGCAAGCAGCATGACTGTAATGTTTACAATCTGTTCTTGACTAGCTGTGATGTTGATATCCGAAGCGCTGGAATCCGGACTTTGTACATTGACAAGTACGTATACTGGCGTTTACTGGTGAATGCCCTGCCAAAGGCAATTTTAATTATTGGCAGAGGCACGAGACCCGTATTCACAGTATCCAAGGCAGGGTACGGGCCCTTATTTCACATTATCCAGGCAGGGTACGGCCCCCGTATTTCACATTTCACCAGGCTCAATCACGGGTACGCAACAATGTGCGTAAATGTTTCAAAAACTACTAATAGATTAACTTGAATGTTCCTAGCACCCTAGATATTATCCCTAAACCTGTTCCTTACCAAGAAGCGTTAAATATACGAAATAAGATAAATCGCATGTGATGAAAAATTCGACAAGAAAAGTTACTATATATCCCTGAAGATGGTCTGAGTGTTGCAACAACCCCGTACCCGTAGCCCAACTGTGCTAATATTCTGAGGACTCTTGCATCGGACAAAGTGGCCACTGCATTGTTTTAAAACATGATTTTTGTGTTGTATAGACTAGTAGACCTAGTAGTAACTTGTAGTAGCAGTAGTAGGCCAGTAGTAGTTTGTAGAAGGAAGGAAATGACTGCTTACGCATCCCAGGCTGGAACAGTACATGTTGGAAGTTAATAGACATAAAGACTGGTGGGGCGATCTGGAGGTACGCACTACCAGGAAAAGTCCCAATGCTTTTTTAAAAATTCAATTGTTATTGCTAAAAGGAATTGCCGTGGGATCTCCCTTATAAGACTCCCTTCCATGTATGACCTACTCTCTGAGACATAAATGTCCCGTCTTTGTAAGTATTAATGTTACTTTTCCCTTATTTTAAGACCCCCTCCCCCCCCCTTTCAAGACCTCATTTTGGATGATTTTTGAGGTCGTATAATGTGAGGGTTCCATGTGTAAAGATTATTGAGTAGTAGCAGTAGCAACAGTAGTAGTAGTCAGGTATAAGCCGAGCAGTAATAGTAGAAGAGAGGAATAAGAAGAAGAGAGAGCGAGACAGACAGACAGAGGAAATAGAAAAGGAAAGAACAGGGAGATGGCAATGAGATACATTCCTCCCCACACCCCCACACACATACATAAACATACTTGCACACAATGTGACGTCATCAAATCAAAAAAATCAATGTTCATGCTTAAACACAGGAACTATGTAAAGTGACTGTAAATCACAATATAATAGTAATAAC
>CM065700.1:34104238-34121448 GCA_017654935.2 Phymorhynchus buccinoides | reverse complement strand
TTTGTACATATATTAGACCAAAGCTATACCGTTTATAGTTTAATCTAGTAAGATAGTAAATATCAGATCGAAAGGTTGTTCTGGGTATGTTTAAGTTTTTAGGGGGAAAGGTCTTCACCAAATAAATAAAAACTAGTTCAACATTAAGTGATAGCCTTTCACAATTTAAACATTTATCTTTTAATATTTTCTCCAAGTTCATCCAGAACTCTTGAGAATGTTGACAATACCATAAATAATGTTGTATAGTATCTTTTTCTTCATTACAAAAATTACATTCTTCATTTTCCACTATTCTCATTCTATAACTGTTGTTAATTTTAAATCTATCATTGAAAAAGATAGTTTCAGAGTTGATTTCTTTGTTATTTCTTAGCTCAACATGAAGATTTAATTTAATACGCCTTGAATACATCTGTCCCAAAAATGTGGAGCTTGTTGTTATTTACAAACATTTTTGACCCAAAGTTGTTCATATTTGCTGTATCTGGATATGAGGAGTGTATTATTTTCCTCCATTTAATATTACTGGTAATTAATGTTCTTAACCAGGACGGTTTTAGTGCTTGTATGTATGCTTCTTTGTTTAGGACTCCTATGCCTCCGTTTTCAATATCATGAACCGAAAGAGTTTCGTTTTCAACTTATCAGGCTCGACTCTCTCTCTCTCCTCATCTCTGCATCTCTCTCGTCGTGCCTCTCTCTACCTCTCTCTCCCTCCCACACTCTCTCACTCTCTCTCACTATCTCTTCTCTCTCTCTCTCTCTCTCTCTCTCCTCGATGGAAAAACCACTACAACAAAAACAATACTAATTAAAGCGACTACAATACTACTACTGTGGTTTTTGCTTTTCATCCCGCCAGAGCCGCGAGCTGGAGGGAAACATCGGGGCTCGCCGCAATGGTTTCCTCCCTCCTCAACCGCGCCCCCAAAGAGAGCACCAGGACCTCCTCAAGTGTCCAGGAACAGCCCCCATCTCTCTACCCGGGCTCAGAGCACGCGCCAACACCCTCCGCCACCGCTTCCCCAGAGGAAGTCTCTGCCGCGGAAACTACCACGTCTATGTCTGACTTGGAGCGCACGGACATTACTCAATCCAGCGTGTATGAGGACCTCTCTGCTGCGGAAGCTACCGCGTCTATGCTTGACTCGGGCCGCACGGACATGAATCGATCTAACGTCACAGGCGCGTGTGCCAGCACGGTTTTGTCCGACGACTCGGAGCGCACGGACGTGACTCGATCTACCGTGGATGGGAACGTCACTGTCGTGAGCGCCAGCACGGCGTTGTCTGACGACTCGGAGCGCAGGGACATTATCTCGACTACCGTGGAGGAGGATGCTTCCTCGCTCCATTTTTCATCCCACTAAGATTGAATGGAACACGTTGGGTGGTGAGGATGCTTCCTCAAACACTTAACTACAGCACTTAACTACAGCCCGCTAGATTGAATGGAACACGTTGAGTGATGAGGATGCTTCCTCAATGCAACCCGCTCTATTAATACAACCCGCTAGATTGAATGGAACACGTTGAGTGATGAGGATGGAACACGTTGAGTGTTGAGGATGCTTCCTCAATGCACTCTACTACAACCCGTTAGATTGAATGGAACACGTTGAGTGATGAGGATGGGAACACGTTGAGTGATGAGGATGCTTCCTCAATGATACACTCTATACTACATCCCGCTAGATTGAATGGAACACGTTGAGTGATGAGGATGCTTCCTCAATGCACTCTACTACAACCCGTTAGATTGAATGGAACACGTTGAGTGGAACACGTGAGGATGCACGTTGAGTGATGAGGATGCTTCCTCAATGCACTCTATTAATATAACCCGCTAGATTGAATGGAACACGTTGAGTGATGAGGATGCTTCCTCAATGCACTCTACTACAACCCGTTAGATTGAATGGAACACGTTGAGTGCTGAGGATGGGAACACGTTGAGTGATGAGGATGCTTCCTCAATGCACTCTATTAATACAACCCGCTAGATTGAATGGAACACGTTGAGTGATGAGGATGGAACACGTTGTGTGATGAGGATGCTTCCTCAATGCACTCTATTAATACAACCCGCTAGATTGAATGGAACACGTTGAGTGATGAGGATGGAACACGTTGAGTGATGAGGATGCTTCCTCAATGCACTCTATTAATGCAACCCGCTAGATTGGATGGAACACGTTGAGTGATGAGGATGGAACACGTTGAGTGATGAGGATGCTTCCTTGATACACTCTATACTACATCCCGCTAGATTGAATGGAACGCGTTGAGTGGTGAGGATGCTTCCTCAATGCACTCTACAGCCCACAAGATTGACTGGAAAACACACACACACACGTTGAGTGATGAGGATGGAACACGTTGACACACACACGCATGCGCGTTGATGGTGAGGTATGCGCACGACTGGAAAACACACGCACGCACACACGCACGCACGCACACGCACGCACACGCACACACGCACACACACACACATACACACTGTCCAGGACCTTAATGAAATCAAAGAGGCATGTACCCAGATGAAAATCCTGTAAGACGTTTTCAAATTCAGTACATATTTAAACAAGAACAAAGCACTTAAATGCCTTTTTTTGTACAAACTATTGTAGATATCACAAACACCAAAAAGGCTAAGAGTGATATATTTCAAAGTGCTCTGCCTTCTTTGTCAACCCATGGACTCATCATGACATTCATAATATATATCAACTAATGAAGAGAAGTGAGAAAAGGGGTGAGGACATAGATGTTAAAGCTACTACAGTTTGTATGGAAACTTATTGTGTAATCAAATATTCATCAAATTTTCACACTCTTTGATTTTTGTGCTACAACGGTTTGTATGGAAACTTACTGTGTAATCAAATATTCATCAAATTTTCACACTCTGATTTTTGTGTGTGTCTGGAACTAAAGAAAATGTGTAGACGTGAACTAATCATATAATTACAAGCATTTTGATGTAATAGCATTAGTACATTCAGTAGAACCTGATGTACAAAATCATCATGTTCTGCCAAAAACAAATCGCCTTTCAGGTCATAGCAGAACAGTAAATATTTTAAATGGAAGAGGCGTAGAAGTAGAACCAAATGAATGGTTTTTTTGCAAGTGACATTGACCCTTATTACACACTTTAAAAAAAAAGTGCATATTTTGTTACATTAAATATGCTGGACATTGTTGGAGGGAAGATAGAAATGAGGAGCCATACAACTTCAACGGACATTACCTGTGTTATGTAATATCCATCGTTACTTCGACCAATACTGTTTAATGGGGCAAGAAATGCACACAGGCATGTCATTTACATCATTTCAAACATTTTGATAGGTCATACATTTATTTCTGTAGCTTCAGTAGAACTCAAGATATACAGCCATTGCCGGCACCAACATGTGTATTATGACCGCAAGAAACACTCCTTTCAAATTCCTATCTGCACTGATTTTAGGTCTTTGTATCTTCCGTTTGTTTAAAACTTTTTTTCACGGTTCCATCATTTTTTCTAAGTTAAAAATAGTCGCACAGCTGTTCTGTTGTACACAAAGTTGAGCTGCTTAGTTAAATGACTGAATCTAGAAATCTTAGATAAAAATACAACCAAGCATTTCTTCTTTAAAACATTTGGGCTGTATCTTCTTCGTAGTATTTTAAAATTTTTTTTTTTTCTCAGGTATTAAATTGATTTTAACGAAACCAAAAGAGAGTTTACAATTGCGCAAAAGAGGACAGTGCGCACGAAGAAACAAATGTACACAAAAACAATGACATGCGTCATATTTAGGCATGATGCTCTAATACCAATTTTTTTTTACACCCTTCGTAGGAAAAAGGATGTACCTACTAAACCATGTGATAATATTATGAGAATCAACAATACAGAAAAACAACAACAGAACACATGGATAAGTAAGAAATGATTAGGAAAAGGCTGTAGATCCTGTTTTTGATATTCGTCTGAAACGCACTCAACACATGCAAGCTTAAAGACCCACAGAGCCGGCTGGATTAAGTCCCTTGGTTTTTTCTGGGTCGATGTGGTCCGCATTGAGACTGTCCTCGTATACGATCGAGGCTGCTCTTTAACCCTTTCACCGCCAATGTCGCATTTTTGCACCACAATGGTTTAACACCCATGTCACTAAAAGGCATCAAATCAGGGCCTGTTATCCAAAGACCCTGTTTTCTTAATTTTGGGAGGCAAGGATAGGCCTAATGTTATACATGTCACAGAGGAATTCCCAATATTGTAGACCAAAAAAAATCTCTTCCCAGTTTAAGTTCAATGGAAATATTTTGCTGAAAATGGCTGGCGGCGAAAGGGTTAAAGTGATGCCTCGCTTTCGTGACTGTCCTCGTATACGATCGAGGCTGCTCTTTAAAGTGATGCCTCGTTTTCAATGTGCATGGGAGCAACACTTGGTCAAAATAAGATTTTCTACCAGCTATAAGAAGGAAAACACGTGAAATACGTGATTTTGACAGCCGGCTCTGTAGGTCTTTAAACAGCAACTTACAAACCCTCACCATGAGGACAACTAGGCAGACACAAAGACAGACACAAAGACACACACAGAGAAAGCTAGCCTACGTGTGTCTTCCATATTTAATGAAGCCCATCTGGGGGAAAAACGTGGGCATTCTGTTGTGATGCTGATGTCTTGGTAAAATCATTTTTACTTTGTTCAGTTGAGTAGTTTTGTGTGTCAGGATTGTACTAATTTTGGCATATCGTCTGTTTTTGTTTTTTAAAAACAATGTTACGAGGGGCTAATTTGGAGATTAAAATTGAAAATATATCAAGTTTTCATATGCTTTGTTTTCTGCTTTGTCCTGCTCCTTGTGTTGGGTACGTATCGTAATAAGTGTAAAAACATGACGTCCGACTCCATGCTTTACATTATACACGTCCACAAAAGCTGTATCGTGCAGTTTCTCTCTATTTGCGCACAACTGAAATCCAATAAAATGCAATAATTGATGTCAAAAACTATTTGAGATATTTACTTGAAATGTTGCAAATTGCTTCTTTCTCATGATATCTATATGTAGACAAAAACATAAAAGTTTAAATAGATATGCAAATCAGTGGTCCTATTCATTAACCGCATGATTCATTTCAGTGATTTGCGATTTGGAAGACAATAAAACTAATATCATTGTAATACCTTCTTCTGAACTAGATCAGCTCAAAAGTGGACTGATAATGTTAAGGGCTACTCTTTCACATTACATTCATGTTAAGATACAGAAAAGATGGAAGCAACCGATGTATGGTAGTCTTGCATTGATTACCCCTACCCCCAAACTCAAAATAGTAAGCGCAAAGAAGGACAAATGCTCTAGACTGGCACCTACACACACACACACACACACACACACACACACACACATACACACACACACACACACACACACACACACACACACACACACACACACACACATGCACACACACATACGCACGCCCGCGCTGCATGCACGCACACATATGGATCCCCGTCCTGGATGTCTAAGACGTACGCACGAGATCAAAGATTACTCTGCGCAAGGCATCTCCGCTTCAAACAAATGTTACCCAAAATGCTCTAGACTGGCACCCCCCCCCCTCCCACACACACACACACACACACACACACACACACACACACACACACACACATTCACACACATACACACACACGCACGCACACATAATTATGGATCCCCGTCCTGGATGTCAAGACGTACTCATGACTATGGGGCCTGGAAACTCTCATGAGATCAAAGATTACTCTGCGCAAGGCATCTCCGCTTCAAACAAATGTTACCCAAAATGCTCTAGACTGGCACCCCCCCCCCCCCCCCCCCCCCCACACACACACACACACACACGAGTCACATAGGCTTAGATTCTCTCTCTCTCTCTCTCCCTCTCTCATTCGGTCACAAGGGAAGTAAGCGTTGATAGTCTAGCCAGTCAGTCCTGCTAGGTTACTACCCTTGGTAGTATTGAATATCGCTTTGAACATGCTCAAATTATTTTCTGCTCCAGTGACATTGACCTTTGACCAATAACCTTCATCTCCGAACTTGGCCTAGATATCCCAGCTACCTACCCGCATGCAAAATGTTTGGGTCCTGGGTCCGTCCGCTCGGACGCTATCATGGTAACATACATAGACAGTAGGTGCAGAAGGTAACGCGTTCGCCTCGTGTCAAGTAAACCCGAGTTCGAACCTGGGTACAGGGGATTTTTTCTCTCTCACGCTGCACTAGGCCTTACGGTCTGAACGTGGAGTCTTTCGGATGAGACGATAAACCGAGGTCCGGTGTACCCATGCACTTAGAACACGTTAATCCCAGTAGCAATGAAAAAGTTGTCATTTGGGTCAAAATTTACCCCCATCCCCCCCCTTTCCTTCCTCATCAGTCACACAAAAACCGCATGCAAAAAAAAAAAAAAAAAAAAAGGGTGGCGCGCCTCTGGTTGCGACACGCTCTCCAGGTGGGAGCAACCTGAATTTTCCAGAGACGCGTCTGTGACTATAATGATACATAAATAGCCTGAAAACATTAACCAGCATTTGCTTCGACGCTGGTTTAACCCTTTAACCGCCAGCCATATTTCAGCCAAAATTGTCCATTAAATGTACCTGGGGAGAGATCAAAATCCATCTGCAGTATTGGGGATTCTTCTGTGACATATATCAAATAAGGTTTATCTTTACTTCCTAAAACTAACACAATAGGGTCTTTGGATAATAGACCCCAATTTGATGCCTTTTAGTGACATAGGTAAGTTAAATCACTGTGGTGCTAAAATGCGACTTTGGCGGTGAAAGGGTTAAACAACACAACCAACACATTACATTTTTTTTTTAAAGGTCACAAAGTACGCTGAGAGTGCAGAAAGGGGGGATGAGAGGGGGATAGGGGAAAGAGGAAAGAGGCAGAAGAGGCCACCAAGTCCTGATGTTGTTGGTGGTGGGTCCAATGCGATGGTGATAATAATGGAGGTTTAGTTGCTTCTTTGCGACTGTTAAAAACATAAATCCTGTTCGTTACCGTACACACTGTAGTCCCTTCTATATATTAAAAAAAAAATGCACATTGGAAAATGCTCTCTCACTCTCCCCTCTCTCTCTCTCTCTCTCTCTCTCTCTCTCTCTCTCTCTCTCTCTCTCTCTCTCTCTCTCTCTCTCTCTCTCTCTCTCACACACACACACACACACACACAAAACAAACACCACACACACACAAAACCCGCACACTTGGCTTGCGCGTGCGTGCGTGTGTGTACATGCACACATACATAATCATGCACAGAAAGTGCATGCATGTGGGGAGAAAGAGAGAGAGAGAGAGAGAGAGAGAGAGAGAGAGAGAGAGAGAGAGAGAGAGAGAGAGAGAGAGAGAGAGAGAGAGAGAGAGAGAGAGAGAGAGAGCAGGAAGACGTAAGTATACAGAAAAAAAGTATACAGATACAAACTGACAGACAGACAGGGACAGATAGAGAAAAATAGAGACAGACACAGACAGAAAGATAGAATTAGGCCTACTAGTATAGTTTTTAGTCAGGCGAGAGAGGAATGGCAAGACTAGAACGGCTAGCCCGCTCGCTACAAATTTCGAGCATAGTTGCCTTTGTCCCTGCTTCAATCATGAACTAATGGAAATAATTATAACTCCTTCAGGCTGTTTCGTCTTGAAAAAAGAGTTACGTATCCTAGATGTTCATGGTTCACAAAAGGGACCTTAACAGGGTTTCCGTCATCAGGGAAAAAAGGCTGGTTAGTGGTTCTCTGTCTTATAAGGCGGCGACAGACTATGTGGCTGCCTCATGTGACTCGATCAGGTCGTGACGTTTCACCTCATTTGCATACCATCTAACTCGATCAGTCTGACTCAGTCGGGCCCAGTCAGGTGACAGGGCCGAATAGGGCGGGTTCTAAATTTCACTGATCGAGTCTGATCGAGTCAGATGGCTTGTGACCTCTTCTGTGCGGGGAAACAAAATTTGATCTACGTCACGACGTGATTGCGTCATATGAGGCAGTCACATAGTCTGTCGCTGGCTATAGTTCCAATTATAAAGTCTTTTATTTGATAATACTACAAAATCGAGGTGAAGTTGGATTGAACCATCTCACCTCCCAAGAATAGTTGACGTCCTTTTTGACGTCATCTCAAAAGTTGTTCGTCAATATTATCTACGTTACTTGCGTCAGAAAGATTATACACTGTATTTGCTTGCGTTAAAGCCTGCAGATAAAGATTAAGCTATTTCAAATGGACACAGAATGGGGCTAACCACTCCTGCACAAGCTTGGATTTTTGTAGTTTTGATCCTCCTGTGGTCTCAAGTTCAAAACCATGGTAATGTTTTGTTTTCATGAAACAGGGGGCATGAATTACCTTTTAATGTGCATAGACTAGTCTAATGGCACTGCACAAAAATATATTTGTTCTTCTTCTTGAGTTCTTCTCCTTAGACGTTTCACCGTAATTAACTAGGGTTAAGAGTACTGAAGGGGGATATCGTAATATGACATCGATTTTTGTATCTCCAGTTGGCTATTGGAAAACATTCAGATCATCAGCGCCTCCCAAAATGTTTCCTCTTTCAATGTTCCATAATCATAGCCACGATCGTATTGCTGGTAGTCGCAGACAGAGTTACGTCCCTTCGTTTAAATTTAATTAAGCGAATCAAAATAAATTTATTTTTTCGAGTTTGCAAACGGGCCACTTAGAAAAAGAAGGATTTCATCTTGTCACTGCATTAGATGTACCTTAAAAGAAGAAGTGACAGGTGTACAGAGGATTCATCTTCATCGTTTTCAAACTGAAATGTTCATTTGCAAACTGGCCACTACGGGAAAAAAGAAGGATTTAATCTTGTCGCTGCATTAATTTTACATTCAAGGAAGAAGTGACAGGTGTACAGAGGATTCAACTTCATCGCTTTCAAGCTGAAATGTTCATCTTTCAGACAGATCACACTGTACTGAACGAGGTGCGTAGATTACCAAGTTGAAAAGCGTTTACAGAATCAGCTGTACCCTCGATACATAAGCCAGCCGCGGGCTAATGAGCAATAGTAGTAACAATATGAATCCTTCTTGTAAAAAACAACAACTGAACCATGCCATTTTTTCACATCCTTGCCATCAAGCCTGCCGGTTTCGAAACATTCTGCCTAGCTTTCTTACAGAAAGTAGTTTCCTTTGCGATCGATGGGTTGCTTTCCACTATTGTTTGATGATGTAAACACTGAATCTAACAATACTTTGCTTCACACCACTAACGACGCTGTAAACATAAGCGTAATAATGTTCCACAAAACATTTTTCTTGTGGTTTTCAAACTACTTTGTAATCCATTAGAAATAACGCCCAGAACGAATGAGTCTCGCACGTGACGGACAAAACGTGATTTTGCCGGCAGGAAGGAGGCCATTCGTCGCCATCGTGAATAGAGTATACAGTTACGGGGCATGTGTATTCGCGATTAGCGACGGGCCATTGCGACAAGGAAAATAGCTTTGTCCGACTGACTATTTCATGTCCTGATCTACACTGTGCGCATCACCAATACACCCAGGAGGAGGCATGTTCCCGGCACGGTCTATGCGTACACCCCTACAGTGCTTCCAAAATAAGACCAGGGATGTTGTACACTTACCCACGCGTTCTTCATGCATTCTGTTAACTAATTTGTGGTGCACTTTCAAAAATGGTATCCGGGGAGAAATAAACGTTCGGGGAAGAATATTAACGATAGCCCCCTTCAGTAGCCTACTCTACTTAGCTATGATGAAACGTCTAAGGAGAAGAGACATACATAGACAGTAGGTGTAGAAGGTAACGCGTTAGCCTCGTGTCTCGTATCTAAAAAAAATATTCTGCATAACATACACATGCACGGATCAGAGACTGTTTAAGACAGTACCTTAAAAATGATCCAATGGGATGCATTTGCGCACTGTGCCGATACAATTGAAAGAATAGCACTGTGTACACATGACCAATGACGAAAACTGCAACTATTTTTTAGTTATCGTCCTTCTCGTTTGCAAGTAAAAGAAATCCAAAGACCTAGCCAAAAACTCGCGATTTGCACTTTTGGCCTCTCAGAGGCCAATGACATCACAGAGTTTAGAAATGTAACGAAAGATACTATTATCTATACTTAATCGATAAGAAAAAGTTTCAGTAAAAATTAGTGGGGCAGTTCCTTAGGCAGAAGCAGTTACGTCTTGCATCATTAAAATGGGCTCAATCGCCATATTGTACAATCTCGTAACATCTGACTGGCTTCCATGAAGCTATGAATAATTATGTATGAAGATCCTCGGCATGTTCGCACATTTATTTGCCAACGATCCTTTCAGGAATTATACTGAATATCCTCCATATTTTTGTAACCTATTCCATTTACTTTGGCATTGGGCCTGGCACCAGTAACACATTTGTCCAAAAACGTCAATTGCTCAATTGTCATAATGGGAAAGCATGGGAAAACAGTAATTAGTGTATGGGAAAAGAGCAATTAGTGTTTCTGGAGAAAATTGTGTCACTGGTCAAATGACCAGGCCCAGTGACAAAGTCAACTGGGCAGCTTACACAAATATGGAGGATGTTTACAATTTAATTCTTGAAAGGACAGCTAGCAAATAAATGTGCAAACATGCCGAGAGTCTTCCAACGGACAGCTTCGTGGAAACCAATCAGATTTCACGTGACTGTCAAATATGGTGGTTCAACCCCACTTTAATGATTCAAGACGTAACTGACTCTGGCTAAGGAACATCCACACTAATTTACCTGACACGTTTTCAGCAATTGAATATGATAACAATATTGTTTTTCATTCCATTTCTAATCTCTTGTGACGTCATCATTGGCTGCACCTCTGACAGGCCAAAGAGCAAATTGTGCGTTTTGGGGCCAAGTGTTTGGATTTCGTTTACGCACAAATGACAAGGATAAGAAGAAAACATTAGTAGTAGTTTTATTCATTAGTCATGTGTAGACATTGCTATGCCTTAAATTGTATCGGCATGGTGTACACATGCATCCCATGGGATAATTTAAGGTACCATATGATGCTGTCTTCCATCGGCGCATTTGTAATGTGCAGAATATGTTTGCATTGCAAAAGAGTTCGAATCTTGGGCTATACAATACAGTACCTCAAAGTGTATAAATGTCTGTTTAAGCACTCAAAACGTTGTCCGAAATATTCGCAGCAAGTGGTACCGTTTTTTAACCGTATATATTGCTATTATTGAGTTTTTAACAATGCATTATAATATATTATATTTTATCAAATGTTTATATTTTCTGTTTATATTTAGAACTGTCTCCTCCACAAGGACTGGCATTGGTTGGTTCTGAATACCCTGTTGAAGGCAATTGTTCCATTCAGAACCATTCTGAAAACACACCATCACGCAAACTCAAAGATATAGCGATACAACTGTCATCTTCACCTACGAATAAAGATGACGGCGAAGATAAAAGAAAGGATGACTCTACACGAAAAGATGTGAACGAAAAAAATGAAAATGATGACTCTGCAGCAAAACCTGTGGGCATTTTTAATGGAAACGATGGTTCTGCAGCAAAAGATGCTGATGAAAGTAAAGGAAACAATGCAGCAAGAGTTGACCCTGGTGACACAAACCCAATCAGTGACATTCAAGTGCTCTCACTACGACCAGGGATTCGTTATGATGAGCCAAAGCGACAACATCCTGTGCAGTATGTCCACTTAAACCGTAATCTATTCAGTGGATTTCAAAAGAGCTTGCAGAAATCAGCGCAATTGCTGCCGCGCATTGAAGAAGCAGAGCAGGAGCCAAGAACCCGAGACATGCAAATCTTTGAATTAGATGACACCGATGGGGAAAACGGAATAAAAGAACAACTACTACCACCGCTTATCAGTCATCAGAAACACGGAGAAGAACAAGAAAACCTTGAAAAGATGTTAACATTTTACCAGACTACTAACTCTCATGAAAACATGGCACGGTTTTCAGAGTGGGACAACACGCACCAACAGACAGCGAGAACTCACCCGCAGGAGAACACTCAGAAGAAAACGCAGAAGATTGTGGACGAAATTACATCTTTGAATCTCCACAACGACGATGAAACCTCCCTTCCGCACGTTGCATGGAGTTGGAAGCTCCCAAAGAGTACAGAGACACGAAAACGACAAAACATCAGCACCAGAGAAAGGATGAGCATGTCTTCCAAACCATTCCGTCTGAAAGAAGGGAAGGCAGGTGGCAGGAAAACAAAAGCCAGCCACACGATTATAAAAGGCGCGGAAAATATGGAGTTTCTACAAAGATACGAGACCACATTGGGCCGTACAGACGTATCAAAGGACGACATCACTCGGCAAGGAAAACACCGTTATGATCAGACGTTCACTTCAGCAAGTCTTCAGTTGACTCAACCAGCTGGATCCTTTTCTGTACAAGAAAACGCCCTTAGCAGCAGTAGCCATGGATATTGGAATGTCAGTGACAGCAGTAGCAGTGGGAGGATTCGGTGGAACATCAATGAGAGCAGAAGGAAACATCACAGCAGGGTTCCAAGACGAGGTAAGGGATTTTGCATCTGTTGACAATTGTGGTGACAATGCCTGTCCTTAAAATAGTCACGTCTGTTTACAATTGTGGTGACAATGCCTGTCCTTAAAATAGTCACGTCTGTTTACAATTGTGGTGACAATGCCTGTCCTTAAAATAGTTACATCTTTTTACAATTGCGGTGACAATGCCTGTCCTTAAAATAGTTACATATGTTGACAATTGTGGTGACAATGCCTGTCCTTAAAATAGTTACGTCTGTTTGCAATTGTGGTGACAATGCCTGTCCTTAAAATAGTCACGTCTGTTTACAATTGTGACAATGCCTGTCCTTAAAATAGTTACATCTTTTTGCAATTGTTGTGTGGTGACAATGTGTGGTGACAATGCCTGTCCTTAAAATAGTTGATTTCGTAAAAACGACTATGATGAACCAGGTTGTAGAATATTGTCTATATCACACTGTCACTGTTGTTAGTAATAATTCATGATGAGAGCTTTGTATGTCTTTCTCGTGTTGTTATTTATCAAAGGATCCCACTCAGCTGAATTTAAAAAAATGATTTTCTATTTCCATGCCCCAAAGTCAAAGTGTGAATATATGACCACACTTGCAGCAACAATTTCACAATGCGAGAGTCTATAAAGAGCAGTGATACTCATGCACTCAAGCATGCATGCAAAGGCACACACACACACACACACACACACACACACACACACACACACATGTGCGTGCGCGCGCACACACGCACACGCACACACACACACATGCACACACACACACACATCTGGAAATAACATTTTGACACACACACACACACGCACACACACACACACACACACACACGCGCACACGCATACGCATACATATATATATACACACACACACACACACACACACACACACACACACACACAAAAGGTTAATTACAATAAGAGATTTTATTCTACTTTGTCATTGTGAAGTTAATGTATTGGAATTAATTGCCATAATGACACTGCTAGACTGACTTATTGCAAAACATTATTGTCTTTCTTGCAGCCGACCACTGTTATTATGCAGAGTATATTGACGAAGGACAATATGAGGAAAAACCGTGCCCATCATCACAGTACACAGCGTTTACAGAGAACGGAGAACCACGTTACCCAAGTAAGTTTAGAGATTCAGGAAATAAACCCTTCTAAACGGAGTTAATTTACAATTTTGGTGATGATTGAGGCTGACCCTCTTTCAACACGAATATCTGATAACCCGATCGAAAAGAAGAAGTGTACATATTTGAAAATGAAAGTTGAATGACCAAAGAAGCAGAAGTTACCACGATAATAATAGATTAGCATGTTGAACGACCCAGAAAACTGCTTTGAAAAAAGCATCCATAATATGGCACTAAAAAACGAGACAGTCTTTGGTACTTGCAAGGGAAGGGTCTATTATTATTTCTATTATGTTTTAGTCAGTAAGTTTTAATCTGTTGTTATTTTATTAATGTGTTGTCGGTTGTGGTATGTGGACCATGTTACCTTGTATTTTCTTATCAAGTGTATGCTATTCGTTATATGTTATTTTCTGATTTTACTTCATGTCTGATGTTCTATTTATATTTCAATTTGTAAAGCGCACAGAGCATGCTCATAGTGTGGATTGTTAGCGCTATAGCAAATAAAATTATTATTATTATTATTATTATTATTATTATTATTATTATTATTAAGGGTCGGCGTTTCTGAATTTGAAGTAATGCTTGTTTTGTTATTTCTAAATGAGAAAGCAAATACTTTATGAAAATAGATGCATACAACAAAGAAACAAGCACACAACAAATGTGAAATGACGTGATTTAATTCACAAGAGACTAAGCAAAGCACCTGGATATTTCCCACTTGTTGTGTGTTTGTTTGTTTGTTGTATGTTCCAGTGACGTTGCAGTCTGTTTCAGTTTCTTGTTGGAAAATAGATGCAATATAGAAGAAAAAAGTCTTAGTTGTCAAACGTTTGTACTGTCAACTGTCAAAAAATGCGTTACCCACCTTGTATGCATTGTAACACCTCAGTGACGGTTTCCAAAGTAAATCGCAGGTTTTGAAGAAAAACACTTTTAAAAAAATGGAATACAGCAGAGACAAAATCCAGGTGCAATACATTTGTTCATTATGTTGGAAATAATTTTGAGAATTATATTCCAAGTACTGTTCAATTTTGTGGAGAGTATAATTAATGCTGTGATATGAGTGATGCTATTACTTTTAGCCTTTTTAAAAATGAAACAAAAATACAAACTGTAGTGTAAGCTAATGATGCTCTGAACTATAAGTTTGTGGAATTTAAAATCCGTGCATGCTGCGATTATGGCATGTTGTTATTCAGAAGCATGAAAACAAAACAAACGTGTGATGTACCATGTGTGAAACGGGCATGTGGTGTGACTGACACAGGATTATAATGCAATGATAAAGCCGTGCTTTTATTTAAAAAAAAAAAAGTAAACTCTTGTTTTGCGAATGTTAAAGTCATACCCGAAAAGGTACACCCCCCCCCCCCCCCCACACACACACACACACACACACACGCGCGCACAGAAGTTTAGCATTGTTGCTTATGTTTCCATTTTTTGGTGCCAGCCCCCATTTTAGTCACTAATAACAAAGACAGACTCACGTGGGAATCATACACAAAACGATGAACAAAGCCATTTAAACCATACCCCCATACAATACAGCTGTCACAAACCCAAGGATAAACAAGTTAAAGTAAAATAACTTAGAGCTTTAAGACAATCGTTATGTAAATGGTCCTAATAAAAAAAAAAAAAAAAAAAAAAAAAATATAAATAAATATATTAAGTGATTAGCATGGTAGAGCAGCTACCAAAAGTATCAAAAAGCATAAAAAGTATAAAAAGGAGGCAAGAAAATTAGATCAAAATTATAGGATTAATCTTTGAATAAAGAATCAATAAATGGTAGCGTTAAAATAAGTTTGCTTCCGTAAAGGGCAAAATAAAGTAAATGATATACTAGTCTAACTAAAACAAGAGTCAAACAAAAAAAGTAATAATTACCGTACGAATAAGCTTCGACCTGCAAAAAAAGTGACATGTTTATGTTGATTTTAACCATGTTTTTGCGTTTCAGTGACAGGGGCTTGTGAGGAATGCAATTATTGCAATGGTGGGGATAGCAAATGTTACAAGAAAAGCATTGGCGGCAGTGACAAAGGTATGTTGTACAACGGTTCAGGTCTACCCATGAACCTATCTGTGAGTGCAAACACATTGATCTAATAATTCATTGTAACACCAACTTGCACCAACACTCCATTCATTCAAGTAAAGAAATCATATGACACAACTACATTTGTTGCGTGTTTGATCAAAGAAACCACAAACACCACTAACTGTGTATACTTTTTGAAGGTAGCTCTGTGCTGTGTTTCACACAATAAAATAAAAAGAATAAAATAAAAGTAAAAGATTATGCTGGTTTACTTTTTGTCCCAATGGGGGACAGATAGCGTATGAGCATGGTACATAGAGAGATCTCTTTCGAATTATGGAATTCTCGTCAGTATGTATATCTGCTAACAGACACTATCTTGTGGATCAACCCCAACAGGAAGACATTTCTAATAAAAAGAATGGTGGTGTTTGTGGGTTTTTTGATCAAATAGTATCTCCATTATGGGTAGAACCACTGGCATCCTTTATGGATCCACCACTATTAACAGTGGCATTTTAAGCTATAAAGCCTTTTCAAGCCACATTTGTACAGTGCATGGACGGTTGGTAGTGTTTTGTGGTATAATTTGTTCATAATTTGGTGTGTGTGTGTGTGTTCATGTGTGATTTTTGTGTGTACATACTTTCAATCCACGATCGAACAGAAGTGAACACAGTAAGAAAGACTGTGATAACAGACAGACAGAAGGGCACATTGATCTAGCGCATGCACAGAAAAAGACACGGAAATACAAAAATGCGTGCGTACACGCGTGCTTTCAAAGACACAGATACATGCACAATAGAACAGGTTATGCATGCACGAACACACACACACACACACATACAAACACACACACACACACACGCACGCACACACACATACACACACACACACACACACACACACACACACACACACACACACACACACACACACCACACACACACACACAGAGGCATGTATGCTTGCATCACACACAGATACAAACACATACTCGCACGCACGCATACATGCATGCGCCCGCACAAACACAGAGAAAAGCATGCATGTTTGCATCTCACACATATACACAAACTCCCGTATGCACGGTCGCACACGCACGCACGCGCGCGCGCACACACACACACATATACACACACACACACACACACACACACACACACACACATACACACATACACACACAACACACACACACACACACACACACACACACACACACACACACACACACACACACACACACACAGAGGCATGTATGCTTGCATCACACACAGATACAAACACATGCTCGCACGCACGCATACATGCATGCGCCCGCACAAACACAGAGAAAAGCATGCATGTTTGCATCTCACACACA
>CM065700.1:34071298-34101298 GCA_017654935.2 Phymorhynchus buccinoides | reverse complement strand
CCTACTTAGGTATCAAGTTTAGGTAGGGCAGCCACTTTATGTTGAATTCATCAATGCGCATTTCCATGGCATGTGTAAATTTTTCTCAAATATATTGTTTTTTCAATTCCTGTAGAAAGTTCCTTGTTGTTGGTTTTGTTTTGTGTATTCTGCATATATAGACAAAGTATCTAGCTATTAGTAATATCAGATCGAAAGTTTGTTCTGTTAATGTTTTAGAGTTTTCACCAAATAAAACTAGTTCAACATTAAGTGATAGCCTTTCACAATTTAAACATTTATCTTTTAATATTTTCTCCAAGTTCATCCAGAACTCTTGAGAATGTTGACAATACCATAACTAATGTTGTATAGTATATTTTTCTTCATTACAAAAATTACATTCTTCATTTTCCACTATTCTCATTCAATAACTGTTGTTAATTTTAAATCTATCATTGAAAAAGATAGGTTCAGAGTTGATTTCTTTGTTATTTCTTAGCTCAACATGAAGATTTAATTGATCATACGCCTTGAATACATCTGTCCAAAAAATGTGGAGCTTGTTGTTATTTACAAACATTTTTGACCCAAAGTTGTTCATATTTGCTGTATCTGGATATGAGGATTGTATTATTTTCCTCCATTTAATATTACTGGTAATTAATTTTCTTAGTCAGGACAGTTTTAGTGCTTGTATGTATGCTTCTTTGTTTGGGACTCCTATGCCTCCGTTTTCAATATCATGAACCGAAAGAGTTCGTTTCGTTTCAACTTATCAGGCTCTCTCTCTCTCTCTCTCTCTCTCTCTCTCTCTCTCTCTCTCTCTCTCTCTCTCTCTCTCTCTCTCTCTTCTCTCTCTCTCTCTCTCTCTCTCTCGTCTCTCTCTCTCTCTCTCTCTCTCTCTCTCTCTCTCTCTCTCTCTCTCTCTCTCTCTCGATGGAAAAACCACTACAACAAAAACAATACTAATTATAGCGCTACAATACTACTACTGTGGTTTTTGCTTTTCATCCCGCCAGAGCCGCGAGCTGGAGGGAAACATCGGGGCTCGCCGCAATGGTTTCCTCCCTCCTCAACCGCGCCCCCAAAGAGAGCACCAGGACCTCCTCAAGTGTCCAGGAACAGCCCCCATCTCTCTACCCGGGCTCAGAGCACGCGCCAACACCCTCCGCCACCGCTTCCCCAGAGGAAGTCTCTGCCGCGGAAACTACCACGTCTATGTCTGACTTGGAGCGCACGGACATGACTCAATCCACCGTGTATGAGGACCTCTCTGCTGCGGAAGCTACCGCGTCTATGCTTGACTCGGGCCGCACGGACATGAATCGATCTAACGTCACAGGCGCGTGTGCCAGCACGGTTTTGTCCGACGACTCGGAGCGCACGGACGTGACTCGATCTACCGTGGATGGGAACGTCACTGTCGTGAGCGCCAGCACGGCGTTGTCTGACGACTCGGAGCGCAGGGACATTATCTCGACTACCGTGGAGGAGGATGCTTCCTCGCTCCATTTTTCATCCCACTAAGATTGAATGGAACACGTTGGGTGGTGAGGATGCTTCCTCAATGCACTTAACTACAGCCCGCTAGATTGAATGGAACACGTTGAGTGATGAGGATGCTTCCTCAATGCACTCTATGAGGATGCTTCCTCAATGCTAGATTGAATACAACCCGCTAGATTGGATGGAACACGTTGAGTGATGAGGATGGAACACGTTGAGTGATGAGGATGCTTCCTCAATGCACTATTACTACAACCCGCTAGATTGAATGGAACACGTTGAGTGATGAGGATGGAACACGTTGAGTGATGAGGATGCTTCCTCAATGCACTCTACTACAACCCGCTAGATTGAATGGAACACGTTGAGTGATTGGAACACGTGATGAGGATGCTTCCTCAATGCACTCTATTAATGCAACCCGCTAGATTGAATGGAACACGTTGAGTGATGAGGATGGAACACGTTGAGTGATGAGGATGCTTCCTTGATGAGGACAACACTCTATTAATACAACCCGCTAGATTGAATGGAACACGTTGAGTGATGAGGATGCTTCCTCAATGCACTCTATTAATACAACCCGCTAGATTGAATGGAACACGTTGAGTGATGAGGATGGAACACGTTGAGTGATGAGGATGGATACACTCTATACTACATCCAGCTAGATTGAATGGAACGCGTTGAGTGGTGAGGATGCTTCCTCAATGCACTCTATTAATACAACCCGCTAGATTGAATGGAACGTTGAGTGATGAGGATGGAACACGTTGAGTGATGAGGATGCTTCCTCAATATACACTAGATTGAATGGAACACGTTGAGTGATGAGGATGGAACACGTTGAGTGATGAGGATGCTTCCTCAATGCACTCTATTAATACAACCCGCTAGATTGAATGGAACACGTTGAGTGATGAGGATGGAACACGTTGAGTGATGAGGATGCTTCCTTGATACACTCTATAATACATCCCGCTAGATTGAATGGAACGCGTTGAGTGGTGAGGATGCTTCCTCAATGCACTCTACAGCCCACGAGATTGACTGGAAAACACACACACATGCACACACAGACACACACCGCTAGATTGAATGGAACACGTTGAGTGATGAGGATGGAACACGTTGAGTGATGAGGATGCACACCACGCACGCACACTCTATACTACACACCCGCTAGATTGAATGGAACACGTTGAGTGATGAGGTTTTCAAATGGAACACGAATTGAGTGATGAGGATGCTTCCTCAATGCACTCTGCCTTCTTTGTCAACCCATGGACTCATAGACATTCATAATGGAACAACGTTGAGTGAGAAAAGGGGTGAGGACATAGAGGTTAAAGCTACAACAGTTTGTATGGAAACTTACTGTGTAATCAAATATTCATCAAATTTTCACACTCTTTGATTTTTGTGCTACAACAGTTTGTATGGAAACTTACTGTGTAATCAAATATTCATCAAATTTTCACACTCTTTGATTTTTGTGCTACAACGTTTGTATGGAAACTTACTGTGTAATCAAATATTCATCAAATTTTCACACTCTGATTTTTGTGCTACAAAGTTTGTATGGAAACTTACTGTGTAATCAAATATTCATCAAATTTTCACACTCTTTGATTTTTGTGCTACAACAGTTTGTATGGAAACTTACTGTGTAATCAAATATTCATCAAATTTTCACACTCTTTGATTTTTGTGCTACAACAGTTTGTATGGAAACTTACTGTGTAATCAAATATTCATCAAATTTTCACACTTTGATTTTTGTGCTACAACAGTTTGTATGGAAACTTACTGTGTAATCAAATATTCATCAAAAGAGGCTTTGATTTTTGTGCTACAACAGTTTGTATGGAAACTTACTGTGTAATCAAATATTCATCAAATTTTCACACTCTTTGATTTTTGTGCTACAACAGTTTGTATGGAAACTTACTGTGTAATCAAATATTCATCAAATTTTCACACTCTTTGATTTTTGTGCTACAACAGTTTGTATGGAAACTTATGTGTAATCAAATATTCATCAAATTTTCACACTCTGATTTTTGTGCTACAAAGTTTGTATGGAAACTTACTGTGTAATCAAATATTCATCAAATTTTCACACTCTGATTTTTGTGCTACAACAGTTTGTATGGAAACTTACTGTGTAATCAAATATTCATCAAATTTTCACACTCTGATTTTTGTGCTACAACGGTTTGTATGGACATTATTCATCAAATATATATCAACTCTTTGATTTTTGTGCTACAAAGTTTGTATGGAAACTTACTGTGTAATCAAATACATCAGATTTTCACACTCTGATTTTTGTGCTACAACAGTTTGTATGGAAACTTACTGTGTAATCAAATATTCATCAAATTTTCACACTCTTTGATTTTTGTGCTACAACAGTTTGTATGGAAACTTACTGTGTAATCAAATATTCATCAAATTTTCACACTCTGATTTTTGTGTGTGTCTGGAACTAAAGAAAATGTGTAGACGTGAACTAATCATATAATTACAAGCATTTTGATGTAATAGCATTAGTACATTCAGTAGAACCTGATGTACAAAATCATCATGTTCTGCCAAAAACAAATCGCCTTTCAGGTCATAGCAGAACAGTAAATATTTTAAATGGAAGAGGCGTAGAAGTAGAACCAAATGAATGGTTTTTTTGCAAGTGACATTGACCCTTATTACACACTTTTAAAAAAAAGTGCATATTTTGTTACATTAAATATGCTGGACATTGTTGGAGGGAAGATAGAAATGAGGAGCCATACAACTTCAACGGACATTACCTGTGTTATGTAATATCCATCGTTACTTCGACCAATACTGTTTAATGGGGCAAGAAATGCACACAGGCATGTCATTTACATCATTTCAAACATTTTGATAGGTCATACATTTATTTCTGTAGCTTCAGTAGAACTCAAGATATACAGCCATTGCCGGCACCAACATGTGTATTATGACCGCAAGAAACACTCCTTTCAAATTCCTATCTGCACTGATTTTAGGTCTTTGTATCTTCCGTTTGTTTAAAACTTTTTTTCACGGTTCCATCATTTTTTCTAAGTTAAAAATAGTCGCACAGCTGTTCTGTTGTACACAAAGTTGAGCTGCTTAGTTAAATGACTGAATCTAGAAATCTTAGATAAAAATACAACCAAGCATTTCTTCTTTAAAACATTTGGGCAGTATCTTCTTCGTAGTATTTTGTTTAATCTTTTTCTCAGGTATTAGATTGATTTTAACGAAACCAAAAGAGAGTTTACAATTGCGCAAAAGAGGACAGTGCGCACGAAGAAACAAATGTACAAAACAATAATGACATGTATCATATTTAGGCATGCTGCTCTAATACCAACAAAAATGTACACCCTTCGTAGGAAAAAGGATGTACCTACTAAACCATGTGATAATATTATGAGAATCAACAATACAGAAAAACAACAACAGAACACATGGATAAGTAAGACATTATTAGGAAAAGGCTGTAGATCCTGTTTTTGATATTCGTCTGAAACGCACTGAACACATGCAAGCTTAAAGACCCACAGAGCCGGCTGGATTAAGTCCCTTGTTTTTTTCTGGGTCGATGTGGTCCGCATTGAGACTGTCCTCGTATACGATCGAGGCTGCTCGTTAACCCTTTCACCGCCGATGTCGCATTTTTGCACCACAATGGTTTACCACCCCTGTCACTTAAAGGCATCATATCAGGGCCTGTTATCCAAAGACCCTGTTTTCTTAATTTTGGGAGGCAAGGATAGGCCTAATGTTATACATGTCACAGAGGAATTCCCAATATTGTAGACCAAAAAAATTCTCTTCCCAGTTTAAGTTCAATGGAAATATTTTGCTGAAAATGGCTGGCGGCGAAAGGGTTAAAGTGATGCCTCGCTTTCGTGACTGTCCTCGTATACGATCGAGGCTGCTCTTTAAAGTGATGCCTCGTTTTCAATGTGCATGGGAGCAACACTTGGTCAAAATAAGATTTTCTACCAGCTATAAGAAGGAAAACACGTGAAATACGTGATTTTGACAGCCGGCTCTGTAGGTCTTTAAACAGCAACTTACAAACCCTCACCATGAGGACAACTAGGCAGACACAAAGACAGACACAAAGACAGACACAAAGACACACACAGAGAAAGCTAGCCTACGTGTGTCTTCCATATTTAACGAAGCCCATCTGGGGAAAAACGTGGGCATTCTGTTGTGATGCTGATGTCTTGGTAAAATCATTTTTACTTTGTTCAGTTGAGTAGTTTTGTGTGTCAGGATTGTACTAATTTTGGCATATCGTCTGTTTTTGTTTCTAAAAACAATGTTACAAGGGGCTAATTTGGAGATTAAAATTGAAAATATATACAGTTTTCATATGCTTTGTTTTCTGCTTTGTCCTGCTCCTTGTGTTGGGTACGTATCGTAATAAGTGTAAAAACATGACGTCCGACTCCATTCTTAACATTATACACGTCCACAAAAGCTGTATCGTGCAGTTTCTCTCTATTTGCGCACAACTGAAATCCAATAAAATGCAATAATTGATGTCAAAAACTATTTGAGATATTTACTTGAAATGTTGCAAATTGCTTCTTTCTCATGATATCTATATGTAGACAAAAACATAAAAGTTTAAATAGATATGCAAATCAGTGGTCCTATTCATTAACCGCATGATTCATTTCAGTGATTTGCGATTTGGAAGACAATAAAACTAATATCATTGTAATACCTTCTTCTGAACTAGATCAGCTCAAAAGTGGACTGATAATGTTAAGGGCTACTCTTTCACATTACATTCATGTTAAGATACAGAAAAGATGGAAGCAACCGATGTATGGTAGTCTTGCATTGATTACCCCTACCCCCAAACTCAAAATAGTAAGCGCAAAGAAGGACAAATGCTCTAGACTGGCACCTACACACACACACACACACACACACACACACACACACACACACACACACACACACACACACACACACACACACACACGCGCGCGCGCGCACGCGCGCATGCACGCACACATATGCATCCCCGTCCTGGATGTCTAAGACGTACGCATGACTACGGGGCCTGGAAGCTCTCATGAGATCAAAGATTACTGCGCAAGGCATCTCCGCTTCAAACAAATGTTACCCAAAATGCTCTAGACTGGCACACCCCCCCCCCCTCCCACACACACACACACACACACACACACACACACACACACACACACACACACACACACACACACACGCGCACGCACGCACACATAATTATGGATCCCCGTCCTGGATGTCTAAGACGTACGCATGACTATGGGGCCTGGAAGCTCTCATGAGATCAAAGATTACTCTGCGCAAGGCATCTCCGCTTCAAACAAATGTTACCCAAAATGCTCTAGACTGGCAACACCCCCCCCCCCCCCCCCCCCACACACACACACACACACGAGTCACATAGGCTTAGATTCTCTCTCTCTCTCTCCCTCTCTCATTCGGTCACAAGGGAAGTAAGCGTTGATAGTCTAGCCGGTCAGTCCTGCTAGGTTACTACCCTTGGTAGTATTGAATATCGCTTTGAACATGCTCAAATTATGTTCTGCTCCAGTGACATTGACCTTTGACCAATAACCTTCATCTCCGAACTTGGCCTAGATATCCCAGCTACCTACCCGCATGCAAAATGTTTGGGTCCTGGGTCCGTCCGCTCGGACGCTATCATGGTAACATACATAGACAGTAGGTGCAGAAGGTAACGCGTTCGCCTCGTGTCAAGTAAACCCGAGTTCGAACCTGGGTACAGGGGATTTTTTCCTCTCACTCTGCACTAGGCCTTACGGTCTGAACGTGGGGTCTTTCGGATGAGACGATAAACCGAGGTCCGCGTGTACCCATGCACTTAGAACACGTTAATCCCAGTAGCAATGAAAAAGTTGTCATTGGGTCAAAAATTACCCCCATCCCTCCCCTTTCCTTCCTCATCAGTCACACAAAAACCGCATGCAAATAATAAAATAAAAAAAAGGGTGGCGCGCCTCTGGTTGCGACACGCTCTCCAGGTGGGAGCAACCTGAATTTTCCAGAGACGCGTCTGTGACTATAATGATACATAAATAGCCTGAAAACATTAACCAGCATTTGCTTCGACGCTGGTTTAACCCTTTCATCGCCAGCCATATTTCAGCCAAAATTGTCCATTAAATATACCTGGGGAGAGATCAAAATCCATCTGCAGTATTGGGGATTCTTCTGTGACATACATAAAATAAGGTTTATCTTTACTTCCTAAAACTAACACAATAGGGTCTTTGGATAATAGACCCCCAATTTGATGCCTTTTAGTGACATAGGTGTTAAATCATTGTGGTGCTAAAATGCGACTTTGGCGGTGAAAGGGTTAAACAACACAACCAACACATTACATTTTTTTTTTAAAGGTCACAAAGTACGCTGAGAGTGCAGAAAGGGGGGATGAGAGGGGGATAGGGGAAAGAAGAAAGAGGCAGAAGAGGCCACCAAGTCCTGATGTTGTTGGTGGTGGGTCCAATGCGATGGTGATAATAATGGAGGTTTGGTTGCTTCTTTGCGACTGTTAAAAACATAAATCCTGTTCGTTACCGTACACACTGTAGTCCCTTCTATATATTTAAAAAAAATGCACATTGGAAAATGCTCTCTCACTCTCTCTCTCTCTCTCTCTCTCTCTCTCTCTCTCTCTCTCTCTCTCTCTCTCTCTCTCTCTCTCTCTCTCTCTCTCTCTCTCTCTCTCTCTCTCTCTCTCACACACACACACACACACACACACACACACACACACACACACACACAAACCCGCACACTTGGCTTGCGCGTGCGTGCGTGTGTGTACATGCACACACACATAATCATGCACAGAAAGTGCATGCATGTGGGGAGAAAGAGAGAGAGGGAGAGAGAGAGAGAGAGAGAGAGAGAGAGAGAGAGAGAGAGAGAGAGAGAGAGAGAGAGAGAGAGAGAGAGAGAGAGAGAGAGAGAGAGAGAGAGCAGGAAGACGTAAGTATACAGATACAAACTGACAGACAGACAGGGACAGATAGAGAAAAATAGAGACAGACACAGACAGAAAGATAGAATTAGGCCTACTAGTATAGTTTTTAGTCAGGCGAGAGAGGAATGGCAAGACTAGAACGGCTAGCCCGCTCGCTACACATTTCGAGCATTGTTGCCTTTGTCCCTGCTTCAATCATGAACTAATGGAAATAATTATAACTCTTTCAGGCTGTTTCGTCTTGAAAAAAGAGTTACGTATCCTAGATGTTCATAGTTCACAAAAGGGACCTTAACAGGGTTTCCGTCATCAGGGAAAAAAGGCTGGTTAGTGGTTGTCTGTCTTATAAGGCGGCGACAGACTATGTGGCTGCCTCATGTGACTCGATCAGGTCGTGACGTTTCACCTCATTTGCATACCATCTAACTCGATCAGTCTGACTCAGTCGGGCCCAGTCAGGTGACAGGGCCGAATAGGGCGGGTTCTAAATTTCACTGATCGAGTCTGATCGAGTCAGATGGCTTGTGACCTCTTCTGTGCGGGGAAACAAAATTTGATCTACGTCACGACGTGATTGCGTCATATGAGGCAGTCACATAGTCTGTCGCCGGCTATAGTTCCAATTATAAAGTCTTTTATTTGATAATACTACAAAATCGAGGTGAAGTTGGATTGAACCATCTCACCTCGCAAGAATAGTTGACGTCCTTTTTGACGTCATCTAAAAACTTGTGCGTCAATATTATCTACGTTACTTGCGTCAGAAAGGTTATACACTGTATTTGCTTGCGTCAAAGCCTGCAGATAAAGATTAGGCTATTTCAAATGGACACAGAATGGGGCTAACCACTCCTGCACAAGCTTGGATTTTTGTAGTTTTGATCCTCCTGTGGTCTCAAGTTCAAAACCATGGTAATGTTTTGTTTTCATGAAACAGGGGGCATGAATTACCTTTTATTTTTAATGTGCATAGACTAGTCTAATGGCACTGCACAAAAATATATTTGTTCTTCTTCTTGAGTTCTTCTCCTTAGACGTTTCACCGTAATTAACTAGGGTTAAGAGTACTGAAGGGGGATATCGTAATATGACATCGATTTTTGTATCTCCAGTTGGCTATTGGAAAACATTCAGATCATCAGCGCCTCCCAAAATGTTTCCTCTTTCAATGTTCCATAATCATAGCCACGATCGTATTGCTGGTGGTCGCAGACAGAGTTACGTCCCTTCGTTTAAATTTAATTAAGCGAATCAAAATAAATTTATTTTTTCGAGTTTGCAAACGGGCCACTTAGAAAAAGAAGGATTGCATCTTGTCACTGCATTAGATGTACCTTAAAAGAAGAAGTGACAGGTGTACAGAGGATTCATCTTCATCGTTTTCAAACTGAAATGTTCATTTGCAAACTGGCCACTACGGGGAAAAAGTAGGATTTAATCTTGTCGCTGCATTAATTTTACATTCAAGGAAGAAGTGACAGGTGTACAGAGGATTCAACTTCATCGCTTTCAAGCTGAAATGTTCATCTTTCAGACAGATCACACTGTACTGAACGAGGTGCGTAGATTACCAAGTTGAAAAGCGTTTACAGAATCAGCTGTACCCTCGATACATAAGCCAGCCGCGGGCTAATGAGCAATAGTAGTAACAATATGAATCCTTCTTGTAAAAAACAACAACTGAACCATGCCATTTTTTCACATCCTTGCCATCAAGCCTGCCGGTTTCGAAACATTCTGCATAGCTTTCTTACAGAAAGTAGTTTCCTTTGCGATCGATGGGTTGCTTTCCACTATTTTTTGATGATGTAAACACTGAATCTAACAATACTTTGCTTCACACCACTAACGACGCTGTAAACATAAGCGTAATAATGTTCCACAAAACCTTTTTCTTGTGGCTTTCAAATTACTTTGTAATCAATTATAAATATTGCCCAGAACGAATGAGTCTCGCACGTGACGGACAAAACGTGATTTTGCCGACAGGAAGGAGGCCATTCGTCGCCATCGTGAATAGAGTATACAGTTACGGGGCATGTGTATTCGCGATTAGCGACGGGCCATTGCGACAAGGAAAATAGCTTTGTCCGACTGACTATTAACATATCCTGATCTACACTGTGCGCATCACCAATACACCCAGGAGGAGGCATGTTCCCGGCACGGTCTATGCGTACACCCCTACAGTGCTTCCAGAATAAGACCAGGGATGTTGTACACTTACCCACGCGTTCTTCATGCATTCTGTTAACTAATTTGTGGTGCACTTTCAAAAATGGTATCCGTGGAGAAATAAACGTACGGGGAAGAATATTACGATAACCCCCTTCAGTAGCCTACTCTACTTAGCTATGGTGAAACGTCTAAGGAGAAGAGACATACATAGACAGTAGGTGTAGAAGGTAACTCGTTCGCCTCGTGTCTCGTATCTAAAAAAATATTCTGCATAACATACAAATGCACGGATCAGAGACTGTTTAAGACAGTACCTTAAAAATGATCCAATGGGATGCATTTGCGCACTGTGCCGATACAATTGAAAGAATAGCACTGTGTACACATGACCAATGACGAAAACTGCAACTATTTTTTACTTATCGTCCTTCTCGTTTGCAAGTAAAAGAAATCCAAAGACCTAGCCAAAAACTCGCGATTTGCACTTTTGGCCTCTCAGAGGCCAATGACGACATCACAGAGTTTAGAAATGTAACGAAAGATACTATTATCTATACTTAATCGCTAAGAAAAAGTTTCAGTAAAAATTAGTGGGGCAGTTCCTTAGGCAGAAGCAGTTACGTCTTGTATCATTAAAATGGGCTCAATCGCCATATTGTACAATCTCGTAACATCTGACTGGCTTCCATGAAGCTATGAATAATTATGTATGAAGATCCTCGGCATGTTCGCACATTTATTTGCCAACGATTCTTTCAGGAATTATACTGTGAATATCCTCCATATTTGTGTAACCTATTCCATTTACTTTGGCATTGGGCCTGGTCACGTCACGTGACCAGTAACACATTTGTCCAAAAACGTCAATTGTTCAATTGTCATGATGGGAAAGCATGGGAAAACAGTAATTAGTGTATGGGAAAAGAGCAATTAGTGTTTCTGGAGAAAATTGTGTCACTGGTCAAATGACCAGGCCCAGTGACAAAGTCAACTGGGCAGCTTACACAAATATGGAGGATGTTTACAATATAATTCTTGAAAGGACAGCTAGCAAATAAATGTGCAAACATGCCGAGAGTCTTCCAACGGACAGCTTCGTGGAAACCAATCAGATTTCACGTGACTGTCAAATATGGTGGTTCAACCCCACTTTAAAGACCCTGATCCGCTCAATTTTCTCTCTAGAAACGCCAAGAAATGACAGACAGAAGTCGTTTTGCAGGAAGCGCGCTACGCATTATGCTCAGGTTACCCAGGAATTGGGCGCTAAAGGTGCTCATTCTCACCTGGATTTTTTCCACACAGATTTGCCTCGTTTCTATACGAGGTTAATTAATATCATTTACGTATTAATTGTCCTCGTATACAAACGAGGCTGTGCATGGGAGATCATTTTGATGAATGCAGACTTTATCATTTGAGTTATGAGACTTGTAAATCCTCGTATCAACCGAGACAAAGCGAGATGGAAGCAACAGTGTCGATTCAATGAGACCAAGGTTGGTTAAATGCGAAGTTGGTAGGCCTAACGAACATTAAGGATAGCAGTAACGTCCCTTCCGACGTCAGTACGTTTGATTAAGAAGGAGGAGGAGAACGAGTGATGGTGATTCTAGGCCGAGTTGCGTTTTCCCTGCGATAGCAGCGAGTACCAGTACCGAGTATGGCTACCCTTCCGAGTCGGACATGAAAGATCCAGATCCAGTTTGAGCCTACTTGAATGTGCTGTGCAGATCAAGTAGAACCAGCCAACGCCAAGCCAGTCAGATGCACGGGAACAGGTAAGATGCCTTCGCGACGTAGTAATCAAATGTGCTTGTTTGCAGACCAGTGTTTAGGTGCATACTAACAGTTACAAAGTGGTAGATCAGGATCTAGATCTATTTTTATGGTAGTCTATACTTCATGTCAGCAGCTGCAGATGAAAGAAATGTTAGTCTTGTTCATTCTGTTCTGTTTATCGTGATTGCTGCAATCAGTTATTTGTGAAGATAGAGTAGGTTGAGTATAGATCTATAAGCAAGCAGCATGACTGTACAATCTATTCTTTGACTTAGCTGATGTTGATCATCCCGAATCGTGAATCCTGACTTTGTACATTGACAGCTACTTTATACTGGCGTTTACTGTTGAAATGCACTGCCAAAGGCAATTTTAATTATTGGCAGAGGCACGAGCCCGTATTTCACATTCTCCAGGCAGGGTACGGGCCCGTATTTCACATTATCCAGGCAGGGTACGGGCCCGTATTTCACATTCACCAGGCTCAATCACGGGACGCAACAATTGTGCGTAAATGTCTTCAAAAACTACTAAACATTAACTCTGACATGTTCCTAGAACCCTAGATCTATCCCTAACCCTGTTCCTTACCAAGAAGCGTTAAATATACGAAATAAGAAAATGCATTGTTGATGAAAAATTCGACAAGGAAAAGTTACTATACTATCCCTGAAGATGGTCTGAGTGTTGCAACAACACCGTACCCGTAGCCACTGTGCTAATTATTCTGAGGACTCTTGCATCGACAAAGTGCCACTGCATTGTTTAAAAAATGATTTTTGTGTGTATAGACTAGTAGACCTAGTAGTAACACTAGTAGTAGCAGTAGTAGGCCTAGTAGTAGTTGTAGGAAGGAAGGAAATGACTGCTTAACGTCATCCAGGCTGGAACAGGTACATGTTGGAAGTTAATAGACATAAAGATGGTGGGGCGATCCTGGAGGTACTGCACTACCAGGAAAGTCCCAATGCTTTTTTAAAATATCAATATGTATGTGCCTAAAAGGAATTGCCGTGGGATCTCCCTTATAAGACTCCCTCCCATGTATGACCTACTTCTCTGAGACATAAATTTCCCTTCTTTGTAAGTATTAATATTACTTCCCTTATAAGACCCCTCCCTTTCAAGACCTCATTTTGGATGATTTTTGAAGGTCTTATAAGTGAGGTTCCATTGTAGTAATATTATTGAGTAGTAGCAGTAGCAACAGTAGTAGTAGTGGTAGTAGCAGTAGCAGTAATAGTAGAAGAGATGGAAGATTAAGAAGAAGAGAGAGAGAGACAGACAGACAGAGAAATAGAAAAGGAAGAACAGGGAGATGGCAATGAGATACATTCCCTCCCCCACCACCCCCACACACATACATAAACATACTTGCACACAATGTGACGCATAAAAAAAAAAAAAATGTTCATGCTTAAACACAGGAACTATTAAAGTGACTGTAAATCACAACATAATAGTAATAACAGTGAAGCATTTATATAGCGCACTCCTCCGCCACATGTGGAGCTGTATGCGCTTAACAGAAAATCAAAAAGTAATAAATAATGATTATTACAGAGAGAGATAGAGCAGAAGAGGAGAAAGAGTGACAGAGAGACAGAAAGAGAATGAAACAGGAGGAGATAGAGGAATGAGGAGAAAAAGAAGAGGCAGGAGAAAAAGAAGAAGGAGACGGGAGTGATAGAGAAGGCGATGGAGGGGTGGGGGTGGGCAGATGAGGTGGCAGGGGGTGGGTGGGAGTGGGGGAGGGAGAAAGAGCGTGCAATCTAAAGAAAGGAGGTGAAAGAGCAAGGGAAATGTGGGCAGTGGAGTGGGTGGGGGATAAAGCGACAGAGTATGATTGTGACCCGGCACCACGCAAGGGACATTAATAGGCTGGCAAAGTCAAAAATATTTTTTTAAAATCAATTTTGAGTTATGGGTATTTTTGTGCTTTCATACCTTATCTTTCACATCCATAAAGTTTAATCATTATGGTGGTCTCTGAATACTCAAAACAGTTGGTTTGTGCATTTTCTTAGGATAGGCTAGACTTTAGACTGATTCTCAAAATGGCCATCAGTCACCTTACTAACTTTAAATGAACATATTAGAAGCGGAAACCCTGTGCGCTTATCTGTAAATAAGTTTTTTTTAAACCTAAGCGGCTTCCGCACATAACTTCCGCGTATGTGTGTACATGCGCCTACTCTACAACAAAAAAGGATACAAGAATTTAAAAAAAAATATTATTAATTAGAAAGAGAATTGCCTGAGTCATTTTCTCAGAATGGTCATTTTGACACTTAATGTCCCTTTCGTGGTGCTGGGCCACATAGTAGTAGTAGTTTTGTTTCAATCGTGACAGCCACACCCGTTGACTGGATTGTTTAGCGAATATAATATAGTTGTTTTTGTCTTGTCAGTCATATTTTCTGGGCTGTACAGTGGCGTTGCTCCCAGGCCACTGATCCTGAGTCTTCATTCACAGCCACACAGCGGTTTGTCAGGTCGCAGAATCAGACACCAGCAGTATAAAGGAAGCAAATTTATGTTACATCATAAAGATCAAACAAAAGCAACGCCGAGCGGCTGCAAAGTCCCCTCGCAGCATCGCCGAGCTACTCCGAAATCGGAATGTGTCGGCTGTACACACAGCGGGGAGACCGAAGCGGCAGATATCAAAAGAAAACGTACTTACATAAAAACGCATCAAAACAGCACGTATGATGATGATGAAAATGATGTTTTACGTCCTCTCGGTCACAGACACATATGGGACATTTGTAAATACAAAGATGGTGGGAACAATACTGACTGCAATGCCCGGAGGCAGTGCAACACCAGTAAAGTCCCGAGTTTTTAACAATATAGATAGGTGTAGCGGTAACCACGCCTCGGTTAAACCTCATTGGCTATGGTACCGCCGCATGCATGGTATAAAACAGCACGTAACTGAATAGTTTTTTTTATATATGTAGCCTTGGGGTTCGGACCCGTGATTTGAGCGCACGCGATCATGCGCACATGAGCGCACAGAAAAATTCATGACAACTGTATTATAGACCATTCATCAAGAAATGTGAAAAAAACTGCATTGAAATACATGCAAAACTTCGCGAGATATTAGCGATTATGTGTTTTGGGGTTTGAACCCCGTAACTGGCGCGACCTTGACCTTAATGTAAAACTAAATACATCTGTGGATAGCTTGCATCTTGGCAAACTAGTATACCAAATTTGATGATGATAGACTGAATAGTTTTTGAGAAAAACGGACGAATAGCCGGACGGACGGACGGACGGACACCGGACGGACGGACCAGACAGAAACAATAGTTCCCCGAGCCAGGTTGACATAATAAACAAATATTGTATGAAATTGTTTGTCAATTTCAGGCGGCCGTGTGGAAACTGCAGCATCACGGAGAGACCGAGTGAATGCCTGTGCTGTGCAGAGGTGAAGGAGATGGCACTTCTGCAGAGATACCTGGAGGTAAGTGCATTACTGAGCTCCCTGGGTTCAAGCCTGTGTGTTTGGATATATACGTCCTAAACACAGCATGTACTCACAGTACTGGCGGCAGTAAGATAAGAACAAGTAAGAACATGCTTTATTCGTCACAACAAATAACAGAATGTAAGCTTATCAACTGTTTTGTATTATTGATCCGATGATTTCTATGGCTGGCCAACATTTCCAGCCTGGTAGTAGAAAAATCTGTGGGCGAGTATATTTCAAAAGTCACTAGCCCAACGGGCGACTGTACATTTCGATACTGCACGGCCCTGGGTTTTTTACCCAATGAGTCTCCCTAGACCATCTCTCCCTTCCGGGTGACCGGAATAACGTCGAATGTGCGGTTGCGCCTAAGGTCGAAACAAAATGGCATGACTGACAAGTGTGCCTAATGTCGAAAATTTCATGTAAGTTTTACGTTTGAGCCTAAGGTCGAATGCACAGTTGAGCCCAACGTCGAAGTTTGCAAAGTTACGGTTGAGCCTAAGGTCGAATGCACGGTTGAGCCTAAGGTCGAATGCATCGTTGAGCCTAAGGTCGAATCGAACGTCGAATTTCAAAGTTGTGCCTAAGGTCGAATGCATAGTTGAGCCTAAGGTCGAATGCATCGTTGAGCCTAACGCCGAAATGCAGTGTTGTGCCTAAGGTCGAATTGCACAATAACAAAAGTTTTCATGTTCATACAATATAGAATTTTTGCGAGATCCTTCCAGGATTCGGTACATCTTGACGCTCTCTTGCCGCCACACTGACAGAATCTGTGGGAATAATATATTCTGATTTAAATTACTTTAGTGAGATCTTCTTCATTGAATGGCAAGAGCAACCGTACTTTCGACCTTATTCCGGATTCCCTCCCTTCCATGTAACCAACTATCAAAGCAAGGTCAGCTGTCTGCTAACAACATGCCAGCACTGGTACTGAAAAGAAAGGAAAGGCAGCCTCCTCAATCTCCTCCACCCCATTCCCTCTCACCTCAAATCAGTTCTCTTCCTATTTACTTCTCTCCTTTCTTTCCCACTCTTTTTTCTCTGTCTCTTCCTCTCTCTCATTCCCTCTGTGTGTGTGTGTGTGTGTGTGTGTGTGTGTGTGTGTGTGTGTGTGCGTGCGTGCGTGTGTACGCGCACGCTTGTTTAGCGATTTGGGGTTTTGATTTCTTCGGGCTAGTGAAAGTGTGTTCAGGTGAGTAAATTTTTCATGTTGCTGGCCCGGAGGGCTGGTGAAAATGTTAAAGTTTGGCCAGCCCTGCTATACAAAGTACAACGTAATTTTTCTTATCTTTATCACTGTTAGAATATTATGCAACAACAAAGCTAAAATAGAGGCTCCAACAAACTGTGCGTGTTTGACCCTTCTACCATCTCTTGTCTTACAATACATGGTCTGACTGTTATGATACACGAGCATTCAAGTTAGATGTCAACATTTCACCCGTAATACATAAAATATGATATAAATGATCAGCAAAATGTTCTTAAAAATCAAAATATTTTATTTTGAACCAAAAAAATATTTTCATGTCTTACTATCCTTGGTAACATTATTTTATGGATTATGATCAATTAAAATCACCATTTGCACATCTTTGACTGCTTTAAACCAGCTTATAAGTATCTCTTATTTGTATGGCATAGAAATGTTCTTATATGATATAGTTTTACTTTGTGTGCAGCCGTTACCTGTACACACCATACCACCAGCTGACGAGGTTCATGTGGGGCTACCTGGGCAAGGACATTAGGGGTCGTACATCCTGCCCGTGCTGTCCTCCAAACCAGCCAGACCTTCCAGAGTGCAGACGGAAGATACACCGGCTACGTAGAACCACTGTCAAATGGTTCTAAACCAGGATGTGGCTGTCTGTGTTGATATTAAGTTTTTTTTAAAAAGTTTTATAGTACAATCATGTAGTAGTACTGCAATAACTCAATATGGCTTAATGTTATCGAGTATTGTGGAACTTAAAAAAATGAAGCATACAATGCTTTTAAAAGGCGTAATTAGCCTTTGGCTTAGACTGAAGTATGTATGTTTTAAAAAGTAATTGAGTAGAAAATTATTTTTAACTCATCTAGCGCAATGTATTTTTTGACGTTCTTGGTTCTCTTTCTCTTCTCTCTCCTACCATTAGGTCTGTTTCTGCTTTGTTCCATTTATGTCATCCGTGTGTGTTCGCTTTGCATTGCGTTTTTGTTTGAATGCGCTATGAATGCTTACGTGTGTGCGTGTGCGTTGATTTGATTTATATCAAGATTCAGCACTGTATAAATAAATACTGTATGTTGTTGTTGTTATCCGTTGCATCTCAACCAACAAGAGCGATGTAAAAAAAACTGTCGAAAGCGCTTGCATTGCTTTAATGGCAGAAACAGTGACAAAAGAGACACACATGGCAGGGTGCTTGGCAGTGAATGTATTTGCATTTGGTGGGAGTGTAAAGTGATGTATTGAGCGAATATATTCGCCCGTGGTGCTAGAGGAGTCAAAAAATATATTCAACAGTAAGGTGTGTATGGCACCTTTAAAGACCCCCCATGTCACTTGTCAAATTCATGGCTTTCACGTGTTTTCCCTCTTATAGCTGGTAAGGAATCTTAAGAAACCTTCCTAGTATAAGAGGGAACGTGACACGTGACGTAGGGGGTCTTTAATACTTTTATTCAGTTCTTTACATTTTCGTACTTATACTACACTGTGTTTAGCACATATATTAATGAAGCACACAGGGTTGAAGTTAAACCCATGCTCAGTAATACACATGCATCTAGGTATCTCTGCCAGGAGAAGTTTTATGTTGACTTAGATCGTGTGTGTGTGTGCGCGCGCGCGCATGTGTGTGTGTGAGGAGGGGGCGTGGATGTGTCTGTGTGTACGGGCGTGCGCGCACGCGTGTGTGTGTGTGTGTGTGCATTGGCATTGCAAATACTATATTTTATTCTTTACGCCTAGTGTTCATATATGTGTTTATTCTAGTCATATATATTTAGTCCTTATCTACAATGCTCAGTGTGTATTGTATGTGTATTCATTGTATTTTAGTGTTTTAATTTTGATGTAAAACGCTCTGAGCTCCCCGCAGGGAGTAGAGCGCTATTCAAATATCCTTATTTATTATTAATTCCTTCATTGGAAAACTCTCTCTCTCTTTGAAAGCATTCTACTGTGCAGTGCCATAGATGAAACCACATGCCAGGAAAAGCAGGAATCCTTATTTTTTTCATGAAATTCAGTTTCGGGGACTTTGTCCACTGACCCGCACAAACGACTCCGCCTCTTGACCCCACCAAGGCCAACCCCCATGCCTTCCTGCTTTTCATATCATCCAGGTTTATATAGAGGATGGATCATGTACAGGATGTACCCATTTTCATTTGGCAATAACTCAATGAAAAGTAAATTTATTCCTGCCATTTTGTGGATTCTGTAGACGCTTTTTGTTTCTATGAATTATGCATGTGATATCTTTATACACTTTAATATTGGTTTTCCTTATTTTTACTGTAATGTTATTGGTATTGGTCGTTACTTTTTAGTCAAACGTTTTTGTTCTTTAATCTAAGATGTGTGTGTGTGTGTGTGTGTGTGTGTGTGTGTGTGTGTGTGTGTGTGTGTGTGTGTTCTGTGTTTGTTTAAATTTTACATATGTACACTTATTCATTTTACTTATGTTGTCAGCATTATCAGTTATTATGATTTGGGAGTTAGATATTGCTTTTATCCTATCTCGAGAGGCTTGCTGTTTATCACACGAAGTCGGAGACTGAGTGTGATAAACAGCAAGGCTCGAGAGATAGGATAAAAGCAATATCTAACTCCCAAATCATAATAACGGATATATACCGATGTGTATCAACAGAAAAGCAAGAAAAATAAACAGGCTCAGATCTGCAGCGAAATGAAAACGCATCCATTTTTCACAACAGTGGTCGCAGCACACACTCTGTAACAGACATTCTTGCGCAAAGAATATAGTTCAACAAAATAGAAAATTTTAACTCAAATGTACTTCATAAGATGTGGTAACAAAACATAGCAAAACATAAACAGAAGCAACGAACTGAAACACTAACGACAATTGCTGTTATTGTAACCTGTAGGCCTAAACACCAACAATAAAACGTACACACTTAACGAGAGCGAGTCAATTTCAACACACCGTGAAAAAGAGGGGAGTCAGCTTTGACAAGAACGATCACAAGCCCCTAAAACACGCTTCTTTTTTTTCTTCTTTTTAACGAAGGTGCGCTAGCTCTTCGCACAGGTTCAGTCAGCTCATTTTTATTTCCGGACTGAAGATGAATTCGAGCTGTTTTGCGACAGTATTGCGTCTACATTATCAACATGGACTCTCCCTGTGCCAAAATTACATAGCTCGAATCGTCTGCTAATCGAGGCGGTCATGAAGTTGAGTAGCCTAGGCCTTGATACATGGCTAGACATTTCAAGTGGCAGGCACATAATGGTTTGTGCAGATATGTGACATGTACTATTGATTCATTCAAACAATGAATCTTCGTTATGTACTAGCATTAATGTTGTCGTCAGCGCTGAATGAATCCTAGGGGTAACATTGCACAGCTTGGGTTTGGTATGAACAGCTCGCGTTTGCAAGCCGTGAGATATATAACTGTGACGTCAAGTTTCTAATAGCAACAGTGTATTCTTACACCTTTTCTCACGCGCGTTTACACTAAGCCTATGGGTTAATATATGCAAATGATATCTCTGGATATTGTTTTATATCTCACGGCTGGCAGGCCTCTTTGCACTACTTGTACATCGGTATATTGTTTATGTTTAATACAGTGGAACCTCTCTTATCAGACCGCCAAAAATAATCCAAAATGACGTCTTTAAGGGAGGGTCTTATAAGGGAGGTAATTTTAACACAAAGAAGGGCAACGTCTCAGAGAAGTAGGTCTTATGTGGGAGGGAGTCTTATAATGGGAGGTCTTATAATGGAGGTTCCACTGTAGTGTGATATCTTCTTTATACACTTTTATTACTGCTTTTTATTCATGTTGCTTTGTTTACTGTGATGGTATTTATTCATTTATTATATCTTATAGTACTATGGACTTTACTTTTATCTCCTTATTTACTGTAATATTATTGGCATTGATACTACTTTTCTTCGAACAGTTATTTATATACCCAAGATGTGTGTGTGTGTGTGTGCACGCGCGCGCGCGCGCGCGCGCGCGCGTGTGTGTGTGTGTGTGTGTGTGTGTGTGTGTGTGCGTGCGTGTGGGCATAGTGATGTCTCCCAGTCATACTTTAACTCTAGTTAGATCAGTTAGTCTTAATAATTAATATAATGTATATAATGACTTATTTAATGAATATAATATGTTTTGTGTCATGATCATCTTCTTACTGTACTTGTTGTCTGTTGTTTGTTTGTCTGGGGACAGCAGCAACATTTCCTTTTATGCAGTTTTTAAAAGGACAATAAATGATTTGATTGATTGATTGATTGATTGATTGATTGATTGATTGATTGATTGATTGACTAACATAATTTTTGTTTGTCCAAGCCACTCTTGAGTCGATAATGTTTTACTACTCTTTTTTTTTTTTTACTGATTAATACAAATGCTCACTCCAGGTACCACGTTGTGCCGAATGACTGCAGCATCACAAACATTGAAATTGTCCATGTATTTTACTCAGCATCTCTTGTGGGGTCCATCTGATTTCCTTCTTGTTCTCTTTTAGCATTTCTGTTATCTCTGGGTTATAACGAAAAACTGTTTACCTTCAGTAGTTAAAAAGAACGTAGTGGACAATTTCAACGTTTGTGTTGATGCCATAATATTACGACATGGTACCTTCATTGTGCCTATTGTGAAAAAGTGTCGTGAAACACTGTTGATTTAAGAGTGACGGGATTTAAAAAAAAATACATGTCTGTAGATTCCAGGGATGAAAGATGATAGAGAAATGTCTATTTTCCTTTCAATTATGGAGAACAAACAATGGTTTCAGGTTTATATCTAACAATTTTGATATTGTGCACAGTTATATCAAACCTTCATGCATCTTTGTAAACCTTTGTGCAATTTGTGTGTGTGTGTGTGTGTGTGGTGAAACATGCATTTTTATCTGTTTGTGTTTAGTTTGTGGAAGGAAAATTTTCATTTGAACTTTGTTTCAATGAACAATAACGTTGTAGGGTCTGTGCACATTTACAAAACCTTCCATACTAAAAACCCACCCGCAGAGTGGCACAGAGGTAAGGCGTTCGCCTCGTGTCAAATAAACCCGAGTTCATACCTGGGAACAGCAGATTGAGATTTTTTTCTCTCACTCTGCACTAGGCCTTGCGGTCTGAACGTTAAATCTTTCAGATGAGACGATAAACCGAGGTCATGTGTGCCCATGCACTTTGTACATGTACGAGTTGCAACGAAAAAGTTGTCATTTGCTCAAAATTTACCCCCACCCACCCTTTCCTTCTTCATGTCACACAAAAATCACATGCAATTTGTTTAAATGGGTGGCGCACCTCAGGCTGCGACGTTCGCTCCAGGTTGGAACAACACGGATTTCACAGACGCCTCTATGACTATTTTGTTTATATATACAAATACCAATTCGCCAATACAGTGAAAAATAATCAGATGTAAAATACAGATAGATGTCTGCGTGTATATGCATACACATTCATATTTGTTACCTAAATACCAAAAATGACTTCCAGAGTTCTTCCCCTCGGATTGCTTATGGGTTTCAATACTGAAGTTTTCAATAATGTGCACAGTCTTAAGAAGTGAATTGTAATTGATTGATTATTCACACACACACACACACACACACACACACGCGCGCGCGCGCGCGCGCGCACACACACACACACATGACAGATATAGAAACATATTTCTATTCAAATTTACTCCCCATTCTTTTACAACAAGAAGTCCAACATTAATGCAGATAATTAAAACAACGTAAATTACTTACTATGCAAATTTTTAAAGGTGTGCATGCAAGCACTTAATAATCAATCTAAATCCTAAATACAAACATTATAGTCTTCATTTACAATTATTGTTTTTCTTGCCCTGAGATAAGCAACACCAAAATGCGGCCATCTTGTACTGAAGTCACACTTACACACGCACACACACACACACACACACACACACACACACACACACACACACACACACACACACACATACACACACACACACACACACACACACACACACACTATTGGATTTTTGCTTTCACTGAGAAGCAAAATTCTGCTATATTTAGGAAAAGGACAGGGTTAGGATCAGCCTAGGAGTATTTTGATATAACTGTAAGAAGCCCACTTTCGGAATGATGGTGGTAAACATGAGGGGGTGACCGAAGTACAAGATTGTCCTAAACGCTAGCACTTTGATTTGAAAACAAAAAGTCAAGTAAAAGCAAATTCAACATGCACACATAGCAGAATCCAACTATTCCTGCAGGAAATACAGTGGATTCCTGCTAACTCAAAAACACTGGATGACTCACAATAATTTTGTGGTCCCACTTTAATAATCCTTTAATGCTGTAACTCCTTAGTACGTTGATCACTTTTTCTTTGACCTTTCTTCTTTGACATCTCACTGCAGATTCAGTTCAAGTGTTCTCGAGTCCCAATCATGTCCTCCAACCTGTACTGTTTGGTAGTCTCTGGAGAGGGGGCTAGGTGGGGCTGGCTCCTCTCTCTGCCTCTCCAGCATCTCCGCCAGTTTGTGAGTGGAGGCCAGCTGGCCCACCACCTCCATCAAACTTGTAACATAGTCTGCAAATATATTAACAATTGCATGGTAAAGAATTTCACTTTTTAACGATATTGCTTTTAAAAAATTATTTTATAAACAAAAGTTCCCCCATTTGGATACCGGGGGGTCTTTTGTATATTCCCCCAACCTTCTGGAAGTTCTGTGCTTGTAACTTCCTCTAATCTGTCACTCTCTTTGACTCTGCCTTTTCCCTTTGCTTACTGTCGGCTACTATCTGACCTATTGGCCCATTCCCCTGCCTTTAAAAAAAATTCAAATAACTTTTCTCCATTTAGCTCTTCCGGAATCGGAATGTGTCAGCTGTACTCAGCGAGGAGACCAATGAAAACTGAAAACTGAAAACCGGACACATACGTACTTGGTCCATTATGGCCTTTTGGCCTGGGAACGCAGAAGAAGACGAATAAACAAAAGTTGACCATGGAACCCTTGCAAGAAATACCTGTGAATACAAAAAGTGAAGCATGTAAATACTTGGTGTTATTTGTACAATGAGGAAAGCAAATAACATCACATATCTGTCCTTCAAAATAAATAGGCCTACATGAAATAATAAAATAGAATGTTTTATGTGCCTTGTTACTTCCTGAACATCATTTATATTTACTTCACACATCTTGTGAAAATTAGCATGGGTAGGGAACTATCCATTAAAGGGATACAACTCCCCCACCAAAGTTGCCTATGCCAACTCCACCAGCCATACTAACCCTGTATGAATTAAGATTACAGAGGAACAAATCCACTCACTTTCTCAAAAAGGAGGAGGCACGCTCGCCCATGTAATCATACATACAGAACATGGCAAACTATGGTAGAGAGAACTGTGTACAAACAAAACAATATTAATTCAAGAATGGCATAGCTTTCTAATCACGGATATGTTGCACACATACAACACACGAGTCCCCTTCCCTTTTCTAGTTCTATAGATTCTCTTTTAGCCTTACTATTTCACTATTCAAATCCTTTCTCACATCTTAGTTTGAATTATTAAAGATGACTTTATTAATTCACAGAAACTTACACAAGTCTGCAGTGTGTGTGTGTGTGTGTGTGTGCGTGTGCGTGCGTGCGTGCGTGCGTGCGTGCGTGCGTGTGTGTGTGTTGTGTAAGCATGCAAGTACATAAGTGCCCTGGGCAAGGCATCTCCACTACAAACAAATTCTAGCCTAGCCCGCCAGAATAACATCTGACCCCTCTCCTATCTGGTAGTCATAGTCGGAAACGACAGACTAGCATACAATACAAACACAAGTGCATACATACCAGTAACTACTGATTTTTACCCGCATGTGGTCGGTATCTGTTGGAGACCCCTGTCCATCCTGCACAGCTTGTGATATGGACTGCACCTGTAATATAAGATATTCAAATATTAACTGTTAAAATACCTGTAGGTCACTAGAAGCAAAAACATAAGTAATAGTATTTTACAGTTTTGTGAACATAAGCTATAACAAATGCAACATAATCAAACTACACATAGCTCAACTGTGACTTGGACATTTAAAAACATTGAGAGCCAGAGATTCAGATAAGTTTTATATACAAAGTTCTAAATATAACATGGACTTTGGACACTCTTTTGCTAGTTTTATTTTACACTAACACTTGATTTTCGCTTTACAAAGAAAACTTGCAACATTTTCCAAGGAAAAACATTTTGACCACAAAAAATACCCACACCAATTACACAAAGTGAGATGATCATTTTGAGGGGCCTAGTCCTCTTTGTCAATCCATGAACTGATGCTCAGCTAAAAGAAATCCCACTGACAAGGATGAAAACTTTAGCAAACTATTTTTTTAATATGATGATTGAAATACAATCATAATTTTAAAGGCATGCTTCAAGCAAACAAAACAGTGATCAATGAAGGGACTTTTATAAGCCGCAAGGCTTAGACTTGAGCCAGTCTCACACTATACTATTCTGTACTATGATGTTTTTGTGTATAAATTTGTATAAGAATGGAAACACAAAAGACGCATGTTTATCAATCAGAAAAAAAAGAAGTAAATGAATTGACTCTCGCTGCGTCACTGTGTGTGCGCGCGCGCGCGCGCGCGCGCGTGTGTGTGTGTGTGTGTGTGTGTGTGTGTGTGTGTGTGTGTGTGTGTGTCTCTCTCCATGTGCATGCATTATACTGTATATGAATCGGGATGCTTATTAACAGTGATGTCCCGAGATCCAGGTCATAGGTGCATGCATTATACTGTATATGAAATTGATGCTGTATTAACGGGATGCTTATTAACAGTGATGTCCCGAGATCCAGGTCATAGGCCACTGACCTATTAAAATTGAAAATGTTATTTATTGTGTTCTCCCCTGTCAGGACAAATGTCTAATTATTTGCCAATACTGGCACGCTTTGTCTTATTGATTTCGGCAAGAGCTGGGACATTGTCCTGTTGATTTCTCTAATCTCAGGACAGTTTGTCCTGTCACTTTTCTATCCTCGGTACATCACTGGCTTACATACTGAATTTTACCTGTATGTAGGAGACTCCTGTCTGTCCTGTATGGATGCCATGGACTGCCCTTGTTTGATCAGAAGAAAACAAAAATTATAGGGGAGACAAAATTCATAGATAACCATTCCCCTGTGGGATATTGGGAGGTAGTTCTGTGCCTCTTATTTCCTCTATTCTATCACTCCATTTGACTGCCTTTTCCCTTTGCTTACTGTCATCTACAATCTCTCTGCCTTACTGATCCATTCTCGTGTTTTTGTTCTAGACATTCTTACAAAGTTTTTCTGCATTTGAAAACGGACATGCTGATCCTAATTATTTATAAGGTGCATAACGGCAGCATGGCACATCTGCATTTATGACAGAAGACTGTCTAGTGGTTGAAGAAGAGCAAATAACCAAACATACTAGATCTAACACCAATATGACTTAGGGTATAATGTTACCAAATTTTAAAAAAAACGTGCAGTAAGCTACTAAAGGTCAATTGGCTCTAGTTAAAATAAAGTACATGTAACGTACAGTAGTTTTTCTCTCTTCTTCTTCTTCTTCTTCTGTGGTGGTGAACAACCTCTTTATCTGGAAGTAACTGTACACACTTTAGGGGGTGACCATAGAAAAAGAGGCGGAAGAGGGAAAGAGAGAAAAGGGTACACACATTACATTAGGCCTATCAGTTTTCCAAGAAAAGGCTATGCACGTCACCCTATTAATTATTATTTACTTGGGTTCAGCTTCAATATCTAAGGTAAAAACAGGAGTAGCAAACAAAATTTAAAAAACTAGTTCCGGGATGGGGAGGGGAAAACTACAGGAAGCTGCCGTCAGCTACTAATTTTCACGTTCGCCCCCAGCAAGCTGGAAACTAGCCGACCCTAAACACCCCAGGTAGTGCCCAGGCCCCAACCATAAAGACAATTGATTGAGACACTGCTCAATCAATCAAACAAGTGTACTTACACTTCGTTTTTCCACTGTAGGCTAAGTAATGTTGATCATCGACAGGTGCGTTGATCATTTTGATGTAGATCTAGGGAAACATCAATGTTTTGGCCATTGTGACTGACGAAAAGAATTATGTTGTTGCTGGTACTGCACACAAGCTGATCGGTGAACGTTTGGCACATCTCTTTTCCGTAATTCTTGTCGGTTTCACGTCATTACTTTCCGCTAAACAGGCTAGAAGTTTGTCAAACAGCCCACCAGTCTACGTGTGTCAAAGATCTAGATCTACAGGAAGATTATCTTCAAGATAGAAGATTTAGCGATGATGTCTAGACTCTAATCTTTCCTTTCTGTGGAATCACATCATCCAGATCTGTGCATCCAAATAGCACACACTCATATTTTCATCCGTTTTGAGAGTAGAATCTATTGACACTAGGTAGGCCTAGTGTAGATACAGATTATTCGTTCGTTTGTGGCACTGTCAACACAGTCGTGCAAGCTCAAGGCCTATCACAGTATCAGTGTCTGGCACACAGCAAAATGTCGTCTGTTCGATTCACCTTTCCGGTGATCCGTATCATAGTTTCTAAGTATTGGAGACGTAGAATATCTTGGAATTATTGAAGAACAGGACTGAATTTCTCTACGTTAATGCAAAGAAAGCCGTTCGCTTCGCAAATGAAGTTCTTTCATAGAATTCTTAGTTGTGCATTGAAAGTACATGTCGTTCACAATGGCTGCGCCCTGTAGCTAACATGGCGCCCGTCTATTGTGGTAAAGGACTAAACATGTCCGCACCCTGAGTAAACATGGCGGCGCCGTAGTAAGTTGCCATGTAAACAACAATGGCGCTAATTAGCCTGTACAGGTGAGCTAAACCCGTTTCTGGCTGAATTATAAAAAGACGGTGCAGAATTTTCAAAAACCAATGTGAACGAAGGAATCTAGTTACAATTTAGGAGTCTTTCAACACGTTTTGGTCGCTTAGATCAGTAGGTCTTAGATGACTCTACACGAAAAGATGTGAACGAAAGAAATGAAAATGATGACTCTGCAGCAAAAACTGTGGGCACATTTAATGGAAACGATGGTTCTGCAGCAAAAGATGCTGATGAAAGTAAAGGAAACAATGCAGCAAGAGTTGACCCTGGTGACACAAACCCAATCAGTGACATTCAAGTGCTCTCACTACGACCAGGGATTCGTTATGATGAGCCAAAGCGACAACATCCTGTGCAGTATGTCCACTTAAACCGTAATCTATTCAGTGGATTTCAAAAGAGCTTGCAGAAATCAGCGCAGTTGCTGCCGCGCATTGAAGAGTCAGAGCAGGAGCCAAGAACCCGAGACATGCAAATCTTTGAATTAGATGACACCGATGGGGAAAACGGAATAAAAGAACAACTACTACCACCGCTTATCAGTCATCAGAAACACGGAGAAGAACAAGAAAACCTTGAAAAGATGTCAACATTTTACCAGACTACTAACTCTCATGAAAACATGGCACAGTTTTCAGAGTGGGACAACACACACCAACAGACAGCGAGAACTCACCCGCAGGAGAACACTCAGAAGAAAACGCAGAAGATTGTGGACGAAATTACATCTTTGAATCCCCACAACGACGATGAAACCTCCCTTCTGCACGTTGCATGGAGTTGGAAGCTCCCAAAGAGTACAGAGACACGAGAACGACAAAACATCAGCACCAGAGAAAGGATGAGCATGTCTTCCAAACCATTCCGTCTGAAAGAAGGGAAGGCAGGTGGCAGGAAAACAAAAGCCAGCCACACGATTATAAAAGGCGCGGAGAATATGGAGTTTCTACAAAGATACGAGACCACATTGGGCCGTACAGACGTATCAAAGGACGACATCACTCCGCAAGGAAAACACCCTTATGATCAGACGTTCACTTCAGCAAGTCTTCAGTTGACTCAACCAGCTGGATCCTTTTCTGTACAAGAAAACGCCCTTAGCAGCAGTAGCCATGGCTATTGGAATGTCAGTGACAGCAGTAGCAGTGGGAGGATTCGGTGGAACATCAATGAGAGCAGAAGGAAACATCACAGCAGGGTTCCAAGACGAGGTAAGGGATTTTGCATCTGTTGACAATTGTGGTGACAATGCCTGTCCTTAAAATAGTCACGTTTATTTACAATTGTGGTGACAATGCCTGTCCTTAAAATAGTTACATATTTTTACAATTGCGGTGACAATGCCTGTCCTTAAAATAGTTACATATGTTGACAATTGTGGTGACAATGCCTGTCCTTAAAATAGTTACGTCTGTTTGCAATTGTGGTGACAATGCCTGTCCTTAAAATAGTCACGTCTGTTTACAATTGTGATGACAATGCCTGTCCTTAAAATAGTTACATCTTTTTGCAATTGTTGTGACAATGCCTGTCCTTATAATAGTTGTGTGGTGACAATGCCTGTCCTTAAAATAGTTGATTTCGTAAAAACGACTATGATGAACCAGATTCTAGAATATTGTCTATATCACACTGTCACTGTTGTTAGTAATAATTCATGATGAGAGCTTTGTATGTCTTTCTCATGTTGTTATTTATCAAAGGATCCCACTCAGCTGAATTTAAAAAAATGATTTTCTATTTCCATGCACCAAAGTCAAAGTGTGAATATATGACCACACTTGCAGCAACAATTTCACAATGCGAGAGTCTATAAAGAGCAGTGATACTCATGCACTCAAGCATGCATGCAAAGGCACACACACACACACACACACACACACACACACACATGTGCGTGCGCGCGCACA
>CM065700.1:34033798-34063798 GCA_017654935.2 Phymorhynchus buccinoides | reverse complement strand
ACAGAAAAGTTTTATCAAAGCAAATTATTCTGCATTTCAAATGCACCAATTTTTCAGTCCTTCAGAGTAGGGGTACAGAGCTCAGCTGCTATTCACTGAGATTTATTTTTCATACTATTTTTATCCTTAATTTGGATATTATCTCAGTAGTTGGCCCTCACTAGTCATGTCTATTAGTTTATATGATGTTCTTGCTTTCTAGGGCATTTATCAGTATGCTTCTTCTTTTTTTCTATTTGGTTATTAATAACAGTCAATACAGATAGCCCTTAATTGTCACCGATAGTGTAGAATGAATCAGAAACAAATACATTTACATTATTTACATTGCTCTACTTAAGTAGCAACGTTTTGTTGACAATTATTAAAAAGCAAATTTTGTTAGTACTGTGCAGTGCATTCTGTGTTTATTTATGCAGTCGGGGAAAGCATTCTGTTTAGTTCGATAGTCACGGTGGATACGCAAGTGTGTCATATCTACTTTCAAGACGGAAAGCTAACGAGAGGCACAGGTTAGGAAGCTGCCTAAGGAAGATAACGATCTCTCTCTCTCTCTCTCTCTCTCTCTCTCTCTCTCTCTCTCTCTCTCTCTCTCTCTCTCTCTCTCTCTCTCTCTCTCTCTCTCTCTCTCTCTGCCTTGCCATACCTTGCCATGTTTGTATTCTATGTTCGTATATGTATCAAGGACAGATTGGAAGACTAGGCGTTGCCTAAAAGCTTTGTTTATCCTTGGAAAATAAAGTTCAAGTTCAAGTTATCTCTCTCTTTCTCTCTCTCTCTCTCTCTCTCTCTCTCTCTCTCTCTCTCTCTCTCTCTCTCTCTCTCTCTCTCTCTCTCTCTCTCTCTCTCTCTCTCTCTCTCTCTCTCTCTCTCTCTGTCTCTGTCTCTGTCTCTCTTATCATCCTTTAGAAAAGGCCTACCATACATATTTAATTGATCAATTATAAGTGCATCTAGCTTTGTTTTATTATATTATAATATATTACAAGTCCAGAAGCCCAGGATGTGTAACCCTGGGCCTGTTTGTTACCAATGTGCTGGAAGACTTAAACCTCCCAGCGCTAGAAGACCGCCTCAAGCAACAACGCCCGAATCTGCTGCACGAGATCGCTGAAGGCCTGGGCCTGTATTCACGTTGAGATAGCATGAGACTTAGCATGATGCTAACTTAGAAGCTCTTCCAATGTCCTATAGGATTTAATAGGACTTTTGGAAGAGCTTCTAAGTTAGCATCATGCTAAGTCTCATGCTATCTCAACGTGAATACAGGCCCTGGTCTCATGAGGCCTTACCACCGAGGCCTTTCTTACACCGCTAGCCCCCTACTGCAGAAGGATCAGGCCAACTCAAAAACTTTGTTCTGAGAACTGTAGCAGAATGGAATCGGTTAACTGATGCCTCCATTTAAGCAGGCACCACCAGCGCAGCATCATCAGCACCGAGTGATGTTTTCGGGAACATCACTAGCCAAAGCCTAAAGAGGGGCCATAAGTCAAAGTAGTGGTAGTGGTAAACGAAAGGCAGGAGCTGTGCCGATCAGGGTTCGTCCCCGATGAGCGCTTCTCTGTACGGAGTAGCAGTGGCGTAGGAACAGGGAGCCGGGGGGGGGGGGGGGGGGGGCAGGTATGTCTTCCTGTACCCTCAAAAGTCGAGCAAGCCAGCAAGCGAAAACAATAATAATAATAATAATAATAATAATAATAAATGGCACTTATATAGCGCACATATCTAGGACATTCTATTCATGGCGCTTTACAAAGAAATAAAACCGCAAACATTCACATCCACACACACACACACACACACACACACACACACACACACACACACACACACACACACACACACACACACACACACACACACACACACACACACACACACACACACACACACACACACACACACACACACAAAAGCACATTACATACAACAATTTGGGAGAAATACAGCGGTAGATAATGTCTCATACAGACGCATACATATACACACACACACGCAAAAAAATCATCCAATGAGGTTAACATAAACAACCAGTGGGGATACTATGCAATAAATATAAAAAAAAGGTTACCAAAAAATTAATACAAGAATAGCCTTTCAGGACTTTTGCCATACTGATCAATCTATGGGAGCTGTGTGAAAGTTAACCCTTTCACCGCCAATGTCGCATTTATGCACCACAATGGTTTAACACCCATGTCACTAACAGGCATCAAATCTGAGCCTGTTATCCAAAGACCCGATTTTCTTTATTTTAGGAGGTAAGGACAGGCCTAATGTTAAATATGTCACAGAGGAATTCCCAATATTGCAGATTTTGTTTCTCTTCTCAGTTAAGTTTAATGGGGGGTTTTGGGCTGAAAAATGGCTGGCGGCGAAAGGGTTACAACTCCTTCAGAATAAATTTAATAAAGTAAACAAGTTTGTTTCCCATTCGATTGTTCTTCGTTTGAATTAGGGAATGAAATGTTTAATGTGGGTGTTTTTTTCAAGACCACCAGACAGTAGAGAAGAGATCATTTAAAATTATGTCCCAACCCCCTGTGTGCTCTCCCAGTTTCCGTTGAGTTTATAACCAGTTTGTCAGTTTTTTAAATTTTTATCCAGTTTTATATAAATAATTATCATTCATGATTTCAACAAGAAGCCTTGTTTCCTCCAGAAGTATAAATCACATTAACATTTTTTTTTAAACTTTGTCATTAATTCTCACTTATCAAAAGTTATTTTTGCTTGGCCAAAGAAATACAATGATATACCTAAATTGTGTAAAACTGTAAGTTTCATTTTGGTCGTGTGTGTGTGTGTGTGTGTGTGTGTATGTGTGTGTGTGTGTGTGTGTGTGTGTGTGTGTGTGTGTGTGTGTGTGTGTGTGTGTGTGTGTGTGTGTGTCAAGTCAAGTCAAGTCAAAATGATCTTTATTGACGATAAAAGAGTAAGCTTGATAAAGCTTGTGTGTGTGTGTGTGTGTGTGTGTGTGTGTGTGTGTGTGTGTGTTGGAAACCCATCGTAGAGTTCAAAACTTCGTGTCAAACTGTCCTCAGCGGTCGGTACTTCGTCATACGGAAATTCAGTTTCTACAGTGGTGCTTTGTCAGTCTGTATGGTATACATATGGGGTAAGGTTTATTTCTTTCTGTGCGGGTGAAGTCACTTCTGACACCAATTTTTTTGAAGTGATCTACTTGTGGCGGTGCCATAGCCGATGAGGTTTAACCGAGGCGTGGTCACCGCTACAGCTATCTGTATTAATTTTAAAAAATCGGGACTTTACTGGTTTCGTACTGCCTCCGGGCATTGCCTCCAGTATTGTTCCAACCATATTTGTATTTACAAATGTCCCATATGTGTCTGATTCAGACCAAGAGGACGTAAAACTCCATTTTCTCACTCTTTCTGTGCGGGTGTATTCGTCTGTCTGTCCGTCTCTATCTCTGTCTGTGTCTCTGTCTTTTTGTTTCTCTCTCTCTCTCTCTCTCTCTCTCTCTCTCTCTCTCTCTCTCTCTCTCTCTCTCTCTCTCTCTCTCTCTCTCTCTCTCTCTCTCTCTCTCTCTCTCTCTCTGTGTGTGTGTTAAACCGGCGAGAAGACTATGTGACTGCCTCATGTGACTCGATCAGGTCGTGACGTTTCACCTCATTTGCATACCATGCGGCTCGATCAGTCTGACTCAGTCGGGCCCAGTCAGGTGACAGGGCCGAATAGGGCGGGTTCTAAATTTCACTGATCGAGTCTGATCGAGTCAGATGGCTTGTGACCTCTTCTGTGCGGGAAACAAAATTTGGTCATCGTCACGACCTGATCGAGTCATATGAGGCAGTCGCATAGTCTGTCTCCCGCTTTAGATAAAGAGATAGAAAGGATGCTATGCCTATTTGCAATGTTACTAACATTGCCCTTTAAACTGCTGACTTGCGCGGTAGTGAAACACTCAAGGGCCAGCCACGCGTCAGCTAAAATCGCTCGACTGTACGATACGATTCGATCACGTGATCTCGATGGGCGAATCACATGTGTTCTTGGAGACCACGTGATCGAATCTTATCGTACAGTCGTACCTATTTCAGTGGACGTGTGGCAGGCTTTTCAAGGGGTGATAGCATCCATCACAAATGGATTCTATGAGCTGATAGTAAGAAATGTTGTTTTGTTTTTAAATCTCTATGGCAACAAGGTTAGCATTAATCTTCGGAGAACATCCACATCCTTTATTTACTGTAAAGTACCTTGTGTAAGCCCATGTCCTATCAAATGCCCACCCCCCACCCCCACTTGCGGGCAATTCTCGTGCAGTGAGATATGTTGTATATGTACCTTGTAAACGCCTATCCCCACTCTGGACCCAAAGTAATGCCCAGGGGTGTGTAACTTGTAACCCCCCCCCCCCCTCCCCCCCCCCCCCCCCCCCCCCCCCCCCCCCCCCAGCAAATGTAATGCACAGGGCTATATGCCTTGTGTGTGCGTAGAGAGCTGGAACTTTGCATGCATAGAGGAAAGGTGTTGTTCAACAGAATGCAAAGCATTAAAGTCTGTGAACTCCTTCCTTCCCGTTTTATTAACCCGATGGCGAACTTTAACCCTTTCACCGCCAAAGTCGCATTATAGCACCAGTGATTTAACCACCTATGTCACTAAAAGGCATCAAATTGGGGTTTATTTTCCAAAGACCCCATTGTCTTAGTTTTGGGAAGTAAGGATATACCTTATTTTATATATGTCACAGAAGAATGCCCAATACTGCAGATGGATTTTGTCCTCTACCCAGGTAAATTCAATGGGAATGTTTGGCTGAAATATGTCTGGCGGTGAAAGGGTTAATGAACAGCCCTCGTATGCTGGCCGCAAATGCAAGTCACGTGTTTACAAAACTTGTGTTTCAAAGCATCAAGCTTGTGTGTGTGTGTGTGTGTGTGTGTGTGTGTGTGTGTGTGTGTGTGTGTGTGTGTGTGTGTGTGTGAGTGCGTGTGTGTGTGCGTGTGTGTGCGTGCATGTGTTCGTGCGTGCATGCATGCGTGCATTTTGAATCAATGAAGAGGGAGTGCTTGCTGTTCAGAGGAATAGCACCAATAATGCTCAGCGCTTTACTTACAATCACGATTTTTTGTATCACATAATTTGTTTGTGTAAGCGTTTCTGCTTTCTTGCTGTGTAACAATACCAAATACTACAGGGGAAGATAAACATCCGGTCTCTTTTCCCTATATGAGTAGTGAGGACAGAAACACTGGTTCTGTCCCTTTGAAACGTGACACATTTTACACATCGATAGGCCAGTTGAATTCTCCGTTCAAGTTCCAGTCCGAGTTTTTAGGATAGCCTCCACTGTGAATAGTGTACACGTCCGCACTAACGATAACTATCAGCCCGGTTCGCCGAGCTTTTAAGTAATCCATCTTACCCTTTTAGAATATCTTTGACAATACTGTGGAACAAAAACACATAGAATCTGAGTACAGCGTACCCACACGTACACACATACACATACACATACACACACACACAAGCACATACAAGCATACATATACATAAAATACACACAGACACAAACACACACACACAAAATGTCATGCAAACGATTTGGCGTCCTTTCGAAAAGACGCGGCACACGTCTTCTCTTTGGATGAAATAATTTGACTTCCAGCACCTCCGCCAAGGAGGAATCGCCGATTAGACAGTTTGGTTTCTAGGAAACCAGAGCAAAGTGAGTTAATGCAATCTCTGTAAAGGGTGTCTTCCTGATGATCTGGACGTGTTTCTTGCAAAGCTCATCCGTCAGGGTGCCCCTTTAAGATTCATTTCTAGCTATCAGAGGGAAAACACGTGACAACTGTGATTTTGACACGTGACGTGCGGGATCTTTAACGTATGAACGTTTGCTTTTCAGTATGTCCCCCAGGTTATTTCGGGAATCAGAATCAGAAATGCAAAAAGTGCCCCCGAGAGTGTAAGTTCACCTGCGACAGCTATTACGGATGCACGGGTCAGTATTTAATCCATTGACAACCTTGCATGCCTTAGGCATGATTTTAAATGTTATCTAATTTACAGAATCCCTAAATACGAAATAACACGATTGTCAGTTATTAGTTGTTTTTTAATCGGTTATTTGTTTTTGTTTTGGAAAGCAGTTTCGCGTCGCTTATGTTGTTGTTGTTGTTGTTGTTGTTTTTTGTTGTTTTTGACGTATCCTGGCTAAAAGACTCCAGAGATCATCCCAACGGCCGAAGTACTTGAACACTATGGTTCAATTGCATCAGCTACATATCAGAACAGTACGTCGCAGTGTGTGACCGTTTTTGATTACCCCGTCACGTGAGCAGCCACACTCCATCTTCGGGGGAGCTTGCGTATAATTTTGTTTGGTTAATGCATACAGTTTTTTTGTTTTGTTTTTATGAACCGTAAGTGCTCCAGCTAAAAGCGAGGCAGCTTTCAGTTGGCTGATGGAATAGCTCAAACCGGAAGTAACGTCATAAAACGAAGTTTCGGATTTGGTTGCCCTCAATCTGGCCCCGGTCTGAAAGGAGTTTGTTGATGATGATATGTTAAATAGTTTGGCTGTTATTTAAGCTTATGTAACTTGGATCGTATCACTTTCAGATATTTCAAATTTGGGATTTCTTGTTTTTCCAACGATTTTGTTTAGATTTGTGTTTTTTATCTGATTTTGCTGAAATGTGCAGAAAATATGTTTGATGCAATTCCTATGCTGAGTTTCTTATATGAATAGCCGAATTTTGTCGGAACTAGTCTGAATTATGGCCGAAAAATTGGCAGAATTGGGAGGGGGAAAGAGAGGGGAGGGCGAGAGAGGGAGAGGCGAGGGAGGGGGGAAAACCTGCCGTGTTTGCTCTGAAAAGCAAACATAAGCCCAGATCAAGCTAGCATGATTGCTTCAGACCTGATTACTCTACTCCTTTCGAGTAGTATTCTACTCAATTTGGATCTCTACTACTCTTCAAAATTGAAAACAATGCTAGATTCTGCCCATTTTCAGTGAACATTGTTTGATGGTTTAATCAACTACTCAGTTTGCACCAAAACTACTCATTTCAGCTATCCAGACTTTTTTTTTTTTAACCCTCCACTGTCCCCGCCTTTTTTTCTTATTATTTTTCATCTTTATTCTTTCTTTCTTATTGTTTTTTCCTTTTTTTGGCGGCTCATTTTGTTTCTTTTTTTTCCCTTTTTTTCCCTTCCCCCAAACATGTTTTCCTTCTCTCACAGCTATCCAGACTAATCAAGGCTTGTGTAGGGGGTAAACAGGTATGTTGTTTTGTTGTTGTTGTTTGTTGTTGTTTTTCAGGCAAACTTACGCCTGCCATTGTATCCGTGAACACGCCTGTGGGAACAACAGACGAGAAAGAGAACGACTACAGCAATACAAATGACAAGCGTGGTCTCAACAACATTTTCTTTCCCCTGTCTACGGGTGAAACGTGCTACGTTATAAAAAGCAGGGACCCCAGCAAAACCTTGTACTGGATGACGGACTTGCAGTCTGAATACGTCGTGTGGTCAGTGGCGCTCGTGGCCCTCATGCAGGAGTCAGGCGTAGGTAGGTTTCAGTGTGGGTATGATGAGCATCTGTTTCGTTTTTGTTTTGTTTTTGTGAGCGCTGGAGAGAGAGAGAGAGAGAGAGAGAGAGAGAGAGAGAGAGAGAGAGAGAGAGAGAGAGAGAGAGAGAGAGAGAGAGAATGACACATTTTTATTCGATTTTCCTTGCAAAGAGGGCAGGTTAAATTGAGAGAGAGAGAGAGAGAGAGAGAGAGAGAGAGAGAGAGAGAGAGAGAGAGAGAGAGAGAGAGAGAGAGAGAGAGAGAGATCTCGTTCCCATTCCAAAGTAGGCTTACGCCTGTTCTGTTGAAACTGGGAGTACGGACTAGAGAGTGTGAGAAAGTGAACAAGGGCCAAATAAATTTAGAATGATGCATGCACAAACCACGTCCATGTTCAAAACTACCAAATTATAGCTATAACCCTGTCTCAGTGATTCCCAATTACTGCTTTTTCTTCTTCTTCTTCCAAAAGAAAAAAAATGCACAGCAGAGCGTGACTACAATAAAGCATTTAGAACCACATTTTAAAACAATCATCCTCATTCATGTCCTCTGCACACTCTAGTATCAGGCTTAATCAGTATGACTCCATCAATCATACAGTGTACATTTTATTCCATTGCTTTTTCAGGACGAGATTCCTTGAAAGATTTTTCGATCGTCGTAACGCCTGGATCAGTAAAAGAAAAAGCATTTTCTCCCGAAGAAGACAACTTGTGCGAGACGAACAGTGAAGCCATTCCTGTGGGAGGCCAGAAAGAGATCAAATGTCGTAAAGTCACGGTCGGTAGATACGTCTGGCTCACCGCCAAGAACAAATTGGGCCTCTGCAAAGTCAGAGTCTATGGTTTTCGAGTTTATGGTGAGTCACACAGACAGACAGATAGAGAGACAAACACACACACACACACACACACACACACACACACACACACACACACACACACACACACACACACACACGCATACACATGCACACACGCTTAGAAAGTTTAAAAACCTGCACATTAAAAAAAAAGCACACACACACGCGCGTGCGGACACACAAAGAGAGAGAGACAGACAGAGAAGAGAGAGTGAGTGAGAGAGAGAGAGAGAGAGAGAGAGAGAGAGAGAGAGAGAGAGAGAGAGAGAGAGAGAGAGAGAGAATGCAAATTTGCTACTGCGAATAATTTGTTCAAATAGGCAAAGGCCCCTTATGAAGGGGAAGTGAACAAGCATAGATCAATAGCCATTATTAACTCATAGCAATTCATCAGATAGCAAAATTGGAATACATCTCGTCATCAACAAGCAATACACATGATAATAGTAACCCCCACCCCCCCGCATTACAATTACTGCAGTCAGATAGCTATTGATATCCAATGAGAACAAGGTAGAAAAAGGACTGGGAGAGAGAGAGAGAGAGAGAGAGAGAGAGAGAGAGAGAGAGAGAGAGAGAGAGAGAGAGAGGGAGAGAGAGAGAGAGAGAGAGAGAGAGAGAGAGAGAGACAGAGAGAGAGAGAGAGAGAGAGAGAGAGAGAGAGAGAGAGAGAGAGAGAGAGAGAGAGAGAGAGAGAGAGAGAGAGAGAGAGAGAGAGAGAGAGAGAGTAGGATGAGTCATGAATAATGAATTTAAGAGATGGATAGAACAGTTCTTTACAAAGCTTCATCTGAAACCATTTTCCACAAATATGTATGGATATGTATACTGAGAAATGTCTTCTAGACCACCACAGTGTTATAGACGCAACTGCATTTGACATGTCTGGTGTAAAATTGTCGCTGTAAACTTTTGAAGGAATACCCCCCACCCCTTAAACCTAGCGTCTCAAAAATGGAACAGGGACAGTGGGGATATAATAGGTTAAAGACAGACTTATTTGTTCCTTCAAGCGGCACTTGCATGCTGATATGGAATATAAGGAAAGAAACACATGGTTCTTTGATCCTCTCAGTTAAAAGCGTAGTTCAACCAGAAAGATATCTTTAAATAAGGACAGACAACCGGCATTTAGTGAAAATGGTGGTACGTGTGGAGGTGTGCGTAACATATATATTATAGCCTAAAGGACGATTACCTTATGGAGGTGTGCGTCTTTGTTACAGTTGATGGTTTAGTAATTGGTTTATATTTGTAAGGTGCCGCGTGAGTCCAAAATCGAAAGAAAGAGGCGCTCTAAGAATGTTGATTATTATTGTCATTACTATTATTAATGCGAAGGGCAATGAGCTCGAATTTTATTGTGAGGTGTTGCGATTTAGAAAACACATTATGATGATGGTGATGATTAGAATTATCATAATTGGTGGTGGTGGTGGTGGTAGTAATAGTAATAGTAGTAGTAATAGTAATAGTAGCAGAAGCAGTACTAGTAGCAGCAGCAGTAGTAGTAATAGTTATGATAGTAGTAGTAGTAGTAGTAGTAGTAGTAGTAGTAGTAGTAGTAGTAGTAGTAGTAGTAGTAGTAGTAGTAGTAGTAGTAGTAGTAGTAGTAGTAGTAGTAGTAGTAGTAGTAGTAATTGTAACAGCAGTAGCAGTTATAGCAAAGATATTCTAAAAGGGTAAGATGGATTACTTAAAAGCTCGGCGAACCGGGCTGATAGAGTTATCGTTTGTGCGTACGTGTACACTATTCACAGTGGAGGCTATCCAAAAACTCGGACTGGAACTTGAACGGATAATTCAACTGGCCTATCGATGTGTAAAATGTGTCACGTTTCAAAGGGACATAACCAGTGTTTCTGTCCTCACTACTCATATAGGAAAAAGAGACCGGATGTTTATCTTCCCCTGTACAGTCTTTGGTTATAGTAGTAGTAGCAGCAGCAGCAACAGAAGTAGTAGTAGTAGTAGTAGTAGTAGTAGTAGTAGTAGTTGTAGTAGTAGTTGTAGTAGTAATAGTAGTAGTAGACTTCAAATTGGATTAGATTAAAAAGACATGTACACCGTTTTGGGTGTAGTGTGGAGAAAATCTGCGGAGAGCTGGACAACAGAGGGTCTTCAGAGAAGAAACCCCCCTTGATCAAGTGTTTCGGCCCTGAACTCCTTACACTCTAAGGGGGCCGGGCCGCACCCAGGTCACGAATCTGGGCGCCCCTCTGCTGTCACCACTTTTTCTTTTCTTTTTCCCAGGAGCTGCCGGGATTTGAACCCACACCGGTCACCCATCCAACTTCTGACCATGTTGCTTAACCTGGTATTTTGTGTTCGTGGTCTTATCCAACGAGCTACGGGACTGGGCTACCTTTAGAGGGAAATTTAAGACTTATGAAGTTCACTTTCATTCCTCCTCGCCCATATCCAGCTTGAGCTTTTCTTAGCTGTCTCAGACATTGCTTTCAAGGCTCTCGTCCTCATCTTTCCGGATATTGAGAGCTGTTTCATGGGGTCGTAGGCGGACGTGCCTGCAAATCCCCTCGCTCCAACTTCTACGGCAAGGACCTTGGTGTTGAAGCCATATTTCCTCAAGCTGCTGGCAAGGTTTTCCTTTGGCATACTTTTCAGTCTTGTAGGTGTGCGCTTCCTTCATTCTGCTTTCCCAAGGCACTGTCAGTTCGATCAGAATCATTTGTTTTGACGAACTTCATTGGAGCACAATATCAGGTCTCAAGTTTGATGGTCTCTGGAAAAGGTTTCCACTCTGGAAGATCTGCTGAGCATTCCCAGTCTTCTGCACCTTCGAGCAAACTCTGCTTTTGTGTCCAGGCAGGTGCTGTAACTCTTGGCCATGGTTTGCCATTTCCTGCGGAGTAGAAAGTTGCTTGTGGGGCTGGTGCAGGCGTTGGTTTTCCTTTGGCGGTACTGACTGCAATGGCAATCTCTTTGAGGACTTGGTTGTGCCTCCACGTGTACCTTCCTTTGGATAGTGCCACTTTGCACGAGCTGAGGACGTGCTCCACAGTCTGTCTGCCCTGGCAGAGCGGGCATTTGGGATCATCTGAAAGTCCCCACCTGACCAGATTCGCGCTGGAGGGCAGAAGATCGTACACAGATCTGATGATGATGCTGAGCCTCAGGGGAGCGATGTGCCATATGTCATTCCAGGTGAGGCTTCTTTGGAGTGCATTTTCCCATGTAGTCCATTGTCCTTGTTGGCATTGCTGGACTGCTTTCTGGACTCTGTTGGCATCTTCCTCTTTTCCCACTTCTTGAATGACCAGGTCTCTCTTTTCCTTTCCTTTGGTTTTTAACCACCACTTCATTTCTGTTGCTCCAAGCCCGAGCTTGTTGGTCTGAGTATGCCCTGTTACTTCGCTGATTCTCATGCTGTCTTTTGCTTCTTCCACTGCCTTTTGGTAGTAGTAGTAGTAGTAGTAGTAGTAGTAGTAGTAGTAGTAGTAGTAGTAGTAGTAGTAGTAGTAGTAGTAGTAGTAGTAGTAGTAGTAGTAGTAGTAGTAGTAGTAGTAGTAGTAGTAGTAGTAGTAGTAGTAGTAGTAGTAGTAGTAGTAGTAGTAGTAGTAGTAGTAGTAGTAGTAGTAGTAGTAGTAGTAGTAGTAGTAGTAGTAGTAGTAATAGTAGTAGTAGACTTCACATTGGATTAGATGAAAAAGACATGTACAAGATACACCGTAGTGTGAATTATAAATCATTTTCTTTTCGAATATTTATACAATTGTTTTATATGTCATTATGTTACAGCTTTGATGCCAGGATCACCCTGCAATCCTGACAGTTTCTATATTTACTGTTACATATTATCAAGCTGCATAAACAAAATTTGCAGTAAGTATGTCGATTTGTAGCAATCTTTTCCCCTTGTAAACGTTAATGATCATATGTTGTAGCACTATCTGTAGAGATGCCAAAAGGTGTGTCATAACTCATTAATGGTGGTATCTTGGCACTGATAAAATCTTTTCATTCAGTGTATTGATTACAGTTTAAAAATGATCTTTGAATATTTCAGATATTTTTTAGTTAAGCGAGAGCTATTCATTGCAGCTTGTATGTTCGCTCAGAGAGTTTCCTGTCACGTAAGCACACATGCTGTCATCTTACGCCTAACTAAGAAATAATTAGACCCAGCATGTCCGTCTTCGGATGGAGGAAATCTTTGTAAGAGTTTCTAGAACAAAGGCAGGAGAATGGACCAGTGAGGCAGACAGACAGTAGGCAAAGGGAAAAGGCAGTGTCAAACGAGTTGTGTGTGTATAACTGACAACTGTATCGTGTCTGTATAACTGTCTATGGGTAACTGTATAAGTGTGTGCGTGTCTATCCATCTCTCCCACTTTATATTTCTCTTTTTGTCACTCCCTCTGTCTGTCTATATGTCCCTGTCTTATTTCTATCCATGTTTCTGTATGTTTCTGCTAATTTGGTTGTCCCGTTCTTTCATTTTTAACTCGTGGACATTGTAAAAGTTCTCCATCTTTCTTGTCATTCGCTGTAACAATGCTTGTTTTTTTTCTTTCACAGAATCCCAATTAAATGGAAAATGTAAGCGCGATAACCACTGTCATGAAGAGAAAGGCCTGGCCTGTGATTCGAACATTTGCAGTACGTTTCTGTCTGTGTCAGTGTAGTCCTTTTGTTGGTGTATTTGCTTGTCTGTTGATAAGTCAGCTGCTTGTACCGTAGCAACAAAAATGTCTGTGGCTGTGATAAGCAGAAAGTTCTAACATAGGGCAAACTTCCACTTTGAGAGAAAGTTCCATTTTTATTTTGTCTGTATGTATTAAACTTCAGATTACTGCTGTTCATTCACACTTGTATGTCTTTGATACACTAATGTATATCAGATTAACTGGAATGGAAATCCTCAAGGAAATTGCTCTGATATTTCAGTGTGATCTGCAGTGTAAAAAGCCATGTAGCAGTTACTTTTGAAACAAAAACACTACAAAATACAGAGTTGAGTTAAAAGGGGCGGTTCGGAAGCTGAACTCTGTGGTAGCTATATGCTATATAAAATAATGAACAACATGACGAACTATGACTGACAAAACCAGAACACTTCCAGTTACACACGTGGATATAAATGAATTAAGGACAACGCAATATATTTCGAATGCCACTTCTAAACGTTTTGAAAGGATGAAATGACCAATGTGACGAATGCGGCACTGAGGTCTAACGGTGGCATTATAATACAGTCTCTTATCACACTTTTGACGAAGACCATTCATGATGCGTAGCAGTCTGTGATCCTTTATCATATGAACAGAGTGCGAGAGGTGCTATTCAAGATAGTCATTTCCGACAAGTGTTGTTTATTTGTTGTTCTTGCTGTTATTGGGTTTTTTTGCAAGAAAAAAGTGCAGAACGGTTTTCAATAAAGATTCAGCAACAATCAGAAGATTTTAGTCTGTATTTTCTTAGATCATTATACTTCAATCGAGGCTTCTAAAAAATGCTTTTTATTTAGTTTTATTCATATTATGAAAAAACACATGGAGAGAGAGAGAGAGAGAGAGAGAGAGAGAGAGAGAGAGAGAGAGAGAGAGAGAGAGAGAGAGAGAGAGAGAGAGAGAGAGAGAGAGAGAGAGAGAGAGAGAGAGAGAGACTGGACACTGGAAAACTATATTTGACAAGGATAAAGATTTTAGGCGATCCCTATTCTTACAATCTGTCCTTGGATAAAAGAATTAAAAAAACAAAAACATTTAAAATGGACTAGTAACGTGAAAGTAAAAAAAGAAAAAATCACTACAAACAAGAAACGCATTTGAAAACACGAACGTCTATATTTGCTCTCTCTCTCTCTCTCTCTCTCTCTCTCTCTCTCTCTCTCTCTCTCTCTCTCTCTCTCTCTCTCTCTCTCTCTCTCTCTCTCTCTCTCTCTCTCTCTCTCTCTCTCTCTCTCTCTCTCTCTCTCTCTCTCTCTCTCTCTCTCTCTCTCTCTCTCTCATACACACATACATTGCTCATATATAAAGAAACCTAAAAAAAATACACATAGTGAAACAAATAATTGATGACAAGTAGGAGGTGAAAGCAACATCGATCCAAACATATTTAACAAGTAGTTAAAAGTAAAGCCAATAAACAAAACATAAAACTGAGATGTAAACTTCATTTGACATATAGCATACATATAACATTTAGTTGTACGCAAGGCAATGAATAAGTTATACAGTGTGAGTTCAATATCACACAGGATTTAAGCAGGGCTGTACATTATGTTTGCCCGCACCATCTTTTTGTATCCTGAGATGGAAGGGCATAACTGAATGGCAGAGGGAAGAGAATTCCAAATTGAGGAACCTGAGAAGGAAAAACTTGATTTGTATTTGTCTATTCTAGTGTTTGGCAAAATGTAGTTACTGGAACCATAACCATTGAAGAGAGAGAGAGAGAGAGAGAGAGAGAGAGAGAGAGAGAGAGAGAGAGAGAGAGAGAGAGAGAGAGAGAGAGAGAGAGAGAGAGAGAGAGAGAGCATTATCAATGATAGTATTAAACAGCTCGGGACGGGATCAAGATTTCAGCTGTTGATTGTTGGCAACTGTCTAACTCGGAAACCGCTCAAATCTACATCAATAAAATAAAAAGGTCGAGAATCAAGTTCATTTCTTTTTTCAAATTATTTTCTCCCTTCTCGTTTAAAAGAGAAAATAAATTGAAACTAAACGATGATAAGTGTGAGGCAATGATCGTTTCCACTCAGAGAAGTTCCACCTCTGTCCAGTTTCCTGAGTCTCTTGTCATTGGCGATGCTACTGTTCCTTTGCCAGTGGGCTATGCAGTCATGAAAAATGGACTTGTACACCCATGGGGACATTTCGCAAGGACTCCTTTGTATCGTATCCGATGGTCACCAAGCCGGGAGTAGCTATGTGCCTTGTATACTTAATGGAATGTCCCGTGTGTGCCTGCTCCCCAGTAACACAACACGGGCTTCCAGGGCTGGAGCAGGGCTGCTCTCGCGTCGATGGGGCGGGCGTGGCTGGTGCATCTCTGGGTCCCATTAGCACCTCCGGGTGTTTGTACTTCAGCTAAACACCTTGGTGTAACCCTCGACTGTCAGTTAACTATGGTCATTCATGTCATCACTCTGATTCGTAATGTGAACTTTGAACTCTGTCGTAAGCCACCAAGACCAAGCATTTGTGCTACCTCGCATCGATTATTGCAATTCCTTACTTGTAGGCTGTCCGCAACCCCCCCTCAACAAACTTCAGAAAGTTCAAAGCAATGCAGCTCGGTTAATCCTTAAAGTACCTCGTACAGACCATATCAACCCCCACCTCAATACCTTACGCTGGCTTCCAGTCGAGGCAAGAATAAAGTATACAATTGCTTGCCTCTGTTTTAATGCTGCCTATCTCTCTGATCTCGTTCACCTGTACTCACCTTCCAGGTCTCCCCGTTCCTCTTCTGACAAACGTATCCTTTCTATTCCTCGTACAAACACTAAGACATATGGTGAACGTTCATTTTCTTTCACTGTTTCAGTGCCCCTTCTATCTGGAACTCCCTACCCTATGAACTTCTTTCTGCTAAATCTTTTCAATCTTTCAAAACCTCTCTAAAAACTCACCTCTTCCAGCAATACCTCTGATATTTTCCCTGTCCTGTCCTGTTTCCTGCCTTAAAACTGTGTTTTGGGCCGAATTGTGTGTGAGAGTGCGTGTGTATGCGTTAGTGTGCTCGCGTGCACGTGTTGTGGCTGAATGCGTGTATGTAATACTTAATATTTTAGTAGTTTATTTAAATATAATTTATGATCTATTTATTCATTTAAATAATTTGTGAAGTGCCCTGAGCTCAAGAGAGAAAGGGCGCTCTATAAATGTTAGAAATTATTACTATTATCATTATTATTATTATTATTATTATTATTATTATTATTATTATCATTACTATTATTAAATAAATCACACATCTAACTCAATTATCAAAACTGGTGTTATTCTTTTAACACTTTGTTCTTTGTTTATAATTTCAATTTTCTTCCTTTCACATAATTTATCTCACGTATAGCTCAAACATCGACTGATGGTTTATTTCGTTGTCACTATCTTCATTGTCTGTTTGTCTTTCTATCTGCGCCCCCCCCCCCCCCCCCACCCTGCCCCTTCCACCCACCCACCCACCCCTGCTAGTTCTTTCTCTCCCCAACTCATGTAGGTTTTGAAAGTCAACATATTAAATATTGGTATTTTGCCCTCTTTTCTTTGTGCTCATTTTTTTTTAAATTGTTGTTCTTGTTGTTTTATTCATCTGCAGAATCCAAACCATTGAAATGGTGTGGCTCCAACGGCGACTGCATGCAAGACCTTGTCTGTGAATCGAACAAATGCAGTACGTTATTGTGTGTGTGTGTGTGTGTGTGTGTGTGTGTGTGTGTGATTGTCCATGTGTTGGTATCGATGCCTGTCTCACTGTCATTTTGCCATTCACTGCTCTTCCTGCCGAATGGCCTATAGCTCTACGTGTGTAACTGTTACCTACCTAACTACGATGAAATCAGGTTTCTGTACTGGTATGCAATCACTTAAAAATAATACAAAGCTAATCAGTCTGACAAAATTGAGTTATTATGATGTTATACAAACTCCATTTAACAAATAATGTGTGCATACATGGATATTGACACAAGCTCAGCTCACACAAACTGGCGGCCATTTTGAATTGCTGCCATCGCAATAGGTGTGTACTGTGTCCGAAAACGTCATTTTTTTCAACACAAAGTTTCGTAAAATACCAGAAATGAATCAAAATAAGGAAGAACAAAATGTCATGATTTGACTGCCATGTCTGTCCTTAAAAGGACCACATCTAGTTTTTAACAGTGTTCACGCTGATATTATCAGTACGTCACCTAGAGTTCCCAAGGACAAAATCCTTACAAGATTCATCAAGTGTGAACTTTGAATAATCACATTAACATTATAAGCTGATTATGCAATTCACAGACATTTTCTGTGATACTATTTAGCATACGAACATTTTCTGTGCAGTCATGACGTCAATCCTAGTAAAACGACACATTTCAGGACCAATACTGTAAATCACTGACAAGATGCAAATGTCAGCTGATTTTAAACATATTCTCTACGAACAAAGTCAAATGTAGTGTTTGATTGTTTGTTTGTTGTACTTCTGGCCGGCATTACGTTTGTATTAGGGAAAGACGGGGTAAAAAGCCCATGGGCGGGTAAGAAGCCCATGCCAATTATCTCATGAAATAAAGCAGATTTCAGTCAAATTTGCCCATGAGACGAATGCTAACATTTAGCATTCGTCTCATGGGCAAATTATTTAGCATTCGTCTCATGGGCAAATTTGACTGAAATCTGCTTTATTTCATGAGATAATTGGCATGGGCTTCTTACCCGCCCATGGACTTTTTATTCGTCTCATGGGCAAATCTGACTGAAATCTGCTTTATTTCATGAGATAATTGGCATGGGCTTCTTACCCGCCCATGGGCTTTTTATTCGTCTCATGGGCAAATTTGATTGAAATCTGCTTTATTTCATGAGATAATTGGCATGGGCTTCTTACCCGCCCATGTTTTTTTTTACCCCGTCTTCCCCTATGCTTAAATGTAAACAATGAAAAGTCAACTATTACAACGCCTTTTCTGTCTTGAAAACTCGAACAGTGTACCTCGATTTCATAGACGATCAAGTCATATTCAGTTCATGATTTCCATCTTTACTGCTTAATACTTCCCAGGCGTGTAATGTTATCGACGACAACCAAATAGTATACCTTCTATTGGTTTAACTTTATTGTAGTGTGTTTCTGAATAACTTTCTTCTTTCTTCTTTTCATATTTTTTTCTCTTTTACTGTTTATATTCCAATTACTCATTATCTTCTTTATGAAACTTTGACTGACAGTCAAAATAATAATAAATAATAATAAACGGATACCTATATAGCGCTTTTTTTATCGAGCACAAAGCGCTTTACAGTCAGCATTGAAACACTCACACATGCACACGCACACGTGCGACAGACGCACACGTGCGACAGACGCACACGCATGTACGTGCACGCACGCGAGTGAACGCGTTCTTGCAGACAGACATACACACACATTTCATCAAACACACAGAAGACACATTCTCACTGAAACGCACACAAACTTACTCAAGCATACACTAGCTTGTACAAACACGCGTGCACGCACGCACGCACGCACACAAACACACACAGACACACACAAACACACACGCGTGTTTGACTTTGACTTTGACGCGCACTCACATATACAAAACACTCAAAGAAAAGTATGAATATATTTGTGATGTTATGTGTACGTGTTTGTTCATATCTGCATGCCTTGATGTTTTTCTTTACTTGTTGAACACAGAAAAGGACATTGGCAAAAACTGTGAGCCTGGCGAGTGCAAGAGTGGAACATTTTGTCACTCTTCTATCAATAAGTGCAGTATGTGTTTCTTATTGGGTTTTTTATCTCTAAATAAAACAGATACGCATGCTTGTGTGCATCCACCCATGGCTGCATATGCTCACACAAACGATTGTAAAACATACCCGACACACATGTTCATGCGCTACTTGGAGATACATGTACCGTTTGTTTAATTGAAAATGAAAATTTGGGTACGTAACTTTAAAAAGCATTCTGAAATATCTGGCTGTCTAAATGATAACTATGGAATGCTTATCCGAAATAGATGATCTTAGTTTATGCAATCAGCCCCAAAACACTCAAAGTTGCTACCATTGACTTGATTATTCAGTCATATTAAAAGCAAACTGAAAAACAAAGGTAGAAACCAGAAGCAATCAAATAGTTTAGCAAAAACATTTGGACGTTCCTCTTTCTAATGTATATCATTATCATCAACAGACTTAGGGCAGATGAAAGTATTGACGAGATGCAAGGTACTGGTGAGCCAAAATTAGGAAGAAAATGACTTAGGATGAATGGGTTAGTTGATTGTATTGTGGATTAAAACATAGTTGTAGTTACTTTTACATTTTTATTGTTGCAAAGGAGACAATCTGTGTTGTTTAATTACACCGTTTAGAGAGTGATTGCTATAAATACGTAGACTTTTACAAAATGGCATCACTATCGATAGGCAAGCAGCAAAAACACAATGGCGGGTTGGACAAAACGGCGCCCGATTTTGAACCGCCGTTTTGTCCAAATGAAAATTGGAGTTATAAAAATTCATTCTTGACAAGTTCTCATTTAAAAAAAAATCTTTGTTAAATAAAATGAATAACAAGCTGACCACTAACACTGGTCACTTTGGCCTAATTTTACCGTTTGAATGCTAATTAGTGTATTAGGAGATCATATGAACAATTGTTGATGTGGTTGACCAGTGGTCAGTGTCACTGACCAGTGGCCACTTTGGCCTATTTTCACTGTTTGACTGCAAATTAGTGTATTATGAGTTCAAATGAACACATTTTGATGTCGTTGACCAGTGGTCAGTGTCACCGACCAGTGGTCACTTTGGCCTATTTTTTTATGTGGTTGACCATTGGTCATTGTCACTGACCACTGGTCAACCACATCAAACCTTGTTCATTTGAACTCCTAATACACTAATTTGCAGTCAAACAGTGAAAATAGGCCAAAGTGACCACTGGTCAGTGACACTGACCACTGGTCAACCACATCCAAAAAAATTCATTTGAACTCCTAATGCACTAATTTGCAGTCAAACAGTGAAAATAGGCCAAAGTGACCACTGGTCAGTGACACTGACCACTGGTCAACCACATCAAAAATTGTTCATTTGAACTCCTAATACACTAATTTGCAGTCAAACAGTGAAAGTAGGCCAAAGTGACCACTTGTCAGTGACACTGACCACTGGTCAACCACATCAACAATTGTTCATATGATCTCCTAATACACTAATTAGCATTCAAACGGTAAAATTAGGCCAAAGTGACCTGTGTCAGTGGTCAGCTTGTTATTCATTTTATTTAACAATTTTTTTTTTTTAAATGAGAACTTGTCAAGAATGAGTTTTTATAACTCCAACTTTCATTTGGACAAAACGGCGGTTCAAAATCAGGCGCCGTTTTGTCCAACCCGCCGTTTTGTCTATAGACAAAACGGCGGATTGTTGAACCGCCGTTTTGTCCAAATCATAATAGAAAATTTGGACAAAACGGCGGTTCTAGCCCCGCCGTTTTGTCCATGAATTTGGACAAAACGGCGGTTAACAGGCCCTTCTACTGAATCACTTTGTGCAGACTGGAGAAAGAAGTATTGAATAACTACAGAAAGATGCATAAATTCACTTACACACATAAATGCATAAATTCACTTACACACATACTAAAACAACACACAAAGCAACAAACACGCACACACATACACATACAAAAAACACACACACAATTATTGTACCGGCGTGTACATGCAAGTACACACACAAACACATACACACACACACACACACCACACAACAACAACATACGGTATTTATACGGCGCTGAATCTTGATATAAATCAAATCAAAGCGCACACACACGTTAGCATTCATAGCGCATTCAAGCAAAAATGCAATACAAAGCGAGCACACGTTTGACATAAATGGTATACAGCAGAAACAGACCTAAAGGCAACCTAAACACACACACACACACACACACACACACACACACACACACACACACACACACACACACACACACACACACACACACACACACATAACTCGCACATATAATTACCTCATTATGAATATTGACCATTATGTGGTCATGTCTGTTTCCAAGTGCTGAAAGTTTCCTCAAAATGCGACGGAAAATATTCCGACTATTCTTGTCCCTCTGGAGCTGACTGCCAACATGGCCGCTGTACCTGCCAAGACTTCTACTCTGAGGCCCAGGATGGTAACTCCTGCAGTAAGTGTGACACTACTGTTATCATCAGTCAATGAGATAGTCAGTCGACACGAGTTAATATTACACTGTAGCCATATGAATTCGTTTGAAATTAAATTGTAATATAATCTTTGTTTTTTCCATTAAAAAAAGAACAACTATCCCCTTATTCTTAATGGCTTTAATAATTATTCTGCTCTGAAATTGTATGTTTTCTGTTGCCAAAAAAACCAGTGTAACCTGCATATACTTTATCAATGTATGTGCAATTTTCCTTTTCAATGAGTATGGGGAAAAAACCCTCAATAGCATTAATTTTGTACATGTATAAATAATAATGATTGAAATAATTGGTACACGTTTACAACACAGAGCCCGTGATGAAACCTCTTGGCGGTGACTGTAGAACCAACGAGAATTGCGAGCATGGCGTGTGTAACGACGGCAAATGTCGGTGTGGGGAAAACCAGGAAATATATCGAGGAGACTACAAATCCTGTAGTAAGTATCTCTCTCTCTCTCTCTCTCTCTCTCTCTCTCTCTCTCTCTCTCTGGAAATTAGAAAGTCTCCAAGCTGTTGCGATGTTGGTCTCTCTTCCCGTTTCACTTGGGGGATCAGGTCAGGGCCTTGTGTGTAGTGCTGGATGATGGTTTTCTGAGGGTGTGTCCAATCCTGTCCCACTTCCTCTGCAGAATCTGTTTGGCCTCTCGTTCCTGTCCCCACCCTTTACTACAGACCTTCATTCTGATCTTACAGATGATAGGCGCCTCAGACAGATTTTCATGAATACTGATACTCTGCATTTGGCTTCTAGCCTCTGCTAATTGCTTTTAAAATGATTTTAATTGTTTCTAGGTCTGATGAACTTACTAAACAATCCCAAAAGGTTTTAAACGAAATGAAATGGGGGAAAATAAAATAAGCACTGTTTCCTTTCGCGCATTTAGCCGCTTTCGGTTTTGTAGGGCGTATGAGTTTCGTCGTTTTCCATGTCTTGCATCCGTGTAGTAGCACTGATTTGATGTTGGATTTAAAGATACGTAATTTGGTCGTCAATATTCTTGAGGTCCAGATGTTCTTCAGCATTACAAAAATAAAAGCTACTCTTGCCTTGCCAATCCTGGCTGTGATGTGGATAGTGCCTTCTCGGTTGTCGTTGCTGTTTGAAATTTGTTCCCTGGGATAGAGTTTCTGAACTTGATTTTCCGGTCTTAACATGGCATCAGCCTGTCTGTCACAAAATAAATAATCTGGCCCTTTCCCTTCATTCTGGCTGCCAGAAAGTCCCCTTGAATATAAACAGTGGCAAGATCCTCACTGGCATTGTTTTGCAGAACTGATGGCATGTCAACTGAAAACATGCCAAAATTTGTCAAGGTTGTTGGGAACATGTCCTCGTCTCAGTTTTCCATGCTTTGTCTGCCTTTGCTTGACTCAATATGTTGTCTTGCATCGTCAGTTTCTATACCAAAACGCCTCTCGTGTCAGAAAGGCCAGATTTTTACCTTACATTGTAGGAAAGAGTCCACATGCACAGTGCAGAAGATGTTTTTACAATTCAGGCAATCACACCTCCCTTCTTTCCAGTAGCATTCAGCCATATCTGACTGGTTGAAGGTGTACAAGATACGACTCAATTCATGGAAAACTAAATACTTGGAAACTAACTGTCTTTGTAATGATAGATTATCAATTCATCACTTACTATTAGAATGCCCAGTATTGCTCTCTAAATATCGAATGATCAATATGGACTTTTTTCGTAAGTATAATAATACCAAGGACATTTTAAATGACACAGAAATTGACATTACTGTAATTGCAAAAGCAATGCTGTCCTCAACTATTGGAAGACTACTGTAGAGGTTTTCTTTACTTTTTTTAATATGTCGTTCTTATGCATGTTATTTTACCTTCCCCCCAAAAAAACCCCAACCCCAACATGTTTGCATGCTGTCTAAAATCACGATCTATGTGAAAAGACATTAAATTAAAGATTAATTCAGGTGTAAACTCCATATTTTACAACAAAGTTTCCAACCTTAACCTCAGCTTCATAGTCTGGAGTTAGGTGATGCATTTCGCTGATATAGATCGTTCGTACCCCATGTTACGTAGCTGGTATGGTCGTAGCACATGAAGCCGGGAATCATTGCTTGGAAAGCATGAAGATCCATATCCCTTCCCTTTGAGATCGAGCGAAAGGCTAGGGTTAGGGCTAAAGGTATTACAGAAGCTTCTGTATTGATAATAAAACGATGATACGTCTACACACAACACTGGATATTAGTCTGTGGTACTCTAGATTCTTTTTCTTCTGAGTTCTCAGACCATAAATTATGGCCATAATGGAGGTGATACGTAGGTGTCCGGGTGTCACTTTCACTGGTCTCCCCATTGCATTCAGCCGACACATTCTGATGTTGGAGGAGCTAAAAAAAAAAGAACATTATTTGGAAGAGTTTTTAAAAGGCAGGAGAATGGGCCAATAAGGCAGGAAAATTGTATTTTTGTGTCGATCGCTCAGTTTCCTGTCATAAGTACTCATGCGTCATGCTGCTGCTATGCGCCTTACTAAGAAATAGTTTGCATCAGCATGTCCGCCTTTGGCTGGAGAAAATCTTTGTACGTGTATCGTGTAATTCAACTTTGACCATTTACGGGGATTTAGGGCGTTTATAATTTAATGTTGTCCAATTCTGTACTTTTTTCACTTATTTGCAAGAGAGAGAGAGAGAGAGAGAGAGAGAGAGAGAGAGAGAGAGAGAGAGAGAGAGAGAGAGAGAGAGAGAGAGAGAGAGAGAGAGCGTGTGTGTGCACGTGTGTGTGAGCGTGTATGTACGTGTATGTGTGTGTGTTTGTGTGTGCACGCGCACGCGTGCACGACGTGTATGTGTGTGTTAGTGCATGCTCGATGTGTGTATATGTGTGTGTGCGTATGCGTATGTGCTTGTGTGTTTGTTTGTATGTGTGCATGAGCGCTTGGTGTGTGTGAGTGTGTGTGTGTGTGCGCGCGTGCGCGCGAGCATGCGTGCATGCGTGTGCACGTGCTTCGGTTGGGCTTTAAACCCATTCAAAATGTCTCGCCTCCTTATGACTGTATCCTAGGTGTCTGCACCATGTCCAGTGTATTTGCTTACTTGCCTGCTTGTCGTTTTGATAGTTTTTTTCTCTATGATCACGATGTTCATTAGGACGACAGTGTCTTACTAGTTGAGGAGATACAGGCCAAAAATTCACCCGAACTGGACACGCTGGACAAAAGCATGAAACTTAGTATGAGGCTTCCTTTCACCCCAAAGGTCAAGTTTAGAAATACACCCAATACAAGACGAATGTGCTTTCGCTCGTGATGCACGATGTCTATTTTCCAGTTTCCCAGTTCCTCTATTAAGACGGTGTTTCTCTCTTTCTAGGACAAGCAGTGGGCACCACGTGTAAAGACAACAGTGTGTGTAACTCTGGGGCGGTCTGTGAAAACAACATCTGCAGTGAGTCTTTTAGTCATCCAACCCTGGTTGTCTCTTTGACATTTCGTATACTCCCCCCACTTTCAATCTTGACAGTTTTAATCAATAATAATAGTCATCATCACTATCACTATCATCGTCACCTGCACCTTCATCATCATGATACATCATTTTGTACTGTGCGATTCTCATGACCCTGTGCTTTTCATCGAGAAAAGAATCAGAGCGGACTTGCGGACATACACACATTTACTATCGCTACTACTACGACCACAACGACGGCCACTGCTTCTGGATAATGATAACATTAATGATAATAAACGGCTTATGTTTGTTCTTGGAGCAAACATGAGTGAATTCCACCCCCCCCCCCCCCCCCCCCCCCCCCCCCCCTCTCTTTGCTGTGGCACTTTCGGTCGGAAATATACTAATTTTATATTTGTGCAAAGATGCTTTCCGACTCCGGATTATTCATGTCAGTTTTTGGTTGCTAATCGGAGTCATAGAAAAAGAAAAGAAGCAAAAGAAAAAGAAAGAAAAAATACCTTGGGAATATTTCAATCAGCTACTGCTGATCTTTGTCAACCCAGAGTGACTGGCTGTAGAAGGGTTGGCTGGTGTCTTCTGAGTTGAAATCATCAGCTGAATTGTGAACTCTGTTCAGAAGACTCGTATATTGGAGGTAGATCGTAGCCCAGGTCCCTGTTTAGGCTGGGCTTTCTTTCTCTGAATGTGCTGAGTCAGTCTTGTCTTTAACTTTGGTGATTTGTGATAGGATTTTTAACCAAAATGTAACCAAAGTTAAAGACAAGACTGACTTGGATAAAAAGTGTGGTGTCATCTACTACATTCAGTGTGAGGAATGCTGTGAAGACTACATTGGAGAGACAGGCAGGCCTTTAAAAACAAGACTTGCTGAACATAGTACCAGACCCTCTTCCACATGTTTTGAACATTTGACGACAAAACCCCACCACCACAACAAATTCCAAACATTAATATCATTGCAACTGAATCCCTACACACAAAAAGGAAGGTAAAGGAGACCATAGAAATCAGTGAAAGAAAGTCCAGCCTAAGCAGGGACCTAGGCTACGACCTACCCCCAATATACAACAGATTGCTGAACAAAGTTCACAATTCAACTGATCATGTCAACTCAGAAGACAACAACAGCCAACCCTTCTACAGCCAGTCACTCTGGGTTGACAAAGATCAGCAGTAACTGATTGAAATATTCCCAAGGTAGTTTTTTCTTTTCTTTTTCTTTTTGTTTTTCTTTTCTTTTTCTATGTCTCCGAATGGGAACCAAAAACTGACACTAATTTTATATATCATAAGTCTTACAGCATTAATGTTCACTTTCACTGGGTGCGTTTCAAGGCGTCTGCTTGCTAATTGATACAATGGTATCATTTAGTAAAGTTAGTACGGAAACATGTCCTCCTCCTGGTGTCCCCTGTGCACTAGACAATTTTCGGAAAAAATAGGGAGAGCACTTTGTGAAAATTAGAGTTGCTTATCTCCATTACGCGGACAAATACCATAGCGACAATGCAACAATGGCGTCGAAGCTTGAAACCGCAGGATGCGAGTCAGCGACCTGCAAACATTTTGTAGAAAAATAAGGGGTGACCAGTTGCTACAAAGTGATAGAACTTGAAAACTGTGACGTAAAAATATAAACGACATCAATTTCAGAATGACGCACTGCGTTCTACATGTTGTGTGTCTCCTCAAACACAAGAAGCGAGGGCTGGGGATTTACCTGATGGCAGAGTAACGTCCCCTGTTTGACCGATTGAGTTAGGCAAGATAGCTCCTACACACCATCAAATTACTCCCCTTATTTTTTCCAGAACAATTCCTATTCCAAATGTGTGCGTGTGTAGTCTATGACAACGTCCATTGTGTCTTCAAAGCCTACATTTTCAACCCGCACCACCACCATCGATTTTGTTTTCCCCCCAAAAGGAAACACAGTGGGATTACCGTGCAAGAGCAACGAACACTGCAAGCGGACGCGGATATGCAGTGGATCTAAATGTAGTGAGTATTTGATTTGATTGACTCTCTCTCTCTCTCTCTCTCTCTCTCTCTCTCTCTCTCTCTCTCTCTCTCTCTCTCTCTCTCTCTCTCTCTCTCTCTCTCTCTCTCTCTCTCTCTCTCTCTCTCTCTCTCTCTCTCTCTCTCTCTCTCTCTCTCTCTCTCTCTCACACACACATACACACACACACACACATACAACACACACATATACGAGTAAAACACATTGTGTTACAAAATTATGCTGCTAAAATGTTGGGCATGTCACGTTTCTACGCGGGTTGCTCATTAAACATTGGCAACACGGGTCTATAAAACAGGAACAAACGGGTCTACGAACATCAAACTTCTGCATTCCTACGAAAAACACATTTCCTCTTCATATGCATAGTTCCAGCTCTCTACGCTAGGTTCCAGGGTCATTTTGGTAGTTTTATTTAGGCAAGGGCCGGGGCTGTGATTTTGAGCTTTTTGCGAGGGCCTAAGTGCTTGAAAAAGTCGTCCAGCCAAGCAATCTGAAACGATAAGAAGATATTACAAGTCATGTTGAGGTAAGTGAAGTCTTTAGAATGGGACAATAAATCGGGTGTTCAAACGTTAATTACCTTACTCTTCTTGGAAGGTCACAGCGACCTTGACCTTAAAGGCACTTGCGTTTTCATGCAAAAGTATGCTTGTATCCATGGTTGGGCGCCACTGTTAGACTGATCTGGTAGCTTCTGACAAAGCTGCTTGAGCAAAATGGGGAGCCATGTTGCGTGCAAATCTGTCGCTCGTGCAAATATGTAGCTCGCTACCTATGAGAGTGTATTTGCGGCATTTTGCGACATTGAGCATGAACCACAAATTTCACTTTTTCCGTGGGTTAGGGATAGGGTTAGGGTTAGGCTTAGGTAAATGGTTCAAGTACGGAAAAAGTGAAATTTGTGAATGTCACAAATACAGACTCTCATAGTAGCGAGCGACAGATTTGCACGAGCGACAGATCTGCACGCGACAAGCCATACGTGTTGTTTCCTTTGGCATAATATTAATGATGACAGGCCCTTGGGTTACTCATCAAAGAAATGCAAACACGTCACTTAGAAACATGGAATTTTGACTGCAGCATGACTCGTGTGTCCCAGTCAAGACCACTCTACACACACCTCATTGCGGCTTTTGTTTAAAATGATATAGAAGCTCTGTCAGGTCCCATTCCCTGTGATGACATCACATATTTATTTGTGTCTATTTGGATGTGGCAAGGGCACAAACTCCGAAATGATGCGCGTCAAGAAATCCATGACACGAAGCTTTTTTTGCACCTGAAAACTGATACCAAAACTAATTATTTCATAATGTTATGCTATGCCATGGGATACCAGGGACTCCTGTACAAATAGTTCACCCACCTTCTGGAATTTCTGTGCTTGTTTCTTCCTCTAATCTGTCGGTCTCTTTGACACAGACTTTATGCTTCACTTACTGTCATCTACTATCTTCCTTACTGGTCCATTCTCCTGCTTTTCTGTTCTTTCTAGAAACCCCAATAAATATTTTCTCAAGGCATCCTTGGCCTAGCTATTTCTTAGTTAGGCATGTACATAACTTCAAGACGTCCCTGACAGTTCACCTGGAGGATGATTGAGGGAAACATCCTGATTTGTGTTTGTTAGGGTTCTGACTACTAAAACAAATATGGTCTACTAAAACAAATCCGCAGGTGGGTGCATGATTTCGTTTTCTGGTTCACGGCCTATTAGCATTAGCTCTCGAGCAAGAGTTAGTATCAGAATTATTTTAGTGAGGCAATTAGTTTACACGGTTTGGCCCAATCTTAACTGTTTGTTACTAAGAAACCTTTTTTTCGGAATTCTTGGAACGTTTTGCTGTTTTATATTTCTCATACACCCACGCACATGATGTTAAACTTTGTTTTGCAAAATCTCTCTCCCTTCCGTGTTCCTGAGATTATCTCTATCTATATATCTATCTGTTTTAGTCCCTCTCTGCCCCTGTCTATCTGTCTGTCTGTCTGTCTCTGTTTGTCTGTCTCTGTCTGTCTGTCTCTGTCTCTCTGTCTCTGTCTGTCTGTCTGTCTCTCTCTGTCTGTCTGTTTGTCTGTCTGTCTGTCTCTCTCTCTCTCTCTCTCTCTCTCTCTCTCTCTCTCTCTCTCTCTCTCTCTCTCTCTCTCTCTCTCTCTGTATAGGGCCTATATCTATATTTGGAATGACACATGTGTAGACCAGTGCTCGCATTAATATACTTTTGTTTCCAACAGGGGTGAAGATAAACGATGACTGTCGAAGTTTCTCAGATCTGTGCCCAGTAGATGCCAAATGCACTGATAAAAAGATATGCAGTGAGTGCCTAAGGACGAATACAGAGCTTCAGATTGTCAGCGGGACCGAGTCGTTGACCCGTATTGATGGCGATTTGATCCCTCATTTTGTGCTCTCAAGGGTCATTTGACCCATGAGGTTTGCAATGAAATCCAATTGTAATACTACAGTGGCACATCACTGGCCCATTCTTTTTTGGAAATTGATCCATCATTTCCTGTAATCAGGAATAAGACCCATGAAGTTTGAAAAGAATCTGAAGCTCTGAGAATACTCTTGATTTTAAAGTGCGTCCATCCATAATTATAGCCATTCCTATTTCCCCGTTTTGGTTTATTGTTTGTGGCACAAGCCACAAACCTATAACTCACTTGGTCGGTCGGTCGGTCTGTCGGTCGTTCCAAAATTGTCGCACATTTCGCAAAATTGTCGCACATAAAGTAACATTTCAGTTGTCATATCTACATTTCTACAGTCCTTACGTATGGAAAGAATTATATACTGAACAGAGCACATAATCGTCATTTTAAAGCGTACAAAATAATACACATGCGTAATACAGACACTGCAACAGACACGACGAGTATGCGGTGCTTCTTTCGATGAGTATAGGTACGATAAATAGTTTTAAATGTTTTCCAAAAGATATAAAAAGTTACGAAATGGTGCAGAGATAGCATTCTGGTTTACAGATTAAAATTATTGAAAAGCCAGGGGAAGCGACTCAGTGATTGGAGTGGTAAAAATAGACCGCACTTCAAATCGAGGCTGTTCTTTAAAATGATGTTTCCTTTTCAATTGTCGCACGCCACAAACGATTGCGAATCCGCGCTTGTTTA